>JALIGW010000002.1:49868277-50370777 GCA_023053685.1 Diadophis punctatus similis | reverse complement strand
ATGGAGTGGAACTCCCTAGGTTACCTTCCTTGGCTAAGTGTTATTCAAAATATGTAGAAATGAGGATGGAATGGAAAGAATATTTATTAAATGAGGAGATAGATAGCTAGATAATAGGAGAGAGAGGGGGAGGGGGAGAGGGGGAGAGAGGGAGAGAAGGAGAGAGGGAGGGAGAGAGAGAGAGAGGGAGGGAGGGAGGGAGGGAGAGGGAGAGAGAGATCCAGCTGAACATCAGAAAGCACATAATGGAGACATTTAAAAGATCAATGCAGTTTACAGTGTCTTAACAGAACATTGCTGAGATATTTGCGGTATAGGTGGCTTGCTGCATCATAACTGACAAATACCAAACTCAATTATATGTTTTTTTAAATTCTGTTTTTAAAGGCCTTTATTCTATCGCTGACAGTCTGTCAAAAGACCCTAAAAGCAGTATACAAAGATACCTTAGACTGAGTTAAATCCAATTACATTCCCAATATTCTTTGCAACAGACATGGTCAACCTGGACTCTTACAAAGTAGCATGGTTAACAAGAAGATTATGTTGCATGGCCTAACTACATGTGGAGGGCATCAGATCAAAGAAGATTACTCTACTTTGACCAAAAGTAACTATCCAAACTCTCAGAGTCTTTTCCGCCTTTAAATTAATTCTTTGAAAAGAAATGACTGGTGGTAAACCAGGGGTCTTCTGCATATAAAACATATATTCAAAAGGGTGAACATACAATTACTATTTGTGCAGAGACAAACACTATTTGTCAAAGCTCTCATTTTAATGAACTTTTCCTAATATGTAAATTAAACGTTGGTCCTTCTGGATGAGTCAGAAATATCTCTCACCCTGTATTCTGATCTTATTACTTTTTGGCCATTTAACACTCTTTAACCTCAAGCCACTTTTAAAATCACTTCATCACTTTTTGCAACGGAGACTTGAAATAAAATTAATACCTTTGTTTTCATCACCAAATTATGAAAATATATATTAAAGAGCAGTTGCCAGCATGGTGGTGCTTAAAGAGATAGCTCATAAACATGATAAGCATTCTTCTTCTCCTTGTTCATTAATGTCCTGATTATTAAATGTAGAAAATAATATACATTCCTGAGTTATAGCTCAATTTATTCCTTTTATGATCACCAATGAACCCTGATGCAAATATTGTTAGGCTTGAAGAGACAGAGAGATAGCTGTTTATTAGTTTCAGTGACCTCTTGCCTTAGGGATTGAGGAAATGATCAGACATGTGTGAGCACATTTAAATAAAATGATGTCCTCATTAATGAAAGGTAAGGTTGTTTCTCTGAGCTTGAAATATCTCATAGATAACAGGAACATGCATAAAAGTTAGAATGGGGGAAACTGTTTTCTATTCATTTGAGCAGTATCTTGCATATATTGCTAGCTACACTAAGCTGCAAATATTTAAAAAGATCTTCCAAATGTCCCATGCACAAAGCAATCTTACATTCAAAATATGTCAAAGTGTTATTAAGAACCTCAAAGCCCTCTTAGCAGCCCTAATCAGGCTTATCTAATTTCTGGGGAAGTAAATTGACCTTCAAACATGTACAGATTTAGGCTTCAGAAGACCATATGTTGTGGTTCTCAGACATTCACATACACAAAATATAGGAAACTTTTAAGCAGAAGATCATTTTCCCCCCTTCAGATAATTGACCCAAATGGCCATACATGTCATTTCAGCAGTTGAATGGGCAATTTAAGCCAGAAGCATCTGTTTCTTCCAATATATTTGGTGTGGGTATAGTATTTTTCTCAAAATCTACTGGCTAGATTCTATTATGAATTTGTGTGAATAAAATCATCAAAAATCCTTGGGCAGAATCAGATTTTGTGAACTAGAGCTCACTTGTCACACATGGGGAGAAGCATGAACTAAACATATTTTGTCTCCCTTGGATTTCAATTCAAAAGATCATCGATCTACAAAGAAGCTTATGCTGCAATGAAATTGCTAGTTTTGAAGTGCTGCTTCTGTAGAAAGAGGAGGAAATAGTATATTAAGGAGGATGTAAAAAGCATTTATGCAGTGAGTCCAAATGTTTGTATTCATAATAATTTTCGTTAAAACCTGGAAGTACATATGCTATTTTAGCCCACAAACACAAATTCAAATAACGTGAAAGAAAAATAAAATAAAAATAAAGTCATTCTATGTCATGTCACCTGCATTTTTGGTTAACGTTATCTTTCAATCTGATAGAAAGCAAATCATTTTAAAAGGGAAAGAATAATTTTGTGAAACCCTTTTAACTGGAGGGTAGAGTTTTGACACATCACAAGGCACATCCATGGTAGGATTCTGCACCAGTTCAAAAGCATTTCTGGACTTCTGACTATATGACATCAGCTGATATTTGAGAACTCAGCCAATTCATTTAGGGGTCAGCTGAAATCACAGCAAAGTAATCTTTCTGACAAAAAATGCTGTTCTGTCAAGATTGTGGTTGCCCTTTTTTCCTCTTTATAGGAATTTCTCTGTCACTGTTTTCTGATACCTGGGCTTGGGTCTTCAATATGTAAGGTACTTTGATATCTTTTTTTTGCTTTCTCTCATAATAAGCCCTTTTCAACATAGCAGAACTAATATCCTCCATTAACTCTCAGCAAGAAAGTAAGGTCAAAAGCATCATTAAAATAAACCCTTAACAAATTCTACAGCATCCTGAAAATGAGTAAAGGTATCCAAAATCTTTCACATAGCAATAGCACTTAGACTTATATACCGCTTCATAGTGCTTTACAGCCCTCTCTAAGCGGTTTACAGAGTTCAGCATATTGCCCCCAACAATCTGGGTCCCCATTTTACCGACCTCAGAAGGATGGAAGGCTGAGTCAATCTTGAGCCGGTGAGATTTGAACAGCTGAACTGCAACTAGCAGTCAGCTGAAGTAGCCTGCAGTGCTGCACTCTAACCACTGCGCCACCTCGGCTCATGTCAATAATATTTCCAGGAAATTAACAATATAATAGTAGATGACATTAAGATACATTTTATAAATAAAACAAAAAGGAACAATCTAAAGTGGTATTGCTGTTAAAATTTAATGGAAACCTACACGTCTTCATATTACTACCGATTATTTCAGATAGTTGAAAATGTGTTTAAATCTAACCTAGGATATTTGAACATCATGGGGGGGCGGGGAACAATTTCTATTTATAAAAATATGTGAGTTGTAAAATATTTTCCTAAACACTATGATTTAAAATGCTGTTCAGAGACCAATATTGATGCAGTTAGGGGTAAATCTTAGTTTGGAAATAACATTGAAACAAACTGAAGGACACTAGCATCTCCTCCAGTTGCTTAAAATGTTATTTAAAATATTTTTTAGAGTTATATTTGTAGAGTTAAGACAGCCATCCCCCCGCTGCTTGTTCTTGCTTCTAATATTTGTGATTTAATTCCAAGCTCTGTGATATTATTAAAAGTATAGTGGCAAGTTGCTGTAATGACCTTTTCATTTTGTTCTTAGGTGGTAAACAGTATTTCCTGCTTAATATACCTTAGTGTTGAAAATTACAGCAAGAGACACTCTGGCACACTTAGTTTTTGACCTCGGAGAGATCTTATTCTCTCTTGGAAAATAACAGTGACCTCTTCGGAACTCTTAGCTCAGCTTGGATAAAATGAAAACTTTCATTGCTTTTTTTTTTAGCTTTAAAATATTCCAACATTTCAACCTTACTTCTGTAGCTGAAATATCTAAAAAGAAGCTGTTAGGTATTGCATTATCTTGGCATTTGACTATTCACTCCTGTCATATTTCATGATATATATGTTATTTCTGACTCTGGGTGTGCAGTGCTATTTCATTATAGTTCTCTAACTCTGTTTCATGAATCTCTCTGGCATATTTTTGACTCTATTATTTTCCAAGCATCATCTACCTTGGAATGAGGAAGCATATTTCGGCAGGAAACTTTGTAGCGTATCCTGCTAATTCTTTGCTTTGCGATTTCAAATCCATTTTAATTTTATTATAACAAAATTATATTGTTTAACATTGAAACATTGAAAGTAAAAAAGCTGATTTTTTTTCTCTCCCTGCCTAACCTGAATTGTTCAGGATTCTGCAACTTCTTCTGGTGTTCTCTTTCTAACACAATTTTAACACAACTGACAATCATGTCTCACTCCTCCTAGCGTATAATTTTGCTGTCATGAGCTTCTCTGTAGGAGCTGAGGTTAAAGTTGCCACTATACTCAGCCTTCCATCCTTCCGAGGTCGGTAAAATGAGGACCCAGATTGTTGGGGGCAATATGCTGAACTCTGTAAAACCGCTTAGAGAGGGCTGTAAAAGCACTATGAAGCGGTATATAAGTAAAGTGCTATTGCTATACCTACAAGCTCCTTTTATATTTCAGAACCATTCATGATCATTAGGGCTCTGCAAAACATTAGTAATGTGGTCCAGTTTAATGGAGATTTAATCCTTTAAAAGCAGCTCAATAATACAATATCATCCTCCATTTCTAAAAGTTAAACAAACCAACTGTATTGATTCCTTTTTTTTTTGCAGCTGGGTTGAAACTGAGGCCATATGATGTCCTTTGTTAGGGCAAAATGTGTCAATTAGATCCAGTATGGTGCAGTAGTTAGTGCTGTCAGGCACTGTGAGACCAAGACTCAAGTCTATTCTCAGTTTTGGACACTCACTTGGTGATGTTTCTTATGTATTCAATATAGATAGTTGTGTTAAGCCCTGCTAAAGTGACACTAACCTTTAGATCACCCGAACTGTTAACTTCAACTGTTTTGGAGGGAAACTTAGAACATTCATATTGGGGGGGGTGCTCTTTCAAGTATTATGATTGGTTGAGGCCCTCTGGGCCAGAGTATAAATTACAGGGATTTGCCTGTTGTTCCAGAGTTCCAGTTGAGTCAATAAATGCTGTTGTATCTTTGCTGGTCTGTTCTTGCCTACTGCACCACACAACAATGTTCATTCAGTTGCTTTCTTCCATTTACCTCACAGAGTTTTTATTGTGGAGAAAAAATGAAAGGAGGAAGTGCTATGCTGGTTGTCTTGAATGAAGGGTGGCATATAAATTTAAAAATGAAATATCAATAAGAATGACATTGTTGCCTCTGCCAAATATGTTTCCTTGCTGAGAGAAAGCTGAACCATCTCACACAGCCTAATAGACATACAGCCTTTGGACTACTTTCTAAACCTCTACACATGAGCAGTTCAAATTCCTCAAGGGAACAAGTCTTTTCCTTAACGACTTGCTGAGCCTTCAGGAAAAGCGAAGAAAGCTGCAAGGAAGAGGAAGAAAGAAACAGATGTGTCAGAAAGAGAAAAGTATTTCAGCTTTGTTGTATGCCACTCAGAATTGCTTGTTTGATGAGATGGGTGGCTATAGAAACAGGACAAATAAATATATGCATGTCAAAGAAACAAAGAATTGGTACGCTTATCATATTTGTAGTTTGTCTCTCTCCATTTGCTTCTAACTGATTTGTTTGGAGCAAAGTGTATTTCAACAGAAAAATACTTCCAACTCATCAGATAAGCTGAATGTACCATAGATTTGAGGATGCCAAACAACAACAAAATCCAATCCTGCTTATTCTCAGAGTCCATTTGTTCATTCTTGGAAGAAGACAATATTAACTTAATTTAAAATAAAACTACACATATAGAAACATAGCCAAAATAATGGGTGTGATGAAATCTCATACATACACATCATAGTCAGAAAATTTTGGACCACTGAAAACAATTTATGAAGGCCTAATAACACATTTAATTAATTAAACTCATAAGAAATGTGGGATGGAAGAGAAGATTAATTCTCTCTCCCTTCCTTTCCTCCTGTCACAGTCAAAACCTCCTGCCTTTCTGAATGTGAGAACGAGAGTTTCCATTTAAATTGAAACAGAAGGTTTAGATAGCAATTCTCTAAAAACAGTAGCAGACAGAAAAGAGTTCAAAGCTCCTTTTAATGAGGCTGCTCAGAAGAAAAACGCCATGCATGTTAATTGCATTGGAACAATTAATGTCATGTCTACCTTATTCAAGAATTTGCATTTGAACCTTTTGAGCAATGGGAAGTGAAAGAAATACTGGGAAATATTCTCAGATTCAGCTTAAGCAATACAGTAAATACAGTAGGCTAACCTCATCAACGTTGCCTATTTAGGAACCTGACTATAAGTGATGTTGCATCTCAACTTTGCATCAACCATTTTGAATGTTACTGCACATATGCCTACATAGTTTTCTTGGCAACAGCATGGAAATGATTTACCATTGCCACCTTGTTATTTCAACATCTAAGTTAAATGTATAACCATGGAATTCCCTGGAACATTGAACAAAATTTATTAGTTATGCGTAGACAGGCAGGCATAAAATATGCTGGTCCAATGTCCAGCTAAGACCGGATGAGGCTTGCCAACTCTCTTTTAAAAATAAGCCTATCTTTTCTTTTTCTTTTTCTCTTCCCACAGTTTTCTCTGTCAATCCTTTCTTCAATGTCCTGCCTTGTGGTGATTGTACTTCATTCTAGAAGGAATATTTATTTCCTCAGCATCCATTATAAGGAGAAGTTTTATTTATCTTACAGTTTTAACACAATTTTAATAGAAATAGCTGCTAATTGCTCAAACAGAACTATAACAGTCTGGACAGCTAAAAGATGATATTTAGCCAAAATATCTGAGGAAGGCTCATGATTTCATCTTTATATAGCACATCAAGCAAAAATCTCATAGGTACAAATAGAGAGTAGAGAAGGTGGAGATATACAGGAGCTATTATCTAGGCAAAAAGGGGCTGAAGCATTGTTAAAGTCCAAAATGAAATGATAGAATAGAATAGAATAGAATAGAATAGAATAGAATAGAATAGAATAGAATAGAATAGAATTCTTTATTGGCCAAGTATGATTGGACACAAAAGGAATTTGTCTTTGGTGCATATGCTCTCAGTGTACATAAAAGAAAATATACATTTGTCAAGAATCATGAGGTACAACACTTAATGACTGTCATAGGGTTCAAATAAGCAATCAGGAACAATCAATATTAATATAAATCATAAGGATAAAAGCAACAAGTTACAGTCATACAGTCATAAGTGGGAGGAGATGGGTGATAGGAACAGTGAGAAGACTAAAAGTAATAGTAATGCAGCCTTAGTGAATAGTTTGACAGTGGTGAGGGAATTATTTGTTTAGCAGAGTGATGGCGTTCGGGGGAAAACTGTTCTTGTGTCTAGTTGTCTTGTGTGCAGTGCTCTATAGCGTCGTTTTGAGGGTAGGAGTTGAAATAATTTATGTCCAGGATGCGAGGGATCTGTAAATATTTTTGATTTTTGCTGATATCAATGATATTTGTAAGTAGCTCAAGCACACACGTCTTAATTCACTCGAATATAAGAAGAAGAAGGTACAGAACAATCAGATTTGTAAGACTCTGTTATTATAGCAAAGCTCAGTGAAAGTAGTTGTCCTTCCTGTGGGATTGATTTCCCAGTCTGGTCCACCATGAGGGGTTGATACTATCTTCCTGTCCTGTTTTCGGCCTCATTGTACTGCAGGTATCCCAGCATATGCAATTTCCTCTTTCTCATTTTCAATTCCATTTTTCATCCTCTTCCTCTAACATTGTGTCTATCATGTTGTTACTGCTCTGCCACATCCCATCTTCTCTTTCTTGGAGACATGTGAATGGCTTGGGACTTGAGATCAATTTCATATTCCTTTACCTGTTCCTGCTTGTAGGAACAGATAAATCTAGAAATGGAAACATTCAGACACTACAGCCTTCCATCAACTGAGTACTGAGATAGGCATGATTGGACGGCCCCCATTAGTTACAGATAAAACTACAGAACTCCTGTTAAAATTTGACTGGAAGAAATAAGCAGGGCCTCTCAAGGTAATGTGAAAAATCCCTGAAATGTCTATTTTACTTGAAGAGATGAGCGAGATGAACAAAAAGAAAAGAAAAAGCGAAGGCTAGCGATTCCTCCTCCATACTAAATAAGAACCAAGCTAAAGAAAGTGAGAATTATTTGGGGGAAATGGATGGGAAACAGTTTCCAGTTGCAGCTGCATTAAAATCTTGAATTTCTCAATTGACTTCTGTGGACTAGAGGAGTTACATTCCAGCCAAAATTTAAAAATAGCTTCTGAGCATATACCAGAAAAATCATCAATCCAGAAAATAAGAGGTTATCCATACTCTATTTATAACTAGGTGTCTCTCACTCTGCATTTACTCTGTCCTCCTTTTCCAGCCACTAAATTCCTCTCTCTGTCTCTCTCCTTCTCCATCTTGCTCTTCCAGTTTCTACTTGATCAAAAAACAGTTACTCAGTGTTCTGTGTGCACTAAAGACGATCACTCATTTAACTGTCTTATTGAGACTTTTCCTTTGTTGTTCCAAATAATTCTTGTGTATCTGCTAAAATCTATCTTTGACAGATCTTGCTCTGTCAAAGATAGATTTTAGCAGATCTTGCTCTGTTAGCAACAGAAATGTTAGTACTGTTCCCTGAAGAGTAAAAGCAAAATAAAAGATACAAATACGGAGTATGAATAACTTCTGTTTCCTAGGCTGACAGGAAAAAGCAGTACTGCAAACGTCTGCATGATATTTAGGAGAAAGTTTAATTTAACTCAGAGAGGTAACAAAGCTGTACTTAAGTCAGGGAACCAATCGCATAGACTGCAAAACTAAGCCCTTGTTTAAAATTAGTCCTGTTGTATAAACAGAAAGTACCATTTCTGTCTTATGCATACAGTGAAACAGTCCTGAAAATTAAAGTACTGTGGCCAGTCTTACAGGAAAAAATAAAATAAGGTAGCTATCCGGACAAGGATAAACATGGTAGTCTTTAAAGCAAAGAAAGAAAGAAAAGAAAGGAAAGAGAATTGACTATGGTTTTATTCTTTAACCTACAAGAGAGAGAGAGAGAGAGAGAGAGAGAGAGAGAGAGAGAGAGAGAGAGAGAGAGAGAGAGAGAGAGACTGTCATTACGAATGATAATGACAATATACCATAAATTGGAAGTGAGTATCTTAAAATGAAGGTTTTCATATAATCCTTGGCCTAATTTCATTTGACTTCCTATATGAGAAATCAGGTCAAATTTCTGAAAAAGCAATCTTTTCCCTCCTTGCAATGCACTGTGGGTAAGAAAGAGAAGAAGGCGTCAAAAAGAAAATATGTCAGTAGGATAATAGATGTCTTCACTATCATGGGGCTATAGTTTCACCCTGGCCTGCTTTGGACCTAAACAATACACAGCAGCCACAGCTACAAACTCAAAAAGTCAAAAAAGAACTTTAAAAAAAGGTTGCCTACCCTCAGCACAGCAAACATTTCAAATGTTATACATTACTTTTTAATTATAAGATAATATGCCATTTCAATGCAACATGACAAGATGGCTTACATAAAGAATAATAGGAAAAAAACCCAATAGAACAAAAACTAAAATTAAAGAATCCAGTGAAACAACCCCAACTAAAACTAAAATACCATACAAATGGGCCATTAATCATTTTTCCAGGGGTGGGTTTCAGTTCAAATTGGATCTGACCGAGAAGGAGGCTCAGCAGAAGCACCTCACTGAGGACTACAAGCATAGGCTTTCCAAGCAGAGGGAAGACCTGCGGAAGTGCAAGGCCAGGTACCGGCGCCTGGCAGCGCAGCGGGCTGAGATGGTCAGCCAGTTTCAGGCCATGATGCAGTCCTACTGGAACAAGGTCTTCCGGCTCTTCACCACCAGCGGCACTTCCCTCCAGCCTTTACCCAAAGCCCGGCACCAGAAGATCATAAGGAGACCCCAAGTCAGAATTTCTGCCCCCATCTGCCCCACACAAAAAGACCTCGAAGGGGGTGAGTCTCTGCAACAACACAAACGTTCATTGCACGTATCCGTCCCAGGGGCCGTAGTTTGGGGACCCCTGATTTAGTGCAATATAAAACATGCAAATAATTTTATCTGCGGACTACCAGTGGTCCATGGACCACCAGTTGGTGACCACTAATTTATACTAAAAACTGTAAGAGAAAATAGTGGTGAATTTTGAAGGCTTTGATTTTTTTTACCAAGAATCACTCAATGTTAAAGAAAGAAGTTAAAATAATATAAGGCATTAGTAGTAAAATGCTCATACAAAAGCACTAATCTCACAAATACTGCTTCTGGACGTAAGCATCACAACCTTTGTTTTAACATTGAGGCAAGATTAGTGAGATAAAGGGGGGGAAGGAGCAGTAGGGAAGAAGTTACGCAAGCCACAGTTAAGACAGCTTGAAGGTCAAAGTTGTAATATTAAGTAAATTTTACATGGTTTTATAAACTTTAATTTATTATCTATGTGCAACTGACATTTTAGCACTTGGTTTAATATCAAACATTTCAAAGTAGTGTTGTAGAAAAATGGTCGATAACCCTCTTATGCAGTATAATTGGAATTCTCCATGTTAGAACAGTTGGTTTTAGAGAGATTTCTGTAAATGTTAATAGCTGTCTTTTTAAATGTTGTAAGTCTGAAATGCTATGAAAAGCAAAAGTTTAAATGTCAGCATGTCTATAATTTCCACAAAATGAACATGAGATACTTTTTTTTAAAGGGGGGGAAACCTGAAGTCTGATTTTAGATGTCAAAAGACATAATTGATCTCTATATTGTTGCTCTTTATTTAAGCTTGTAACAAGCTTGTATTTCAAAATGGCACAGTGGATTTTGTACAGGTATTCTTACCAATTTATAGTAAAAAACTGGGATGGAGATGATGAGACAACCAAATGTATAACATACTAGTTTTCTAGTTCTTTATCACTAGTTTTTTCAGTGGTTCCATCACCATTTTAAGTGCCTGGAACAAAACCTTTCATTTTACCAAATATGTAACCATTAATGATATTTTATGTGCTCAGGTTTTTGTTGTCATGCAATAGACATGAAATGCATAAAATCATTTCACTTTCTTTGATCTAGAATCTCTGGAGTTTTTTATAGCTTCAATGCATAGATACATTTAACGAATCAACTCTGGAATCTCCCTTTTGAAGAACAAATGACAAAATGAAGGTAATTCCAATGATGTGACAGAATGTAGGACTGGAAAATAGATCAGTTTTTCATAATTCCTCTCTGAATAAGGAGACGACTTGAATTGTCTTGATTATCCAGACAATTGCTCCTCACGAGGAGAGGCAAAAGTCTCCAGTTGGATTAGAGCTCTGGGGGATGAAGAAGTAACCATCTTGTTCAAAGAACACTTGGTTTGCATTACTTCCTTTTCTAATCACTTTTCTAAATTGCTAGTTAACTGCTTTTGGTCATTAGAAACCGTCAGATTAATAAATTAGAAACACTGGGTCAGTTGCCTCCAATCCTTTAAAAAAGTATTAAATATAAGTTTAAGGACTTAAACAAATTGGAATAAATAGTAAAACTTGAACTTGAAATAGTAAATTGAACTTTAATTTTGAAAAGTTACAAATGGACTAAGGATCCAGGTGGATTCAGAAGAATATTTTGGAATTAATTATAAGAATCCTTATCATAGGTAAATGCTTTTGTTTTGAGTACTATTTATTTATTTATTTAAAAAACCGGATAGGGTGGGGCATTGAAGGTTGGATACTAGAAAGAAGTAAAGGTTGCAATTAGCAGAGAAGAACACTTAAATTTGACTTACTAATACAGAATGGACCAAACAAAGAAATCAAGACATTATCTGAAAGGAAGGTTGTTAAAAGTAAAAGGAAAAATATAAATTTGGTTTATTTAATCAAGGTTAAAACAGATATGTTGTTATCACTGGTAACTCTTAATCACCCGTTGCTGATCAGGACTGAGTTTATGAGGATTTAAGGATTTGTTTATAAATAAGAGATAGGATATGAGAAGAGTTCATTTATTGTATTTTAAGAGAAGGGGCAAGTAGCTAAAATTGTATATACCTGGGAGTCACTTCTTTATATATTTCTTTTTCCTTTCCTTTCCTTTATTCTCTCCCCCCCCCCCATTTTTTGTATTCTATTTTTTCTGCACATTCTATTTTTTTTCTTTTTTTTTCTTTTCTTGTTTTAGCTTGTAATCTTCCCCAAGTTGAGCTTGCCTCTTGGTGATTGCACAGACACATCCAGGTGGAACAAAAACAACTTCTCAGCATTTTTCAGTTACTACCATATCCCTTAAATCATATTGATAATTGAAATATAAGTGAAATTATTCTTAAATAAAGCAGCTCTATCATATTATTATGTAGAATATATTTGATTTTGGCTTATGTGAAGCCAATCAATTGCAGTTTATTCAATAAATCACAGGTAAGCAGACTATAGCTTGGCACTGCGCACTTTACTTAATAATTTTTGGGGCTTGGAAAATAAGTGCTGGCAAATCTAATCTGGAATCACCAAAGGGATAAGAAATATTCTTTATATGAACTGGGGCTGTCAGAATCCTATAAGGCCTATGTAGTTATCCTGGTTCCTCTGGCATAGAACATACTGGCCACAGTTTATCACATAACAGTTCCTCAAGATGGTCTTATGTTTATTTGTATATTAAACTGAAATTTATTTTGTCACTGCACTTGAAATGAGATTGGCACCTGTATTGCAGTGGTGAAATGCTCCCGGTTCGGGCGGGCCAGTCGGTCGTTGTAGAGACGATAGAGGTAAAAGAGCCCGATAGGGTAAAAGAACCCAAAAGGCGGTATCCAGGAGGGCGGGGGAAGCAGGTGGGGGAAGGCTCGCGCTGCGATCGCTATCGGCTCTATCGGCTCGACGACGACTGACCAGCCTGCCCGAACCGTGAGCATTTCACCCCTGCTGTATTGCCATAAGCAATACTGAACTACATTAATAAAAAGTAGAAATTCAGATATTCAGATATGTACTAAATATTTATTATGTAAATGTTTGTAAAAACATTATTTGTAAGTAAAAATGCCAACATACTTTATCCAAGAACATTGTTTAAGCACTTGCAATTCTGTGCATTATAAAAATTGTTTTTGTATTTTGATAACCAATGAAGTAGTGATGAGATAGAAAACTTCTGTGCATATTTTACTCTTCTATTTTTACACATTTGCACATTTATCAAAAAGATTTCTTAAAATAAGTTGTAGAAATAAAAATACCAATGTTGTATAATATAAAGCATTATGATGGATTAGCAGGTTATTATAATTATGTAGAAAAACCCTGATGTATTTTCCAGGAATAATACTTTTCAGTCTTCACTTTGTAGGTGTACATATTTATATAGGCATACATATAAGACAGAGAGAAGCATCTATGAAAAATATGTGTATCTATATGAGAGAGAAAAGAAAAAGGAAGGAAGGAAGGAAGGAAGGAAGGAAGGAAGGAAGGAAGGAAGGAAGGAAGGAAGGAAGGAAGGAAGGAAGGAAAGGAAGGAAAGGAAGGAAGGAAGGAAGGAAGGAAGGGTTTATGTCTCAGTGTTTGCATATACTTTATTTATTGATGCGTGTTTCTGAATAGGTACACACTGATATATGCACACACACACACACACACACACACACACACACACACACACACATCATTAGGAGATGGATCACATGACCTTGAAATCAGCACTAGCATTTTGTCTGTGGAAAAAGATTATTTGCAAAAATGATAACAAATTTATCATTCTTAAACTTTTAAAAGGTTAATTATGTTCTCTACATGAGCATGGAATAAAAGCCTGTTTTATCTCTGCCCAGATGAACCCCACAGGACTTCTGTTTCTTCTAACTCTGCCTGGAAACCAAAGTATCTGAGCTGTCAATTAACTCCTATCAGCTCACAGATCTGTGTGAACTGCATTTGATTTTCTGATCCAAAACCTGATGACTCTCAATAGCTGGAGCTTTCTACTGACTTTAAAAATTCTCAGCAGGAGAAACTTGTTATTTTGTTATTTTATGGATTGAAACTGAAAAGAAAATTAAAGGAAGAATAAGATTTTAAAAATGCAAATTAAAAACACATAACTCCAGTTTTAGCTAGCTACTAATAAACCAGATTTTCCCCCCTTGTTCGTTTGAACTCAAAACGAACAACAAACGTTGCTCATCATCACAAATCACAGGGTCAGGCTGTGCAATATTAGGGTTAGGAGACTTTTTTATTGCCACAAAATAGTGAATGGCTAACAAAACAAATTTTAGAGACAAAAAGCAGATTATATTATGCAGAGTCCTCAAGTTATGATCACATATATTCAGTGACCATTCAAAATTACAAGAGTGCTGAATGAGGGGGACTTAGGCAGGGGTGAAATCCAGCAGGTTCTGACAGGTTCTGGAGAACCAGTAGTTGAAATTTTGAGTAGTTCAGAGAACCGGCAAATACTACCTCTGGCTGGCCCCAGAGTGGGGTGGGAATGGAGATTTTACAGTATCCTTCCCCTGCCATGCCCATCAAGCCACGCCCAACAAGCCACACCACACCCAACAAGCCACGCCTACAGAACCGGTAGTAAAAAAATTGGATTTCACTACTGGACCTAGAGTCCATGAAGTTGTGGTCATTGCAATATCTGTGGCCACCCTCTCCCATGGGCCCTATGCAACCCACCCTTGAGCTCCTTATCCAGGTCTCCCACCTCTTTCTGCTTAATGACTCCATGGGTCATGAGGTTACCATTGCAACCAAGGCTGCCAGGATTACAACCAGTAACCGATGTGGTCATGTGACATCTTACTTTATGACCACATTGCTTAGCAACTGCGATCACAGGCTCAATTATTATTTTTTTAGATTTATATTGCCGCCTATTCGCACATGGCGACTCAAGGCAGCTTACAAGAATATAAGAACAATAAAACTCATAAAAGAGAGAATCACATATAATAAAATAAAATAACCCCCACCCCATGCCCCGGCGACAACACATTAGACGAGCCATTTAATGGGCTCCATCCCACTCTGCATTCCCCAGACCCGCTGGCAGAACCAGGTCTTCAGCGCCTTCCGATAAGAGTGTTAGAGTGGGGACCATTCTAATCTCTGGGGGGATGATGTTCTAGAGAGAGGGAGCCAGGGGTGAAATTCATCAGGTTCTGACAGGTTATGGAGAACTGGTAGCAGAAATTTTGAGTAGTTCGGAGAACTGGAAAATACTACCTCTGGTTAGCCCAGGAGTGGGATGGGAATGGAGGTTTTGCAATATCCTTCCCCCAGGAGTGGGGAGGGAATGGGGATTTTGCAGCATCCTTCCCCTTCCACGCCCACCATCCTTCCCCTTCCACGCCCACCAAGCCACGCCCACAGAACCGGTAGGGAAAAATTTTGAATTTCAACCCTGGAGGGAGCCACCATGGAGAAGGCCCTTCTTCTGGGTCCCACCAGGTGTATCTGCCTAGGGGACGCAACATTCCTTGCCTCCCCGCTCTGGTGGGTTGAGTAGATGTGACCGGCAAGAGATGGTCCCTCAGATAACCTGGTCCCAAGCCATCAAGGGCTTTAAAGGTAACAACCAGCACCTGGAATTGCACCTGGAAGCAAATCGGCAGTGTATATGTGCACACCAAGATCTGCACAAAACCATGCGGGCCACTGCATTTTGCATCAATTGCTGTCATAACCCGAAAATGATCTGTAATATTAATTAGGAATTGCTTGTTTCTGTAAAGAACTTATTGGATGATGCACTGAGAATTCAATGTGGTCACAGAAATGTGGTGTTTTTCTGCCGCTGTTTAGGCTCAACTCTAGGATCTAACTAATATCTGATTGGATTCGATTTGATTTTTCTTCTATTGTTTTCGTACCCATTGGACCGCCCATTTCATGCAATAAACCAAGGAACCATAGGGTCCCAAGAGCAGCTGAATCTATGGCTTTGCTTAGCTCCATATTCTAAAGATCCAAAGACTCTTGACTGAATCATCTGTCATATTGCCAATAAAATCCCTCCTAGCAATCTTCCTATCTCTGTGAGGCAGACCATTTTAATTAGTCCCTTGCTTCTGCAGAGGACTGGAATGCCAATGAGTCTGAACTCTATCAAATGGTAATAGCTATGCATTAAATGATGAGAATGATAATGTGTAATTTTAAATCCTTCTCCAAACTACAATAAATACAGTACCAGACTGAGAAAATGCCCCCGCTATACGATCAAGGCCAATGATTCATTGATATAGCTCCCTGGGCAAACAAACAGAAAAATCAATTTATCTTGTCAATGGAATTTAGCAGAAAATTCAAGAGGGAAACTTTAATAATCCCTCATTGGAGAGTGTGAGAACAAGAAGAACTAACAGGTTTCTGCCGTAGATGGTTCAGGAAGTCCTCGTTTAACAATTGCATGTTTAGCAATGGTTAGAAGTTGCAGCTAACTAACTAGCTTTCTGAGAAACCGAGAAACATCATTCCCACAATCTTCTATGAAGTTTGAGAATGATGTCTTTTGATTTCAATAGTTGTCAAAACATTTAAGTTAATACTCAATTAGTTTGGCATAGTTAGCTGCATATAAGCAGAACCGTACTCAAAATCTTGCAGGTCTGCAAAAAAGACAATGCTATTCTACAGACCTACAATTTCTAAAGTAATAATTGCATTTTATTCTGCAATGGTCAGAGCCCATCTTCAGAATTTATCTTCGTAAGCAGCCTGTAGTCACAGAGTAAATTGGGAAGCCATATAAATTTCCATACATATATAAATAAAATTATGTTCAGTTCTGTGCACCATACCTTAAAGCACAGGTACCCTGAATTCAGATATACTGGGACTAGACACAGTACTATGAAGAAAAATGGAAGGAAAAAAAGAAAAAAGATTGAGGGGGAATATGTTGCTACTCATCAAATACTCAAAAGATGTCACACAGAAGAAGCTCAAAATGGGTTCTCCGTTGTTGAAGAATGCAACAATGTAATAATGAATTCAAGCTATTTAGAATAATTTTATTGTCACTTTGAATGTACACTAATCGGCATACATTAAAATGAAATTTCATTGCAAATAGCTCTCAAAGGGTCATCACCTCAGGGGTGAAATTCAGCAGGTTCTGACAGGTTCTGGAGAACCGGTAGCGGAAATTTTGAGTAGTTCGGAGAACCGGAAAATGCCACCTCTGGCTGGCCCCAGAGTGGGGTGGGAATGGAGGTTTTGCAATATCCTTCCCCCAGGAGTGGGGAGGGAATGGGGATTTTGCAGTATCCTTCCCCTGCCACACCCACCAAGCCACGCCCACCAAGCCATGCCATGCCCACCAAGCCACGCCCACAGAACCGGTAGGGAAAATTTTTGAAATTTCACCCCTGCACCACCTCCAATATACACTACATATATTGGTGTAAGGAAGTATGTAATAATGGATTCAAGATATAGGAGGAAAGATTTTGATTAGAAAAAAAAACTTTCTCAAAAAAAGTGCAACCAGTTATCCAGCAGGGTCATTGCGTCCTGGTCACTAAATTTAGATAACTGAAAAATAGTAATATGTCCTACTATATATGACCAACTAGTGGATAAATGGGACAAGGATGTCTTCTTTTGTTCTCACTGGTAAATAAGTGGTCGTATTAAACATAGTCAGGTATTTAAATAATTAATAAGAAGTATTGTATATCACTGCTTTTCATTTTTGGTATCACCATTAAATAAATATTGATACTATCCTCACTTAAAATTATCTAGTTCCAATGAAATGGAAACATCAGATGTAGAAAATACCATACAGTTTGTCTTTCTCTACCTTAAACACTCTATTCTGCAGCCTACTTAAGAATATTTCTTCTTACTTTTTTCTTTAGAATGCTTAAAACCTCTTATCAGGTTTTTTTTTCATAGCACCATGCTGTAATTAGGAAAGGGTGTGTAGGCTGATGGATATTTTGACAAGTCTCTCCAGTATATTGCTAAGCTGTATTCTAAAGACTTCTAAATGAGGCTTTATTTCCTAGTTCATTAAGTAGCAGAACATTCAGAACTATGTTTGCAGGCTATCTTATTATTTATGGATCAATATTCCTCTGCTGCTGCTGCTAAGCAGAGAATGCAACTCCCAAAATATATAATTAGCCTTCCTACAAACTGAGATACAATAACATATTATAATCTATGTAAATGTACAAAGGTTTAGCTGTGCTACGTATGGAGCTTAAAAAAAAATTTTTTTTAAACCCACACCATGCAGATATTATTACGATACAGGAACCAACAATGTTGGGTTTCTTTCTTGTTTATAGGAACGACTGAACTGATACTCCTTGGGTCTTCAACCAATTTTGCATAGTATGATTTTACCACCACCCACCAGCACTAATGTGTAGAGCTATTAGGACCTTTGATTCAGAGAGTTATTTATTACCTACCTTTGCTTTGTTGGAATGCAACTCTTTCCAGAATTGATTGAATTACACTTTTCCTGGTCCAGAAGCACAATAAAATAAGCAATGGGGCATTTGAAAGAATGAGGAGTTTGATTTTCTTTAAAATTGTGGAAATTTTGCTTCATATCAGAGGTGGGTTCCTACCGGTTCTAACCGGTTCTTTAGAACTGTTAGTAAACCGGTGATGATGTCACAGAACCAGTTCTGTTGGTGCCAGCCCATGGGCGCCGCCATCTTGGATTTTGCTTCTGCGCATGCGCAGAAACTAAATTTTGCTTCTGTGCATGAGCGACCCTGAGCGAATCGGCAGCAAAAGGATCCACAACCCACCCCTGCTTCACATAGTATGAAATATTTAAGATATTGCTAAGGCAATCTACTACCCCATCAAATATGGCCTTCTCCTCCCATAACTCATACACAGCATGGTTTAAGACTGTGGTGATTATAAATTATGGGAAATGGAGATCAGCACACCCAGAAGATACTGGATACTTTCTACCGGTAGGGCTTTCTATCGGTAGAAAGCTATAATAAATAGTGTGTACAGAATTTTAATCATTTAATTCTTCAGCTGCAAGCTGCAAGATCCTGTATGCATGTACTTTTTCTGAATAACACATAGAACCCATGACCAGTTAGTTGACTTAATTTATTAGTCAAAGTACACCTAAATTAAGCAATATACTTGGATTTAATCTGTTTTAGGCTTTACTGGCTCAAATCTGGTTCAACTGGGTTATGGGCTGGGCTCATAAGATTGTAACAGACATTTTGTCAGTCAACAGATTAATGTGTGCGTATAATTGTTATGAGCAAGACTTTCTTTCCTTGCCAACATGCCATGGTATTGCACAAATAAAGCACTTGAGCTAACATTAATCACTGAGTTTCTTTTCAGTAATGATCGTTTTTCATTTGGAGTGATCAAACTTCAGAGCCGGCCACACTGCAATAACTCCTTTCATTGCAGCAATGCTGAAGTGAAAGGGGGAAAAAAAGACATAACAGAAATACTGAGTAACACAGCACTCAAAATTTTGCCAAGCATCAATTGCCAGAAACACATCGATCATCAGCAATGAGGTGGCAATGACATTTAATCAGTGAGGCGACTTTGGACATTATCAAAAAAACAAAGTGGGAGAAAATGTAATCAGAGCCACAGTATTCATATAAGAGAATATTCATATAAGAGAACATTCATATAAGAGAATATTCATATAAGAGAATATTTAGCCATACCAGAACAAATAAGGACAAGCAATGTGGATAAGCTATGGATATAGCGATCAATATACAAATATACAGTACATCCCTCTGATAATGATATGTGTCTATGGACTAGACCGAAGCAAAGAAAAAAAGTGCATATGCAGATTTTAATATCAGTTAAGGAATTAGAAAACAGAATTCTTTCAACTGTGTTCCAAATAGTGTTAAATATGTTGGGGTAGTTATCCTTTATTGATTTTTTTTAAAATTTCTGCAGCTTTAACAAGTGACTCTGAGTGGAATATATAATAAAAACATAAAACACTTAAAACAGTATATATGACGGACCGACTGATGAGTAAAATTATTGCCATGGATGTTAATATAGCAAAGAAATGGAATCCTTAGGGCTGCAGATCTAGGCATATACCCAAGTATGTGTGGCCTTATGAAAGGTCAACAGGGGTCATACTAATCTCTGAAGGGAACATGTACTAGAGGGGCAGGGACTAGGGCCAAAAGGCAGGTCTCCTGGTCCCTGCCAGCTGACATTCCTTTGCTGATGAGACTCATAGCATGCCCAAACTGTCAGATCAAATGGGTATGGGTAGAAATCATACGATAGAATCATATGGCCGGAAGGGACCTTGGAAGTCATCTAATCCAAATCCCTACCAAAGGCAAGAGACTGTATTGCACCCCTGGACAAATGGCTATCTAATCTTTTCTTGAAAACCTCCACTGATGGAGCACCACAGTTTTGTTCCATTGATTAAGTGTTCTTACGGTCAGGAAATTTCTTCTGAGTTCCAGGTTGGATCCCTCTTTAACTTGCTTCTTGTCCTACCCTCAGGTACTTCTAAGAATAAGTTGACTTATTTGGTCGTTTTTATATGCCGCCCAACTCCCGTAGGACTCAGGGCGGCGTACAATGTAAACCAACCCCTAGGTGTCAAATTTTCTACGTGTGTGTGTGTGTGTATTTGTACCAAGTTCCGCTTTAGGTATCCCACAAATCTAGCTATCTGTGTCAAGGCTACAGATTAATAAAGAAACTCCTTCTTGACATAAGCAGTGATTATAATAAACTTTATTATAGTCATTGGCCAATTCAAAAAGAAAACAAATTCAAAGACAGCATATAAAACTGAACAGCAAAAACGTAGCGCTTGTGAAACTGATGTGAGTCAAGTACAGCATATTTTACAAACTGCAAAAGAAAACTCAACCACGTTCAGCCAAAAGAGAATTTCAATCAGTCAGACAGGAAACTGCAGTAAATAAATTGCATTGGTGTGACCAGAAATCTGAATAGGTGGAGTTGCAACCATGCACCTTTTATAAGAAAGGCAGCATAGCAAAATGGGAGTTAATGTTTCTGGAATTCCTTCATCACAGGGACAAAGCCTTTCCCTGAATGGGACACCTTGTAATTTTCCTCCAAAACTGCTGTTGGAAGGGTATTATTATTATTTTGTGCTAAAAAAGACCATCCTTTATAGATTCTTGACTAGAGATGGGAACGCCTGGGGGGAAAAAAACTGGAAAAATGGGGGGGGGGGACAGGGTTTTTTCCAAATGGCTTTGGGGAAAAAAACAACGAAAAAAACCCTGGTTTTTTCCCCGATTTTTCCTCCAGGCCTTCCCGTCTCTATATCTTGGCTGTATTACACTGACTACTTTTGATTAAGTTTACACTCAATCCAGTCTGGCATTTGCTGTTTGAACTTGTTCAAGTATAAAGTCGGAGACCTTGGAGCAGAATTGTTAGTATTTACAGAGATATATGCAGCACAGGCTGTCAGAAGGGAGCAGAGGTTTTGGGTTTACCAGACCAGAGACTGCCTTCACATACCATGATATATGGTATTAAATGGCATTAAGAGGACATAAAGAGCAAAGAAGCTAATCTAAGAGTGCTATCAATTCCATTTCAGTCTCATAACTTAGCTGAACCTTAACTGAAAGAGTCCAGATAATCTGCTTCATCCAGGCAGCTAGATGAAGCTGTAGTTGTCATGTGACCATCTTACCCATGAACTCCTCTCCCCCAAAATGGGATTGGAGATTGGATGAAAGCTGTTCAGTCTGCTTGAGTTGAATGATGGCCCCTTGAAGAGAGAGAGTACCATTACTTCCTTCAAGGAATTATTCATCACTTCCTAGACCCAATATTGCGTAACGTCCTGGTGGTCCAACCAGGAGGCACATGAATCTAACACAGAGGTTGACACACTAGCAGGTGCAAGAGCCTTGTCTACTCCCTTAGGTGAAACTCCACCCAGTTCAATCTTGCAAGACTTAGTTTCCTTAGCCTCAATTGGATCTGCTTTAAAAAGCCGAGGTGGCGCAGCGGTTAGAGGCAGTACTGCAGGTCACTTTAGCTGACTGTGATCCGCAGGTCAGCGGTTCAAATCTCACCAGCTCAAGGTTGACTCAGCCTTCCATCCTTCCCAGGAAGGTAAAATGAGGACCCAGATTGTTGGGGGCAATATAAATATACATTGCTTAATGGTGTAAACCGCTTAGAGAGTGTTTGCACTGTGAGGCGGTATATAAATCTCACAAATAAATAAATAAATAAATAAATAAATAAATAAATAAATAAATAAATAAATAAATAAATAAATAAATAAATAAATAAATAAATAAATAAATAAATAAATAAATAAATAAATAAATAAAGCTTTAACATTAATATGTTAATGTATTAATGAAGCGTGGATATGAGCAATTTTTCCACTAGATGTATAGCATATTCCTCACAGTGACTCTGGAGGTGAAACCCAGTATTACTTCCTTGAAGGCGGAACCAGTTCTCCGAAATTGGGCCACTGGGTGATTAACTGTGGACACAACAAGGGTGGAGTAATAAAGATTCGCCGCCCTTACAGCAATGAGATAGGCTCTACTTTTGGCTCCAGTGTTCTATTCCAAAGGGTCCTGGAGCACACACCATGCTTATGTAGTATACCTAGCCTCAAGGTCATCAACTGCTATTCTTTTTTATGAAAGATAGACAATTCCAGCTACATTAAAACTTTTGAAGCCAGATCTTTGGTTCAAATCTTATATTGCAGGATCCAATCTGAGTTGGTCACAGGAACCAAAGGTTTGTTCTTCTAAGCTTTCAGGCTCATGCTGAGCCCATCATCAGGGAACTTTTCTGTCTCCAGAATATGGGTACAGGGTTATTTTATTTATGTGGCTTGTTGTATTTATATGGCTCCTGGCTTTTGTTTATTGTAACATGACCAATGATTTCAGGTCTCCTTGTCTAACCGCTCACTCGTGTTCTTGCAATCTTAGCTTCCTTCCCGTCTCTCCCACACTGTTGCAGGGGCAATTTATGCAAGGAATTCAGTAAGGAAGCTAACCACCAGATTGTGAGAACACGAACGAGTGGTTAGAAGAGGCGACCCGAATTAATTGGTAGCCTAACATTGCAATGAACATGCATTCAATTTCAGAGCTACTACAATTGTTGGCTGAGCAGGGACAAAAATAGCTAGAGAAATCATTGAAGTCTGGGAAATGGGTCCCTTGTCAGTCAATAAGAGTGCTGACTTACCACCATCCTATCATGTACTTAGGAACTGAAGGTGCAGCAACACAAGGAAATAACAATTAACAACTTAATAGCCAGCCATCAACCCCCTTATTAACAACTAAAAGTCATACACAATAAGGAACCATATAAATACAATATGTAGAACAGCACAGTGCACATATTCTGGAGACAGAGAAGTTCCCTGATTATAGTTTCCAGCAGAAGTCGGAAAGTCTGGAAGAATAATCTTTGGTCCGGGTAACTGACTCAGATTGATCCTGCAACATTAATCCCGGGACACGTATATTTACCTTCATTCTCAAATCCTATATGGTACACAGATGAGAATTTATTACAAGAAGGCTGCAATGAAACTGGTACAAACAACATTCTTGAGAGTTATACTTGCTGCCCCTAGAGAGATAACAAATGCCTAAGATGGATTGGAAACAGAATACCTTTCCCAAGCAGAGAAAATATTATCTAAAGCTTTAGGTAACTTCTTCCCTTCCGCACTGCACAAGACAGGTACTGTTATGTTAAAATTACATTAATTGAGGGTACATATTACACATGTGATGCTATGAGCTAGGAACAATCAGTTTACTATTGCACTGTAAATTTGACAGACCAGTAGATCAATTTTATTTTAGCTCTATTGTGCTAATATATTGGAAGACTGGACAATGGTCTTTGAGAATATCTGAAACCCTCCATCCCTTGCAGAGTAGCTAAGTAGTGTGTTATTACAATGGAAATAAGGCAAAAACTAGAACAGGGATAATTTTATTGATTTTTCCTCAGTCTTATTGTGCTGTGGTTTTATAGATTATAGTTATATTGTTAAAATGACGCCTTTTAAGGTTTTAGGAATTATTTTGTAGTGGTTTTAGTTTATTGTGTTCTAGTCTCATAGATTATAGCTTCAATGCTAAAAATATTATGTGCTTGAGAATTATGTAGAGTTACACTGTTAGTGTTGTACTTGAGAATTATGTAGAGTTACACTGTACTATTATGTACTTTCTCATCCTGCTTGTTTTGAAACCAGGGTTGAAGCTTTGCACTTTCTATTTGTTTGACATTTTGTTTATTTTGTGCTGGTCATTGACTGAACAAAGATTTCCTGACAGTAAACTTGTTATTTGGTGGACCCATTACATCTCATTTATTACATTTTGTTAATTGCATTTTTCTATGAAGGTGTTAATTGTGGATTGCTTAGAGTTGTAACATTTTCTCTCCAGTACAAACTCTGGAGATCCATTAGGCTATCTTTACTCAGTCGAATGCCATACCAGCAGGGAGTGAGGGAAGCTGCACCCCAAATATATTTTGAGTGTTTGCTAAGGAGAATCTGGCACAAGAGAAGCATTCATTTTGAAATACAGTCCCCATAGGCGAAGTATTAGCTACTTTGTGAAAGTGTTTATATTCAGGGAGAATATGATTTTAAACTTTGACTTTCGCTTATGTTTTTTGGTAGTCACAATTCCAGTTGACAAGATGTTGATTTCTAAATAATTTAGATATTTCTTTGTTTTGTGATGTTACTGGAGAAAATACTATTTTATACTCCAATAATGCCCCAATCTCTCTCTCTCTTTCTCTCTCTTTCTCTCCATTCTATCTATTTTCCTTGAATTACTTTCTTCTTCCAAAACAAGGATCTAACTATAATGCATAGTTAGATCCTTGATATAATAGTATCCGGACTATCCCCACCCTACTGGCCTTCCGTAAAGCCGTGAAAACATGGCTTTTCAAGCAGGCGGGCTAAAATAAGACCAATGAGAACATCTGTGGTCTTCCCATGTGTGAATGATGATAATGTTTTTAATTTTTATAACTGTTTTTAAATTATTATTATTTGGTTTCTTTTTAATAAATTGTTTTTCTTGCATGTTGTACACTGCCCAGAAACCCACGGGAGTTGGGCAGCTTATATGAATGAATGAATGAATAATGCAAACAAACAAACAAACAAACAAACAAACAAATGCAAACATGCCTTGGGTATTTTTGATTTCCTTCATGTTAAGCATGCCTTCAAGGATCATCCAGAATTTCAAATTATTAAGAAGACAGTGTCTAGGGGGGGGGGGAGTCCTGAGACTCACAAGTTGCAATCTTTATCACTTTAACTCTGACTCAAAGATTAAAGAATTGTGGTATAATAATTAGATAGGAGCATGGAAGCATTATGACACTGAGTCTAAAAATGCTACTGCTGTTCCATGCTGCATCACCATTCCTATACTTTAAAAAGTCAAGGTAACAGTCTTTTATAGTTTGATGAATACCCTGTCCAGATCATAATTTAAAACAGGCTCACCATTTCTCAGAGTTGAACTACATGATAAATTCTTAATAATGCTTCTACATTTCTGGGTTTCATTTATTACATGAAAATTATATGATGGTCCATTCATATTGTACAACTATATGCTAGATGGAGAAGTCTACTCTTTGTACCAATATTTTTTGGGGGGAAAGATCCTCTCTTGTAACTATAGGTGGATTAAAGCCAACTCCATTGATGCCAATGAAACTGTTATTCAAAATAAAAAACTAAACCAAGAGAATGAGTAGCTAGATTCAATTTTTTTAAAAAATCAGCCAGAGAGAAAGATTATTATCTTCTCATTGTATGTGATAACCCCAGTCCAGATCAGACCAGAAAATGCTTTTTTTGGTAAATAAAGTTGGAATCTATTTCTGCATTGTCCAGTTTAGAATTCTTTGCTAAGAAGTCTTTGTGCTTTGTCCAAAATGAACTATTAGAGTAACCATTTTGATGGAGGATCTGGTAATTAAATTATAACTGGGAAGCATGAAGTTACTTCTGCACTCAATTTGGAGAACTACTGATTAAAAGATGATGCACTGTCCTTAATATAATTGAAGGAAGCAAAATTGTTTTCTTTTGTTCAAGAGAATAGTACCAAAAATAATGGGTTTTTAAAAAGTTTAAAAATAATATTTTGGTTAAACCTTGTGAAGAATATCATTAGGCTATGATTTGTTTAACCATGGAAGACAATGACTTTAAAGGCAGTAGACTTTCCTTCATTAGAGGAATTCTATACCAATGTTTTCCCATTGGCAAAAGATTGGAGTAGATAATTCAAAGGGTTTTTTTCTATTTCTATTAAGGCTTTTTCAGTTCTTTTAAGTACCATTGATTTTCAGTCTTTATTTCAAATAAGCACACATGGGCTTGCAGTTCAGTTAGAACAGGGGTCCCCAAACTTGGCAACTTTAAGACTTGTGGACTTCAACTCCCAGAATTCTCCAGTCTGGCTGGAGAATTCTGGGAGTTGAAGTCCACAAGTCTTAAAGTTGCCAAGTTTGAAGACCTCTTAGTTAGAATCTCATAGATGTGTTGTGAATGTCAATCTTTTTATGCAGGGTGATTAGGCAGAAAGGTTATCACAAGTCGAATGTGTATCTCTGCATCATTAAAAAAACAACAATATCACTTAAAATATCCATCCAGGATTCTTTGGTAATTGAGCTGGTTGTATAATTGTATAACAAATACAATGCAATGTAGTATTGCTTTACTTTGTGCCATGGGAATAGCTAATCCATTCTGCATTTTTTAAATCTGGTGTTATAAGTCTGTAGTGATCAGTTACCATTTAGCTTTTCCAGAGATAGGTAGGTTATCTGATCTTTCCTGAATCTTCTATGTATATAGACCCTCAAACAAAAGATCTACTTAATTCAGAAGGTGTTAAGTCAGAATTTGCAGGTTTCATCTTCTTGTTGTTTTATTTTCCAGACACTGGCAATTGTTCATTGACCCAAACATGAACTTTTCCTTCTTTCTCTCTACAGCTCTCTCTACCCTTTTGCAGACACTCAATTCATGTCATGTATATCTATCCAAATCTCAGGGTTCTGTTTAACTTAAAGAGAGTCTGTGATTGCCAAAATAAAAAGACTTTCAGAAATGTTTATAACTAGGGGTTGTCAGGATAAATTCCAAGAGTTAAAAGAAGAGGAAGAACTCCAAGGAAATAATATTTTCATAGCTCAGACTTCCTCTTCTAGTAGTTCTTCCTTTTTTATCTTTATCAGCAACAACAAAAATCTACAGCAAGCATGCATGCAAATTTAGGTCTTGAAATTTAAATTGCCTTTTTTATTTGACAAGAAAAATGGTGTTTTATAACAAGCAAGCAATTTTTTTTCTTAAATTGACAGGATTATATATTTTGAGTGATTTTTTTCCATGTTCTTTTTTAATTCTTTGGACTCCCCCCCCCCTTAGATTTGGATGTTACTTTATCAATGTAACAAAAGCTACAAAACAGCTAAGTTATGGGGAACCTCACCCCCAATATTATTTTGTCTCATTCTGTAAATATATTTCCTGTAAATTTATTGAATATGTTTTTGTTGTTTATTAGTAAATCTACTAATTACAAGTTCAAAATCTGATGGCCCAGCAAAATAAAAGAAGCAGGGACCATATTCTGATGAAGAGAACTACATATGTATATGTGCTTCAATTAATATGTACTACATATTTATATGTGCTTCAATTAACCTACATTTGATTTTAAATGTAATCCATAAAGCCCTTTTGCAATTAAGTGAAAATACAAACTCAAAGAACTAAGGATTTCTCCTTTACAACATTTGTACTACAATTTTTTTTAAAGAAATATAATGCACAACAGCCTTTCCTAGACTGGTGTGTTAGAAATATAGTACAATTTCTCTATTTTGCAGTCAGGGTGGGAGTTGTAACTTAATGTGTGGAAAATATCAGGTTAGGAAATCCTACCATGGCTTCAAAGATTGCAAAATCTAGTCTCAGTTTAATTTGAATATCATGTTTAGCTTTGAAGTACAACACGAAAAATTACAGTGAAGAAGACCAACAATAACAGCATCCCATAATGGGTGACATTGAGACAATCCAATTTAAAACAGATCACTAGAACTTTATCAAAATCGTCCTACTGTTTTCAAGTAAAACATATTCAAGTAAATCAAATCTGGGCTGCAATTACTCAGAAACAAATTAATGGTCTTAAGAATGTATGAATTTAATTGTGAGTGAAGTTACTCTGGAATATTATTTTTACCCTGAGGAAAATATATGGTTTCTTTTTCTAAGAAGAAATGTCTGAGAATGTTCTTCTTAGTAAATACACATTGCCTGATTCATTACCTTTATTGCTGATTCATAGATAACTATGACTTAATGGCTGTTCTCCCAGATAAGAGTTTCTCTAGCAACAAACTGATTCTGTTTATTCTCAGACTTTTTTCTAGCTCTTGCCATCTACAGATAGAAATTTGCCATCTGGAAGATAGCATCAAAACAAATTCTAGTTTAGAGCTCAACATTTTCTTCTGTAATATATTTATTTTATGTGCCTTAAAAGTCCAACCAACATGACAAAAAGCTAAGTTTGGAGAACAGAATTTTGCATAGGAAATGGAGAGAGGGGGAGAGAAAAGAAGTAGAAAGAAAGAGGGCAGAAAAATGGAATAGGACGTGCCGCCAGAGAGAAAATGTTAGTTCAGTGTTTTTGGGAGTCTCTTCTTGCCCCACTGGGACAAGAAATACTACCTATTATTAGTTACCTCTGAAGAAGTCTAGTCCTTAATAGAATAAAAAATGTCCAACTGTTGCCTAAAAAATAATAGAGGGCGGTCCCCCACCCCCATTTGATTGTCAGCTTACATGCAAATACTGAATATGTTCCTTGCTTTTGCTGAATTGTCTCTGCTGATTTCTTTTGCAGCAGAGTCCATGGAATATATGGGTATGCATGCATACACATATATACATATGCAGATATACTGTATATATGCATAAATACATACATAGCATAGAAGCCAACTAGCAAAGAGCCAGTCTGCTAAGAAAAAAGAAACACTAGAACAGAACTGTAATAATTGGACGGACAGTTCACTGAACTGAGAACACAATGAAATCAAGGTTGATTTAAATGATTCACAATGTAGCTGTCTGGATGCTGCTATTATAGTGGATAAATGTAAACACAGAAACTATTAGAGGCATTTTAAAAGCTTTAGCAAAACACTAAACTGGCATGGGGGGAAGGGGAACCCGAAATTTGTTGCATGATTTCACAACCAGGCCTTTTCAGAACTCATTCCCAGGTTTACCTCAGCCAGTTCCTGGTTCACCTATTTCTCCATTATGTTTTTGTTATGCTTGGATTTTTGCTATACACATATTGTTGTGTCCTGAGATTTGCATGTTAGCTTGGTAGTTTACAACCAGGTCTGCTCTATTGAATGGGGATTGCTGATCACTATGATTGGTTCTTCCCAGCCGGAGCTCCCTATTTAAACAGGAGCCACCGGCTGGGCTTTTGCTGGAGTTCTCACTTTGCTTAATAAAAAGAACTGTTGTCACTCAACCTGCCTCCTGACTCTTCAGTACCAGAACTCAACACATATAATGAGATTTATACTTCACATCAATGACTTCTGGACTTCCTCTGCTTTCCCAAGCAATACACTGTATCTGTGGAAATGCTGAAAGGATGGGTAAATCTACTGCTGAAATCAAGATGCTGCCTGTAAAAAGCAATGTTTTTCAAGATTATCTAGTACAGGTTGTCTTCGACTTAGGACCACAATTGAGCCCAAAATTTCTGTTGCTAAGTGAGACATTTGTTAAGTGAGTTTTGCCCCATTTTATGACCTTTCTTGCCACAGTTGTTAAGTGAATCACTGCTGTTGTTATAAACTGTAGCCCAGTTGAAAAAGGGATTCACATGATTCAGGGACACCACAATTGTCATAAATATGAGTCAATTGCCAAGTGTCCAAATTTTGATCATGTGACTATGAGGATGCTGCAATGGTCGTAAGTGTGAAAAATGGTCACTATTTCAGTGCCATTGTAACTTTGAACGGTCACTAAATGAACTGTTGTAAATCGAGGACTACCTGTAATATGACTTAGTCAATAGAAGGGGGGGAGTTTCCAAAAGTACTGGGAAGACCTCAGCTTTCAAGATGCACAAGCTGATCTATTTAGCATTCATATTTAGTAGGGTTGTACCAAATAGTAGAGAAGGTGCACGGTTACAAAATAGTATAGCTCAGAAAATTGGTATAAAACCACACTGTTCCTACTTAGCAATCTGATCAAGTATTTCAGCAATTAATCTTAGATGAGAGGATTTGGGGTTGCATCAAAGGCTCTAAGAGGCTGCTTGTGGTCTGTCTACTTCTAGTATACAACCATTTCCATAAAAATTCTTTTGAAAACATAAACAGCTTCTGCCAGTTCTCCTTACCAAAGAATGTACTTTTAAGTTACTAGTCAATAAGGACACAGCTCACTCCTAAGGGAATGTATTAACTTAATTCACCATGCTTTGTTTTGTTAATAAAGCTCTCCTCAGTTACATAGTTGGTGAATTTTTTTCTCTTTTCCAAACTGCTATAACCTCTGTCTCGACTACTAACGCAAGTTAAACTGGACATTTCCCAATATAACCCTTGAGTTTTTCAGGTCAGAGCATACAGTATATATATATATAAGGCTTTGTGACTGTCATGGGCCACGATGCAGGTTCAAATTCAGATTCTGACAATGTTGCTCCAGCTGAGTCTCTGGATTATCAGCCTCGGGAATCTTAAAGCCATGATTCATCTGAGGAAGCTGATCCATCACAGGCATCTCCTGCTCAGATGATGAGGCATGCCACCCCCACCACCTCCATGCCCCAGGTCACAAGGCATGCAATGGCAAGTAGTGCAACATCATTCAATGAGGCTCCTTGCTTGGCAAAGGGCAAAACCTGAGTAATTGCAACCAACTGCCAGCAAACAAATGTATGTAGCTGCTCTTCCTTCAGTCTTCATTAGAATCAGCCATTTGGAATTCCAGCTTGTGACTCCTGCTCCTATGTTTCCTTCCTGTTAACCCTTGACTGGTTTACCTCTGACTCCCAGCTCAGCTCCAATTCTAGGAATGAATTTGGTCCACTCTGTTGCTGCTTGAACTTCAAAGGGACTTATTTAGGCAACCACTTTTTGCACAAACCTTGATTTACAGACTTGTCTACTGAAGTCTACTTACAGTAGCTATAGTAAATAACTTCTTGGCAACTCTGTGTGTGTGTGTGAGAGAGTGTTTGCAACCTGAGATAGAATAATGACATAGCATGACTTCCTTTGTGGTCATCTATTTCAGGGGTGTCAAACTGGTGTCCCGCGGGCTGGATGCGTCATGCGCAGGCCGTGCCCACACCAGCTCCGCGAAGGGAAAAAATGTCACAAAATATCACATGACGGCAACGTGACGTCGTGAGTTTGACACCTGTGATCTATTTAATGGCAATTGGATCAAATGTAATCAATTAGCAATGCCTGGGACTTTTATGGGGATGCATGTTTTCCTGATTCAGAGGATTAATGCAATATACATATTGCTGTAATGAAATCAAGCTATAAGCAGTAAGACAACTTAGCAAAAGGATCTAAAAGAGCTATTTTTAGGACTAGGTAATAGAAAAACTGAGAGAATTGAATGGAGTCTTGAATCCTGTTATTATTCTTGGGTTGTATTTCTCACATCTTCACTTCTTCTCCCTTCCAGATTCTGAAATACACGTGCCAAGTTTCTCTTAATTTTATTAATACTGATTATTTGGCAATTATGGCAATTAAGAAAGGAATTGTAAATTGGGGAATTGATAAGGACAGAGACAGTGGGTTTCCATATCTAAAACCAAATCAACTCACATCAGCCTAGAGGCAAAGCATTCATTGAAGTTTTTATCAATTGTGCTTCCTAATTTTTAACTTCCTCACACATTTTTTTTCAAGAGGAAGATTGGAATGAACTTCATATGCCTCTATCTAATATGAACAGTCTAAACCAGAGCTATTTAGATGAAACAAAGGACTTTTGGATTTAAGGGGTCCAACATAATTTTCAACTGTTTTTCCTTGAACCCAGAATACCTCTTAAGGGATCACCACAGGTGGAAACCCAACAACAAGATTTACCCACCAAGATTTGGTGAATCTAGTTTGTAGTTCCCAGGAGAACCCTTCTTGTATTATCTTTTATTATTTTATTATTTTTATTTTATCATTTTATTATTTTTATTTTATTTTATTATTTTATTATTATCCAAAAATATTTCACAAGAAGAGTCCTCCACTCCTCTGCTCGCAACAGAATACCTTATTCCACCAGAATTGAAATTTTGGGCTTAGATAGCTTAGAACTTCGTCGCCATCGATCTGACCTAAATGTAGTTCATAAAATCATCTGCCACAATGTCCTGCCTGTCAATGATTACTTCAGGTTCAACTGCAACAACACGACCATGCAATAGATTCAAACTTAATGTAAACCGCTCCAAACTCGACTGCAGAAAATACGACTTCAGCAACAGAGTGATCAATGCCTGGAATGCACTACCTGACTCTGTGGTTTCTTCCCCAAACCCCTAAAGCTTTAACCTTAGACTGTCTACAGTCGACCTCACCCCATTCCTAAGAGGTCTGTAAGAGAAGTGCTTAAGCGCACCATTGTGCCTACCGTCCCTGTCTTCCTGTCCTATTGCCTAATTTACCTGTGCCTACTTTGCTAATGTTTGTGTTTATACCAATACCTACTATCTTGTACGTTTGACAAATAAACAAATAAATAAAATAAAATCTTACTTTCTCTCTACTGATGAAGCATTTTTTTGCTTTATCCAAACTCTCTGCAGCCAGATGCCATGTGATTTTAATTTGTTCTACATTTAATTAGTTTTTGTCCACATAACATTTCTGTTTTGATATCAGATTTTCATTCTGGGTGGTATTTAGTGTGTGTGTGTGTGTGTGTGTGTGTGTGTGTGTGTGTGTGTGTGTGTGTGTGTGTGTGTGTGTGTGATATTCATAGATACGGTTCTTCACGACATGATTGAAGATACATATGTAGATGCCATGAAACAGTATATTCTGTTTTCTCTGGCAGAACAAATGCTTTCTATTCTGGAATGTCTGGCTTTAGCAATATGAATTCTCAGGGAATGAAGCCATTGTGTCATTTTCCATCATTAATAAATCAGTCATCATCACAGGGACTTACAGCTGGGGATGAGTGAACTCCATTATGGTAAGGGCACCTCCCATGCCAGTTACTGTGCTAAATCCACAGCCAAGTGCTATTATAAATGCACCCTTAATTTAGCAGTTTTCCTTGAGGGAAAAAGATTACCAAAGACAGCGCCAAATTAAATAAATAATAAAAAAGCTTCTATTTTCATCAAAAGCTTTTCACTACTTCTAGAAGTGATGAAAAATATCGCCAGGAGACATGGGCATTTTTAGTTCTTTCAGCCATTTAGCCTGAAACACAAGAAGAACAAAGTGTAATTCCCTTGTAAACTGTTGCTTACTTCAGATACTCTAACCCTGCTTTTATTCTGCATTTTTGTACCTTTTTTAAAAAAAATGGCAATAAAGAAACTTATATACGATTTATCAGAAGCTTTACATAAAGTAAAATTGTGATTAGTGATGATAATAATTAACAGAGAGAAAAAAGGAGGGGGATGGGAGAACCAGGCAGAATGCTGAGGTTGAGGAACTTTAGCCTAAGTTACAGCTTGAATAAGGGCCAGCAGGCTACTAAGATGAAACTGCTATGATAGGGAAATACCATTAGTATTCAAGTCTTCCTCAGTAGCATGTTGAGTGCCATTTGACTGGGAGGTCCATCATAACAGCACTACATCATCAGTCACTTTATGTTGTTTTATCCATGTAAGGGTTTTTTTGGTAAAATATAGGAGTGGTTTAATCAATGTCACCTCTCACACAATATGTTTGGGAGGTGCCATTGTTCTTGCTACTAATCTGATCATCTGTTTCCAGGATGATAGATATGTTTCATTCTCCATGTTCAGGAATACTCTATTAAATAGTTATTAGCTTACACGTCCCTAAAGTAAATTTTATTCCTGACATATACAGAAAAGTGTTGGGAGAGTGATGAAAAAGTGGTACGAGGGTCAGTCAAAAAGTAATTCCATTTTCTTTAGGACAGGTATAATTACCAACACAGGAACATGTAGCATACATCAAAATGAAGCTGGTCCTCTGTGGATCACATCCCTACTTCTCAACATAGTCACCGTTTGTCTCAATAGCAGGGGTGAAATCCTCCCGGTTCGCCCTGGCCCGTCCTTCGGCGTATAGCCGATGGAACTGATGGCAGTCGCGGCGCGGAGCTTCTCCCGCCCGCTTTCCCGGCCCGGCTGAACGCCGCCATTTGGGTTATTTTTCCCTCTGTGTATGCGCGCGCATGCACAGAGAGAAAAATAACCCGAATGATTGTGGTCAGCCGGGCCGGGAAAGCGGTGATTGTGTTCAGCCGGGCCGGGAAAGCGGGCAGGAGAAGCTCCGCGCCGCTACCGCCGCCAGTTCCATCGGCTATACGCCGAAGGACTGGCCCGGGCGAACCGGGAGGATTTCACCCCTGCTCAATAGTAATGTTCCACCTTCAAATGAGAGCATGTATCCCTGCCTCGTAAAATTTTGTTGACTGTTCTTTGAGCCACTTCTTCATTGTAGTTTTCACTTCCTTGTCACTGGAATAATGTTTGCCTCTCAAACCCTCTTTCATGGGGCTTCAGACTATCATCTCTTTGGCCCCATGAAAGAGGGTTTGAGAGGCAAACATTATTCCAGTGACGAGGAAGTGAAAACTGCAGTGAAGAAGTGGCTCAAAGAACAGTCAACAAAATTTTACGAGGCAGGGATACATGCTCTCATTCGAAGGTGTAACATTGCTATTGAGAGAAACGGTGACTATGTTGAGAAGTAGGGATGTGATCCACAGAGGACCAGCTTCATTTTGATGTATGCTACATGTTCTTGTGTTGGTAATTATACCTGTCCTAAAGAAAATGGAATTACTTTTTGACTCACCCTCGTATTAGTAGTAGCTGTGCTCTGATCTATTGGTGCCAGTGAAAAAGGCCAACAGCATGTTTGTGACACACAATCCCTGGCATAAACAGAGATGTTGTTGTTGGTATACTGTGGATTGAGACTTCACCTTTAATGTCTATTGGAATTGGGGAGGGTGATAACTGCTTCTGGATTTCAATATGAGCCACACTGCTCCTACCTCAGTATAACTAACTACATTACATTAGCTCAATATAAATAGTTCATTGATTTCTTGACTCCAACCTGCTTCTCTAATTGTAAATTTTTAATAAAATATTGATGCTGTGGTGTTGTGGTAACTTCACAAATGCTTGTCATAGGTGTTTTGATATGTGAAGGAAATGGCAAATGACAGCCTATATATTTCATTTGTGGGGGAAAGTGTGCAGAAATCGCCAGATTCAATCCAGCTAAAAGGAACTTGGGACATATTTCGTTGTTAACAATTTTCAATGATTACGTATCATTAACGTCCCAACAGGAGTGTCTCCTCAATCCAAGTTAAAAGGAAACATCTTTTTCCTTTTTGAAAAGAACTCACAATTGTAACATAATAAATAATGTCACAGAATTATATATACTTTTATTTTCTTTCTTTTCTGTTCTAGCCACCTGTGGACACATGTGTGCCTACAGAAAAGGATAGGCTATGGTGGAGTGGGACTGTTCCAGAATGGATTGAGATATCTTGCTGAGTGTTGAATTCTAGCAATTGCATGTCTTTTTTATATGGAGGGTAACAAAACATATTACAACATTCTAATTCGAATCTGGATAGGCTAATGATTATTCACAGAAACTAATGCACTGTGTGCTTTACATTTTTCTCACTGAATATATTGTATTTTAAACCTTATTTCAACACAGCATCGCTTTTCAGACTGATCTCTCTTATCTGGAGCCTGCTTTAAGGAATGACTCTGGTAGGAAGTATAATTTATTGCAAATAAAGTGTGAATCACAAGCACTTTCTCAAAGAAAGCCCCTTAAATAATCATGGGTACAAATTTGACAGTCATTTCAGTAGCGTATGACAGGTTATTGGAAAGGTTTAAGGCAACCAACTCAGACTCAAGCTTTCAAAAATTCATCACTGAATATTTGTTAACCTTGCTGTCTGTGATAGTTGTAGCACCAAGATAATAACCTTCAGATGGAGATAAATTGCTAACTTTCAAAAGATTATCTTCCATCTTAATCGAGGTTTGCTCTTACAGCTAGGAACAGCCAGTGACCTTGTTGCTTAAACAACAAACATTGCCACTATTTCATATTTATACTTGCATTTCGAATTTATATTTAGCCTACCAAGCTCTCCTTCAGAACTGCTAAGCCTTTATAAGGTTAAGTTAAGCAAATTAGATGGCTTGAAGAGAGTAACAAAAATACCCTACCAACATTTACATAATTTAAAAAACTGAAATAACATCCTTTTATACATTCTCTAATAACTACAGAGCCATTAAACTAAGGCCAGTCCAAATAGCTGACATGCTTATTTTAAGAGCAATGTGCCCATTTTACAAATGAGCAATTTTAGCTGCCTAAATGAACAACTGCCTCATGGATTTAATGTATGTCTGTAAGGGCTGAAACAGATGAAGCGGGAACCAGTGATTCGTAGGTTAAAGATGACTGTTATGTACACCAAATAGCACTACCCAAGGGCACTGAATGACATGCCAAGTATCTGTTAATTTGTAAGGGAGAAAGGATTATATTTTAAATATTTGAGGAAATATAAAACATCCTGATATTTTTGTACTCTAGTAGGCAATCACCTGGAGTGTGCAAGGTTTCATTCTTCTCTATATTAAAGTTTCTACTTTATTCTCCCTACTCTCTATTAAATAAGCTCTGTGTTTGTATCTTATGCTGAGAGGTTGAGTGAGCTATTAAATTATCTGAAGACCAAAGAATTACTACCAAGCCTATGAATAAAGCATTGTCAACTGAAGACCTCTTTCAACAATATACTTTTTAGCAATACAGAACATAGAATAACAGGATTGGAAAGCACCTTGAAGGTCATCTACTCCAACCTCCTTCTCAAGCAGGAGACTCTATTATTATTTTGGACAATGGCTTCTTACTGAAAACTTCCAGTGATGGAGCACCCACGGCTTCTGGAGGCAAGCCATTGCAGGAATCCAGATGTGCATAATTTGGTGGTGAGTGCATTCTCTTTAGTTGCACAGTTTATACAATCTTCCATTAGTCATTAGTCATCCAAAAACCCTTCTTTCTTTTTGAAGACACTTCAACTCAGCATGGTGTCTCTACTTGCCAATTCTTCCAAAGCAGTTTGGAGTTCATAGTGCAATCACTGTTTCTGTTATTGACCTCAAAATGCTGACAAGAACTAAGCAGCATGATGAGTTAACCAGTGCTTATGTCAACTGATCAACCACAGAGTCCCAAAATTTTCATTTTTTCAGTGTTCCATTCTCTGACTTATAGTAACTCCTGGAACTTAAAAAAAAATCCCCTGTCCCCCCCCCCTCTGTTTTCAGTGCATAATCTGCATGTTTGGCCATTTAAACCCCCCCCAAAAAAAAACACAACCCTAGAGATTGGAAAGAGCCTAGCTGTCAAAACGGCATTCCAGAAAACTGTGAGGATGGTCCAGCATCCTAATTTTGCACCCAAGTGCTTTTTCTAACAACTGCAATCAATCGTGGCTATTATTTGAAAAACAGAACCACTCTGTGTCTATGGGGAGGAAGAAAGAATCGTGGCTTGGAGTTGAGGAAACAGTTTAGTGGATGCTGCTGATTTAAATAGGGAAAATTAAGATGGGATAGTTTCTCCAGAGATTGTAAAACTGACTAGAAATGAACTAGAAAAATTAAGTTTCTGAAGAGAAAGGAAAATCATTGCAGAACTTTGAGTTCAGACAGCTATTAAGCTAAATCAAGTGTTCCTGCAGTCAGGAAAAGAGCTTCCTCCCCCAAACCCTGAGCACTCCTGGGCCAATGTCACACAAAAGGACATTGCAAGTTCAGCTGTGCTGCAGATGAGCTGGAAAACAAGCAAACCTCAATTGCCCAAGGAGGAAAATGTTGTGTGAACATAGTAACATGGCACGGATCCCACATTTGCACAAATATTTTGAGTAAGTGCCCTGAACATGGCTATGAATAACTCTGGTTGGCCTGATATAAGTCAACAAAACTTTTCCCCTCACTGAGAAAATACTGATGGCCAACAGCACAAAAAAGAGAACAAATAGGGTTCACAATAAAGCAAAAATACTGTTTCTGTTCCTATGTCCATTTTTTACCATTCGTTTGCTTTGGGAAAGATGAACAATTGTTGGATGATCAACATGTACTTGTACAATATATCTATTTATGATCCTTCATTTACACATGGGGGCAAAACAATAGCACTTAGACTTATATACCGCTTCATAGAGCTTTACAGCCCTCTCTAAGCAGTTTACAGAGTTCAGCATATTGCCCCCAACAATTTGGGTCCTCATTTTACTGACCTCAGAAGGATGGAAGGCTGAGTCAACTTTGAGCCTGGTGAGATTTGAACAGCTGAACTGCTGAACTAGCAGTCACTGAAATGGGTTGCAGTGCTGCTTTTAACCACTGCGCCACTGCGCCACAACATGTCACATTACAGAGATTTTTTTTAAGAGAAGACGAGGATCAACTATCTTTGGTAAGGGAAAGATTTTTCATCATCTCCTATAATTCTAGAACTAGATAAGAGGAAACATTTATCCACATGGTATACAAACAGTCTGTGGAATATGATATCATTAGATGTGGCACTGACTGCTAATTTAGAAGGCTTCGCAGTGGTCTAGAAACATTTTTACAGGACAGATGTATTGGTGGTTATTAACCTTGATAACTAGATCTATTTTCAGGCATGTTAGTAGATTGGTCTATACACTTGGTACGTACAATAAAGTATGGAAGAGGAGTGTGCTTTTAGAGGTGTTCTTCAACTTCTGACCATTCATTTAGTGACTCTTTGAGGTTACAATGGTACTGACAAAAGTAAGCAGACCAGACCTCACACTTATGACCATACCATAGCCGTATCCAAATGGTCACGTGATTAAAATTCAGGCACTTGGCACCTGGCATATATTTATGATGATTACAGCGATCGGAAGTCATGTGATTGCCATTTAACCTTCCCAGCCAGCTTCTAACTAGCAAAGTCAATGGGGAAAGCTGGACCTATGTGATTCACTTAATAATCATGGCAAAAAGGTGGTAAAATCAGACGTGGTTCACTTAATAACTGCCTCGCTTAAAGTTCTGATTCCAGTTGCAGTCATAAGTCAAGGACTATCAGTGAACTTCCTAGATGTATTGGGTGGGCCACTTTTGAGATGGAATGGTGGCAAGATGAGCCTAGGCCTAAGCAATTAGGAGTATTCACATGTTCTTATTTATAACACTTGAAAATAGTTAGATGGACATTATAATACAGGCATTATTGAGAAAGGTATTGTTTTAGCCAGAAGTCTTTAGTACAGGGGTGTGAAACTAGTGGCCCGCAGGCCGGATGCATCACACGCAGGCCACGCCCATCCAGGAATGATGCAGAACATGAAGTTGAGCAAAGGCACTGATAGACGTGACTGTCAACTGCTCCTTGAAGAGAAGTTGTGACTCCAGGAGGACCCTGAGAATACTATAAAAAAGGTTTATGCTAATGCTGTCTAACATTCCATCCCTTTACCACTTACTTAAAAGTGATTATTGTGCATTCTAATTACTGCAATAAATGTTAGTACTGGTAACAGGCTGTTTTAAAACAAAGTTCACTGGAAATTTATAGAAGGCTAAAATGGAACTGGCACTATATGGAAGAAGATTTAGGGATGACTTCCATAATGATTGCAAATTCCAGAAGAATGGCCCTTTATCAGCTGGATATTTGTCTTTCAAGAGGCTGAAGTTTATAATAAGTCATTTGAAAGACAATAGTTAATGACTAAACAGCAGAATTAGAAATGGATGGTATGAATTTCAAACTGTGCAGCTTATGTAGCACAGTGAGGCAAATTTTTATCATATTGTAATCTCACAATTGCTAATATGGATTTACTAAATAGTCACATCCTAATACCGCAACTTGCCATTGAAACCGATCATTATTCAGTTTTATCATTCTAAGAAACTTAAAGCTGTCCACATCAGAGTCTTTTCCCATTTCTTTTACAACCCTTTAAGTCATTTAGCTGAGAAATTAGGGCGGATACACAATAATTCAGTGAGTTAGATGACCACAGGCTTTTTTGTCAGCCATCCTGATCTAACTTTAATCATGACATTATTTTCTTAGAAATGCATTTGAACTGAGATTTATTTCCAAGTACTGACACATAAGACAAAACTGTTAGTGGCTGTTCATGCTAATATATACTGCACAGTAAAGTTATAGTTGCCAAAAGAGTGTGTGGAACTTAGATTTTCCTAGTATTAAATAATTTATTTGGATATAAACCCTACTTGTTTCAACACAATGTAGTTCTGTGTGTATATGCTAAGGATCACAATTTCAAGGACAAAGTGGATGTGACAGCAGCAAATCTGTTTAGGGAGACAGTTGTGTGTGTGTGGGTCTCTTTTATGCACTACTTCTAACTTTCATATAAATCCTGGAACTTCGGGACAATCATGTCTCCCATCATTTTGAAAGTAGTTTAAAATAGATCTAAGACTGATCTAGAATGCTTAAAGTATTTTCAGTTGTGTTTGGGCATCAAGATGCTATGAGCATAAGCTCAGAGAAATACTTTCCAATAAATATTTGTTCTACTCTGGCCAATAACTGAATACATAGAAATATCCGCTCATTTGTTAGCCAGTAACTGAACGGCTTGTCCCATCTGCTCAGGGCCATGGCTAAATGTACTGTACATCCCTTCCTTCTCTTTACAAAAATAAAACAAACAAACAAACAAAAAATTGGCCAGCTCTCCATGATGGCAAACCTCTATTGTCTTCAAGCTCCTAATAATTATTGGCATGGCAATAATCCTGCATTTTGTCTCCTTTACATAAACCTGCCAGCATGTTACTATGACTACATTGGAGGAAGGACAAACCAAGGTTCTAGTCTAATAGGAACACCAACTTCTCCTTAAAGAAAAAAGCAATGATGTACCACAATTTCTGAAGAAGCGTTTGCTGTCTTGAAGCATTATTTCCCCATTGTATACAAGTTACAATGGAACAGGAATATATCCAAATTATTCACAATTCCAGTCATAAGATAAGGCTTTATGCATTATCATGCACGACCACCTTCATCTGAAAGACCTTCGTCCTTTCTAAGATCTTTTCATGGAATATAGTATGGCATTCAATTTCAGTTCTTAGAACAATGAACTGTCTTATTGCAAACAAGGAGAGTTTGACACTTTTCACCCAACATTTATTTAAAATAGATTGGTTCCTACTGAATCTGTTATCAGACAAGATGAAATGAAATCTTTATAAAATGATAAAAGTGAACTGGAAAGTTTTATGAAGGATTTGGCATTTTATACTGCAGAAAGACAGGTGCCTGGAAGATGGGAAAAAGTGGGTTCAGATGACTGGCAGATAAACCATTCAGTTACTGGGAATAGTTTATCCAACTGTGGCTTCTAGAAACATCCTTGGAGATGAGGCAGCATCCCATAAAGTCCCATTTTACTTGTATCATTATCCTCCATAGGCCACCCATTCCTCTGTGACATTATCTACCTTCTTCCTCCCTTTCTAAGTTTGTTTCAGCCCTTCCTGCCTTAACAGGAAGAGACAGTTGAAGTCATCCCTCACTCCTGTTCCAATGAATCTGCCTGAAACTTGGTAGGATTTATTTGAACATTGACATATAATCTGTTGAAAAGCAAGTCAGAATGAATGGATCTCAGCTTTTTCCCTTATTGCATTTGATGACATTTCTTGTTTTCAATCAACACTATCCTCTGATGGACTGGAGCGGGCTGGGGGTAAAGGGGATGTAGTAGTAACAAATCTATGAACTTTGCAGGCAATCATCTGTAGAAATTAGCTCCATTTAGAATTAACATTATCTTCAGTTAAGTCATACATACTTTTCTAAAAAGAAAACATAAATAGCATTTAAAGGTGCTAATATCTAAAGCTCCTGCATAATATTTATCTGAAGTCTGGTTAAAAAACTAAAGAAGTTAACCATTGTTTCATCCCCCCCCCCATGCCTTCTCAGTGGAAGATAGAATAGAATAGAATAGAATTCTTTATTGACCAAGTGTGATTGGACAAATAAGGAATTTGTCTTTGGTGCATATGCTCTGAGTGTACATAAAAGAAAAGATACATTTGTCAAGAATCATGAGTTATAACACTTAATGATTGTCATAGGGTTCAAATAAGCAACCAGGAAACAACCAATATTAATATAAATTGTAAGGATACAAGCAACAAGTTACAGTCATACAGTCATAAGTGGGAGGAGATGGGTGATAGGAACGATGAGAAAAACTAATAGTAATAGTAATGCAGCCTAGTGAATAGTTTGACAGTGGTGAGGGAATTATTTCTTTAGCAGAGTGATGGCGTTCGGGGAAAAACTGTTCTTGTGTTCTAGTTGTCTTGGTGTGCAGTGCTCTATAGCGACGTTTTGAGGGTAGGAGTTGAAGCAATTTATGTCCAGAATGCGAGGGGTCAGTAAATATTTTTATGGCCCTCTTTTTGACTCGTGCAGTGGAAGGCAGGTTGGCAGCAATTGTTTTTTCTGCAATTCTGATTATCCTCTGAAGTCTGTGTCTGTCTTGTTGGGTTGCAGATATGCACATCTGGGATGGATTCCCATGTTAAAATGAGCAGCTTTTTTCTAGGTGCTTAATATGGCCAATAAACAAATTTTGTGACCATTTTTATGGCAATCAGAAAACCATGCTACCTTAGTATATTAAAATCCCACCATACATTAGTAAGGTGTACAGTAAGAAAAAAAAATTGCACAATCAAATGCATTTAATGTCATTTTATTCTTTACAATAAAGTAGTAGGAATTCTGAACATTTGATCATGGGGATGCTGCAATTGTCATAAGTGTGGGGAAAGGGTCATGTCATTTTTTTTACTGCCATTGTAATTTCGAATTACATTGTAATTTCGAATTACATTGTAATTTCGAATGGTTACTAAATGAATGGGTTTAAGTTGAGGACCACTGTATCTCATATAAAAGTACATTTCACATCAAAATTAGTGCTAGCTTTCCTTTTGAACTCATTCACTGTAGATGGAACATTAAATGCATTACAAGTGGTATTTTGTAGTTATATTGATCCTCATATGCATTATCTCAACAACAGTAACTGTGTGACATAAATCAGTATTATTTTAATCCTAATCTCAGCCTGTCCAGGCATGTACAGTAACTGTGTACAGTACAGTAACTGTGTGACATAAATCAGTATTATTTTAATCCTAATCTCAGCCTGTCCAGGCATGTACAGTAACTGTGTACAGTACAGTAACTGTGTGACATAAATCAGTATTATTTTAATCCTAATCTCAGCCTGTCCAGGCATGGCGTGTACAAGTAAAGAAGCCTTCACAATATAGCAGCTGTAAAGTGCTTTATTCTGCTACAAGCCAAGACCTCAGAATGCAACAACTTTGATAATAATCAATTAAAGTCAGCCCTGGGAGCTCCCCCGATGTAGGTGTGAATCCAATATCTGGTCTATCTCATAGTGGTCCGTATCCACAGGCCCTGGGGGATGGGGTTGTGGCCTGATCCTAGTAGCATCTATTGATTTTAATAAGCTTCTATAAATGACTGGGTGAACCCTGCCCAGCAAGGGGGGTAGTTTCAACGCTACTGTAACAGGGTTAATTACTCTTGTGATAGGGAATAGCCCAAGATAGTTGGGACCCAGGTTTCTACTCGGTGCTCGCAGCTTCAAATACTTAGTGGATAGGTACACCCTATTCCCCCACCTGGAAAGGTCTGTGGTCTGACCTTTTTGTATCAGCTTGTTGTTTGTACTCATCTGCTGCTTTCCGCAAAGGTTCCTTCACTTTAGGCCAGGTTTATCTCCTCAGCCCACTCTTTTGGGGTTTTGTGGATTGAGCTCTAACTCTGGAATAGTGGGGGAGTCCATCCCATATACCATCTGAAAGGGGGTGAGGCAAGTGCTATAGTGTACTGCATTGTTGTATGCTACTTCGGCAAATGGTAACAGGCCTGCCCAGTCTGATTGTTGATATGACACGTAGCATCTTAGGTAGAGTTCCACCATAGCATTGGCTCTCTCGATCACCCCATTGGTACTTGGGTGGAACACTGAACTCAACCCTTGCGACGAACCTATCAGTTTTACAAAATCCCTCCAGAACTGAGCAGTGAACTGCACCCCCTATCAGATATGATGCGGCATGGTACTCCATGTAATCGATAAATGTTCTGGACAAACATCTTAGCCAATCGCCTCACTGAGGGTATACGGCACAGTATGAAATGGGCTTGTTTCAAAAATAAATCGATAACTGTCCATATCACCATATACCCATCACTAGCAGGGAGGTCGATGATGAAATCCATCATGATTTCATCCCAAGGCCAGTCAGCCACTGTTTGGAAAAGCCCAAGGGGTTTACCTGGCCTGGGTTTAGTGGCTGCACATATTGGACAACTCTTTACGTATTCCTCAACCTCCGTACACATTTGGGGCCACCAAAACTGTCGTCTTATCAAATGCAAGGTTTTTAAAAACCCGAATGACTGGCTGATTTAACATTGTGGCAACAATGCAATACTTTCTGTCTTAGCACTGACAGAATGTACATTTTATCTCCTTTCCATGCCAGACCCTCCCTGTGAATTACTAAGGTTCTATTTTCTAATAGCCAGGGATCAGCAGGTAGAGCCTTATGTAAGTCATCGGGTAACGAGTTTTGTGGAACTCCCCCTCCTGCTGGGCTCACTGTTTGATTGAGAGGTATAATGGCCTGTACTATTTCTTCCCATTTACTATTATATTGGGGCATGAGAGAGAGAGAGAGCATCAGCCAAGAAATCCTTCCGGCAGGAACATATTTTAGCTTAAAAGTAAACCATTGGAAGTACTGTGCCCACCTAACCTGTTTAGGGGACAGTTTCTGTGGTGTCTGAAGTGCTTCCAGGTTTCAGTGGTCAGTCCATACCTCGAATGGTTGTTTAGCCCCTTCAAGGAGGTGACACCACGTTAGCAGTGCCCAGCGTACTACAAAAGCCTCCTTTTCCCAGATAGCCCAGCCATGTTACGTTGGCGAAAGCTTCTGGGATGTATATGCACATGGTTGCAGTTTCCCTTGGCTATTTGCTTGCAATAAAATGGCAGCCACAGCTACATCGCTAGCATCTGCCTGTACAATAAATGTCTGTGTCTGGTCAGGGTGTTTCAACACCGGCTCACGGGCGAAGAGAGCTTTAAGTTCCTCGAATGCTCTCTGGCAATCAAGCGTCCATTACATTTATGTATGCAGAGAATTAGGAAGACAATGATGACTTGTCAAGGAAGTAATGGAAAAACAGTTTTTGAACTCAGAAATTCTGTAATCATGGCTTAGTTTTTAGTGACTGTGCACATCTTTCTAAAAAGGCATTTTTGGAATATATAGGAGTGCCTCAAAGCTACTATTTTGGGGTGGGAAAGCAGTGGTGAGATTCAAATAATGTAATAACCTGTTCTCTGCCCTAATGATCGGCTGGGTGGGTGTGGCAGGGTGGGCATGGCAGGGTGTGTGACAGGCAACACTCAGCCTCCTGCACTCCCCTGGGAACAAAAATGGGCCATGGGGGGGCTAGTAGGCCTCCCTGAAGCCTCCTGGGATTAAAAACAAGCCATGGGGGGCCGCACTGCACCCCGTGCCTCTTTTTGGGCCTAGTAGGTCTCCCTGCAGCCTACTGGGAGCGAAAACAAGCTGCAGGGGTGTGTTGCACCCCACACACCCCATTTTGGGCCTAGGAGGCTCCCTACACTTACCTAGGAGCCAAAATTGGATGCGTGGGGACTTCTAGAAGGGGCGGGGAGGGAAGGGCCAGACAGCAATTTAATTACCGGTTCGCCCAAACCCACTTGAACCCCACCACTGTAACAGGCAAAATAGCTGTGTTTTCTCTGGTCTCAGATATATGTTTTAGAGCTGATCTCGAATGTTCCCACATACAAATGCATAAAAAATACTTTTTGCTTCAGTCCATGCATTTCAAAGCATCTTTTCTGAAGGACTGGCACAGCCCTGTTTGCTGCATTACATCAACTCTGTTGTAAGACAAAAATGTATTACATTTTTGCATTTTTTAAATAATGCTGTTATATTTTTGTCCAATTGATTGTGGATGTGGCAGGTACTTGAAACTATGTCTTGACCAATAGACATCTGTACATTAAAGAGCATACGCAATCTAGACAAGATTATTACACTGTGGCTGATGGTCAACCATTCCTGGGTACAATGTTCTATCCAAATGGGTCAGTCCTCTGTGTGGAAGTACTGCAGGGACGGGTTGCTCACTTACCTTGCTACCGGTGAGCTGCGCACGGATCACCACATTTTGTGTGTGCGCATGTGCATTTTGTGTGCATGTGCACATGCTGTGCGTGCGCACCCCCTCGCACAATTTTGCTTCCGCGCATGCACGGAAGCAAAATCGCACCAAAATCTTGTGAGGGGACACGCGTGTGTGCGAGATTTTGGTGATTTTTGCTTTTGCGCATGGGCGGAAGCAAAATCTCACTGAAATCTTGCACGCGCGCACATCTCCTCGCGAGATTTTGCTTTCATGCACGCGCAGAAGCCGAAAATTTTGCAAAAAAAAGATGGCGGCTCCTAGGCACCGGCAACTGACTGCACCGGGTCGGTAGCCTCTTGATGATGTCACCAGCTCGCCGTTACCAGTACGGTAGAGTGGATCGCACCAGTAGGAACCCACCACTGAAGTACTGCTAAATTCAGTTCTGTCACTGGCATTTCAAGCATATTTTTTTTTTACATAGTATCTTCCTTTCACAAGCTGGTGAACTATTTGTGGCATCTCCTGGACAAAAGATATAAGGGCCCTATCTATGCTCTGATAACCTGATTAGAATATTGTAATGTTTTCCACTGGAAAGCAAAGCAGAATTGGTACATACGTAGTACATGAAATCTAGACATTTTGAGACTGGCAATCAGGGATAGCCACTACAAACAGATAGCCCTCAGCCACATTACTCAGTTTCTCATATACCGTCTCCAGGACAATGTGTCTATCTTTCGGTCATCTAACCTACTCAACCATCCATCCACCTATCTGCCTATTCACCTACCTATCACACCTACCTATCACACAAGGCTGTGGACTTAGTTATGAGGTCTCATTTCATCCTGAGTAAGAGGAACTCCAAAGTTTACAGGTTAAACTTCAACCAGAAAGAAGGCAACAAGCAGCTAACTTTTTAATGCTGCAGAATTCAGGAGCAGCATGGGATTGAGAACAGGGATGAAGCAAGTGATGAGCAAGGACAAAGTAAGTTAGGCTCCCATTTTTCCTCTGGCTGGTGTTTCTTGCAGCTGTCTCTCTTTTTAGTATTCTCTTGTTCAAAGCAGAGATTGGGAAAGGAGGGAAGATAGCTCACAGAGAAGTCTGAGAAGGCTTTTCAAATTTGACTGAGAACCAAATGTTACTCAAAAGCCACCAGTCATCTATCCCTCTTTGCTTTATGCAACAAATACTGGCCAATTTTAAAATCATACCTGATTATTATTTAGTGACAGAAGCAATAGATCAGCGGTTCTCAACCTGGGGTTCGCGACCCCTTTTGGGGTTGAACAACTCTTTCACAGGGGTCGAGAGACTTCGCCTGGATGCCGCCATTTGGGTTCTTTTGCCCTATGCGCATGCACAGAACGCGTTGCGAATGCGCAGAGGGTAAAAGAACCCAAATGGCAGCAACAGGGCGGGGGTCGCGGCAGTGGTCGCGGCGGTGGGGTGGGTCGCGGTGGGGGCGCAGGGGGGGGGGTCGCAGGTCACGGCATTAGGAAGGTTGAGAACCACTGCAATAGATGAATAGGGCATTTATACTTTTCAGCAAGTTGGAAAACAAAAAATTAAAGAAGTGGGAGAAATTTCCTTCTATTCAGAATAGACAGAAGCATCAAGGAAGATTTCTTGTCTGGGTCTCTTGAAAATGCTTGAAATGTGATAAGCAGATTGCTATGTACTTGGAAAGCTAGACCATTATGTCAAGTACCTTGAATGTGTAAACAAGAATTTTATTCTCTGGCCTTTCCCTGCAGAACTTTTTCTGAGGGTTTGGAATTTAAAACTGAATTAGGTTTTTATTTTTCTCCATTGATTTTGCTGTGTTTGCTTTTCTGGTTTTTTATTGCTTGATCTTTTATTGGTTTTAAAAATGTTTAAAGTCTGTGCATTTGTCTGTGTTTTTAAGTTATCCATTAATCTATCTAGAGTAGCAACATTGAAGATATATTGTATGCATTTGTAAATACATTAAATAAGCAGTTGGTATTGTGGGCATTGCTAATCACTAATTGCATTCGTCATGTTTGCAAAATTGCATCTGTGCCTAGATTAAATATGTAAGGTGAAAACACTTGGACCAACCTTCTCCAAACTGGTGCCCACTGATATATTGGTTTTTAACTACCATCATCTCCACCATCATATATTCAAGAATTGTTATTGCGGATGCCTGGTCTAGACCAGGAGACTGACTGATAATCTGGTAGTTTAAGATGGCATCAACAAATGCATATTTATCATAATTCATTCAGTGATAACTGTATTTCAGAAGAAGAATTAAAGCATACAAGCTGTTTAATAAGAGACATTTATATTCACAGCTTTTGTTTATTAACTATGGAAAAGAGCCATATTTGCTTTGTATAGTCAGAAACAAAGAAGTCAATAGTTTTGAGCCAGAAAGCTAGAGTCTAAAAGATGAAATGAAAGAAATTGTGTTTAAAGAAAAGTGGGATAAAAAAAATTGCTCCAAGATCAGATACCCCCCCAGGGGCGGGTTCCTAATTTTTTTACTACCACTCTGTGGGCGTGGCTTATTTTGTGGGTATGTCTTGCCAGCCATGTGACCGGGTGGGCGTGGGCCTCGGAGCTTGGCAGCGGCCGGAGAAGCGGGGAGGCATTGCCCATCCGCAACGCAGCCCCCTGCAGCGGGAGCAGCAAGACCGCAGCAGCAGTTCTTCTAGGAGGCTCCATCCAGACTGAATGCTTCTCCCCATTCGATGATCCTAGGCTCCTGCCGCCCGTTCCCCCTCTCCTCAGCAGCTCGAGAAACCTCGAACATGTGAAAATGCCTGGGATCATCACCGCACGTTCGTGGCTTCTCAGACTGCTGAAGGGAGGGGAACTGAGATAGCTCCTGCTGCCCGTTCTTTCAGCGTCTCACGCACTCCCTCAGCCATCCTCCCCTGCTTGGACTCACTGTGGGGTAGGAAGGCAGCGCATGCACAGTGCCAGAAGCTCGGCTTCTGGGCATGTACAGAAGAATTTTTAAAAAAAAATAAAATAAAATTTTTAAAATGGCGGTGCCCAGGCACCGGCAACCGACCGCACCGGTACTGTGACATCACCAGCAGGCCGCTACCAGTGCTATAGAGTGGACCACACTGGTAGGAACCCACCACTGACCCCCCCACCCACAAACAATTAAGGATATTCTTCAGAATATTTCCATAAATTTCAATTGTTTTTAATTTGCAGAGAGCAAATATTAAATATACAATAAAATTGTATAAGGTACAAATTAAATCAATACTTTTTTGTTTGGGGCTAACCCATTATTTTTAAGTGATATGCTACTCAAAATCCCTTTGTCCAAAAAAACCCCCATTGTTTACAGGATTTGGAATGTGGCATGTACCATAATTATTACATCCCTCCTAAGGTTCCAGTAAAAATCTGTTTGTTATTATCTATAGGATGGAGTGTTTTTCACCTTCCCTCCTCTTTATTTTATTTTTGCCACTGATTACCTTACTGAAAGTATGATGACCATCTGACATTTCTGTGTATGTCATGTGTTAGTGTCCACGATCTCTAACAATCTCTATGAAGCACAACCATCACAGGCTTGATTAAATGCTTTAAATGAAACATTTATGCCTGCAATTTAATTTAGCACATTGTGGTGAATGAAAACCCAATCAGATGAAAACATAGCCAGTTGGAGCAAATAAGTGCCAATGGTTGCATGCACCAGTGCTTAGCCAGGATATTTTTTCTCTCTCTCTCTCTCTTTAAAAGAGTTATTTAAAGTAAAACAAAACAAATAAAGCCAATGCAGAGAATCGGGCAATCTTTTTTTTTTTTGCAGTTCTCAGCTATGCAGCTAGAGCAATTTCAATTACTGTACACAATATTAGACTGGTCAGTGGTATACTTAATAGCATTAAAGTAATTAAGTCTGGCAGTTTGTAAGGTCAAATCAAGGTAGCTGTGTAACAACAGCACCAGCAGAAAATTAGTGACATTTCTGAGTAAATTATATTCTCCAGATTGTTGTCTTAATGCTAACTAAATACTGTTATGCTAATGCAGGGACTGATTACAGTCTAAAAATTAGCACAATCGCTTTTTCAATAGTCTTCTAGGGTTAACATTTTTTTAACATAATTAATAGCTTTTGCTCAGTGGATCTGGTAATATCTCTGTGCATCTCATTTACATTCCTTTATAATATGCTGACAGTGCTAAATATCTCCAAGAAGAGGGAAGGGAAGGGGTTGGGGGGAAGGGAGCGGCTATTTCACAAACTAGAATAAAATGGTTTCTCCAGCTTTCAAGCTTTTCACAGAAACAGCTGTTTCACTGTGATTTGCAGTTGCCTGTGTGCCTTTTCTTTTAACCTGTTTTAATAATGATCAGGAAAGGTTCTGTAGTATTACCAGGGGTGGAATGGGGGTAAGAGGGAATGAAGAGATTTGCCGTCTTCCTGTTTCAGGGATGTGTCCCAAATTTTTTGGGGAGCCCATGTGAAATGTAATTGCTCCTTTGACCTCTATCTTCCCTCGGTCCAGATCCCAGGAAGAACTACATGAGTGGACTATTGCAGGAATGAAAAGCGCTCTGACCTTGTGGACAAAACCCCTTGCTGTATTGAATGCTGCCCATTATGCTAAAAGGCAAGGCAGCTCCTGGAGAGTGGCTGGAATTTGAGGCAGAGCAGCTCTCTGGGCGAGCAGCCAGCAAAAACTTCACCTTCAGTCAGTCAGTCAGTCAGTCAGAGCCAAGCATCCTAATCAGCCAAAGAAACTGGGAGGTGGATTATCTGGAACTTGCGTTAGCACAGTCTCAAGTGCTTTCAGACTCGGATCACGGATTTCTGCCTCTGTAATATAATTTTGGGTTAAGCACATGAACTAGCAAAACAGGGCAAGGGTAAATGAGAGGTGGGGGAGGCATAAGACAAATAGAGGTGGAATGAAACCATCCTCCATTATGTGGGATGGCTTGGGAAAACTACTTGTTTTTGTAACCATGGGGATAACATGAAAACCTCTTTCTCTAATAGGAGGAGATAATATACAACTGTAATTGTGCTATATTAGGGTTTTTTTTAAAAAAAGAAAAGAAAAGTGGGAAAGGAGACATTATTTCCATAACTGAATGGTTAAAAAAATACATGCTTACCTTTTTATTGCATTTTTTTAAAAAAAGTCCTCTGAGTTTCTGAAGGTTCTTTGTTCTCCAAGGACTAGACACACCACAGTGTAGCAAATCTGTACAAAATCTTTCATTGCAACACACCTTCCCAACCACAGGTTATTGCTCTTGGTCAACTTCACTGTTTAACACATTGCAATGTGATGTTGTCACATAACTATGACTTTAATAGTCAGCCCTGTATACTCAGTCTATTAATACTCAGTTCAAACAAAAGTGTCAAAGTTTTTAAAGTGAATACAACTTTTGCCTTTTTTTTACTAGTTGCAATGAGGTGCTGCTTCAGTGTGATTGTTCCTTTTCTAGTTGTTGTCTTAGCTCCAGGCAAAGCTCTGAGTTCCAGGCAGGACTTCCACCAAGGTATGTTTTTCACCATAGTTTGTGAGCTTGGCGGCTGAGTAAAACTTCTCTTGCCTATTTGTAGTAGATGCCAATCTCCAGATGTCACTTCCACTTCATTTATTGGTCCTTTGCTTTCACCTTTTCTAATACACACAGCTGTCTTCTCACTTGTCTTAGCATTTGTTTTTGTAAGCTCAAAAACTAGGTGAGGTGAGGCTGCCTCTGCACGTCCTTGAAAACCCCTGGGTGTGGCTCAATTAGCTAGGTAGCTAGAACACAACTTCAGTTGCCTGTGAGTGCAGTTCTGGGGAATGGATGAAGGCCTGAGGGAAGTGGTAGGGTGAAGCTTGTCTATGTGACTGCAGCTAAGAGCAGACAGCAACAACCCCAACTTCACTTGCAGACATATTAAAGTGAAACAATACAGCATTATTCTTAAACTTGGCATTGCTTGTTCCACTTTGATAAAGACAATTACTCAATACTCCTGCTTTGATCTGAAAATGTACTAAAGACTGTGATTATATTTTGGATGGAGAAAGGAGGGAATCCAAATTTTGCCAAGGCCATCTCACTCTCCTTAAAATCAGGCAGAACAAAAAGAGTAGGCAATAGGTGTTAAGTGGATTACCTATGCAAGAGCTGTTGTTACTAGATGTCTGTGGAGATTCTCAGTCATTCAGGCCATAGTTGTCTCAAAGGTGCTTTTTGGGAAAGGCAACTAGACTGTTTTCCCTTGAGGAAGGAAGAAGAAAATGTTTCATTTCTCATCCAAGATCCCTCACCATCAGATATGATGAAGCTTCTTGAATGAGAAGTGAAACTTTTTCTTCTTCCTCCCTCAAGGAAAAAACAGACCAGTTGCCTTTTGAAAAAGCACCTTTGAGATATGTTGTTACTAAACAAATGCTCTGTCTTACACATTGGCAAAAAAAATCAGAATACAAAATACAAACTTGGAGGAAACGAACTTGTAGATGACCCTCACTCTGTCAAAGACCTTGGAGTATTCCTATCCAACGACCTAAGTGCTAGAGCCCACTGTAACAACATTGCCCAAAAGGCACTAAGAGTTGTTAATCTAATCTTGCGTAGCTTCTTCTCTGGCAACATTACATTACTAACCAGAGCATACAAAACATTTGTTAGACCAATTCTGGAATACAGCTCACCTGTCTGGAACCCCCACTGCATATCAGACATAAATACAATCGAGAGAGTCCAGAAATATTTCACAAGAAGAGTACTTCACTCCTCCGCTCACAACAAAATACCTTATTCAACCAGACTTGAAATACTGGGATTAGACAATTTACAACTACGTCGCCTCCGATCTGATCTAAATGTAGTTCATAAAATCATATACCAAAATGTCCTTCCTGTTAATGACTACTTCAGCTTCAACCGCAACAATACACGAGCACGTAATAGATTCAAACTAAATGTAAAGCGCTCCAAACTCAACTGCAGAAAATACGACTTCAGCAACAGAGTGATCAATGCCTGGAATGCACTACCTGATTCTGTGGTTTCTTCCCCAAACCCCAAAAACTTTAACCATAGACTGTCTACAGTCGACCTCTCCTCGTTTCTAAGAGGTCTGTAAGGGGCGTGCATAAGCGCACCACTGTGCCTACCGTCCCTGTCCTACTGTCCTATTGTCCTCTTTTATCGTTACTTTTTACTTATGTTTATACAGATTACTACTATCCTATCCTAAACCAGCTAGCCTCCTGCCTCTCTCACCTACCCCAAATGTTCCTTTGATGATCTGCATTACTGCTTTCGTAAGTGCTTTTTTCTGGCCCCCAGGCCCAGATAAGGCCAACTGATGCCTATGCAAAGCCAACAGTGGTGCCCTCTCCACTTCTTAACTGCCAAGACATTAAAACTCGGTAAGTGTTGTGGTGAAATAAAAAGGCAGTTTTCTTCCAGGCAATGCCCCATACTGGACTCTCCACCAATATTAATTTTAAACTTAAAAAAAATTATTTAATACTAAATAGCAGTAAGCAATATAAGCAATTTATTTCCTCATAACTAGGGCCATAGAAAAAAAAATGCAAATGTTCAGCACTTTTAATGCATTTTTTTCAAAAAAAAATCATAAAGGAAAATGCAAATACAAAAATTACTGAATATTTTAACCACTCTCCCAAAGATTATAAGACAAAATAAGATCTAGTCTTATCCGTATTGAAATTATATGCTTTCAAGAGTATATTTTTCACTTTTGAAAAACCTTCAAACCCGATTTTTAAACTTGAGTTACTCACCATGCCAAAGAATTTTTGTGGCAATTAAACAGATTAAGCTTGAACAAGGTAGATAAGTAATTTTTTTTAAAAAAAGCTGAAAGTCAAATGTGGCAATGAAAGAGTTAAAAGCATGATAGCTCTGGGGGGATGGGCCCTGAATCTGTCAGGGCCACATGCCAATTAGGACGGGTTAAAGCCAGGGTGACATCAGATCATAAGTGATATTCCTATTTTTTCTTCTATTTCTGACACTTCATTACCTCAGTTGCTCTGTTTCTTTCTCCTTCTCCTGTTAATAGCTTCCCATCTCTGTCCCAAGCATTAAGCTTCTAAGAAGATGATATAGGTTTACCAGTAGTTTATAGCTACATTTCACATACTTCGCATTAGAGCAGAGGTTATATGAAGCAAAAGGCCAAATGTGAGTCACATTTGTATCCTTCCCTGGATATCCATATAGAAAGTTATAGGCTTTGAAAATCCCATAGGTATACATTTGTTCATTTATTTAACAAAATTATATGCCACAAAACCTCAAGGGCATTCCATGTAGAAAATTGAACTCTGGTCTCTAAGAAACCATAGATAGGAAACTCGTTTGTCACTTTCTTTTCTGAAAAACAGAATTTAACCATTTCTCCAAGCCAAAAGACAACAACTTAAGTGAATCTTTCCCTCATGGTTGGTAATAGGCATGGCTGTTGTGGAGGTGGTGGGCCAGGTTATATATCTGTCTGAAATTTGGTGCAATACATAAATTGCAATTAAGTGGGACACAGGAATCATGAATGACAAAAATGCTATTAATGTAAGCTCTTCTCAGGATAAATAATGAGCAGCACCAAGAGATTACTGACATGCATGCTAAAACTGAATGTTTCTAACTTGACAGAATTTTAAAAGAATGTGCCCTTGATGGTGGGAAGCAGGTTTTCGTGGTTAAGACATATGCTTCACATCCCTTAAAATCAAAAGCAAGCCAAGAGCAAAAGGGTCAAAAGTGTATTCCATTTTTAACAATGTGTTAGGAATTTCAGCCAACCAACACATTCTCAAGATTTGTGCATATATTCAGAGTTTTGGAAAGTATTCCCAGCCGAATCACTGTATCCATCTCCACCTGCAACTATATGTATGTAAAGATGTGAAACCGCTCAGCAGCAAAGCCACTTATCCAGTTTCAGAAATAAGCAGGTACTTAATTTATTCAAACTGGCCAGCCAGGAAGGCAATATTTTATTGCTGAAATACTCATTCTGTTAAGCAATGTGTAACTTCCTTTATTGTGTGTGTGTGTGTGTGTGTGTGTGTGTGCGTGTGTACTATATTCTCTGTAAAGAACTCAACTTCTGGCAGACAGTACATGAAGTCACTTCATTTAGGAGTTGCCCTGAGCCCTCAGGAGGTGGAAGGGGTCAATGAAAGTAACAACAAGTGTCTGAATAGTACAAGAAGAATAGTAGCTTTTGTTTTGTGTCAACTTCTGACATTAAAATGTGCTGGCAACGAAGTCCCTTTAGTGAATCCAACAATCAGAGCTGCTTCTTCATTTAAGGAAATGATGAGATTTGCACAAAGAAAGTAAGAAAGCCACAATTATACTGCAAACTCTTCTTTGCAGCAGATAATCAGATACACAGATGTACTCAGGGCTATCTAGTATACTTGATACCTGGAACAGATCGTTTTTGAACATTCTCCCTTCTTGATGGCTGAAAGCCAATTTAATGTAGTGGTTTGGGCACCAGACTACAAACCAGCAGTCACCAGATGTCTGCACTGACTTGGAGGCATGCCTTTTAACTCTATCCTTGCTGTGCTGCCTCCGACTGCCAAATAACTGATTGGTATGTGGGCAAGAGTAATCAGACTTCACACCCAGTGTGAGCTGTCTTTGGCAGTGCCCCCTCTTACTGCCTGCACTGGGGTGCCTCCCTGCCCCCTTGATACACAGCTGTATGGAGGACACTTATTCACGCATGTAGGGATCTGAGAGAACAAGGTTTGCATCTCTTCAGAAAAAAGGCTTCAGCATACCTGTAGGCATGCTAGTGATTAAACTATAGAGTCATTAAAGTAGCCATCTCTTTCTAGGCTCACCCAGTTGCTTCTGAAGCTGCTGTCTCTGCATATGCAAAGATGCTCCACTTCCTTCATGTATTCTATTCCATGTGTTCCATGTTGGTAGTGTTGGTGGCTAAACAATAGAAAGTGCGCACTTTGTGTAGTTATAACATATGCAGGTAAGATAAACTCAGTAAAAAAATATCATAATTCAACATGATTTCTCTTTATCCTAGATCAGTGGTTCCCAACCTGTGGTACGTGTACCACTAGTGGTACGCGAGGGCCTTCCAGGTGGTACGCGAACACTTTCAGGGTCATGAACAATTTTTAGTTAGTTATTTTTTACTTCACAAAAATGTTTACTGCCTAACACAAGATAATCTGGCAACGATTTGCAACTGTTGCCACATGCCACCCACCTGGTCCCAGTGGCCCGAGAATCCAGTTGCTGGATGCGCGGGGCCAAAAAAGGAACAGTACAATTATGGAAATAAAGTGATATCTGATCGAATTTAGTTTCTCTGGAACCAGGTGGTACGCGGCGACTGTATGGGACCTCCAAGTGGTACTCAATCACAAAAAGGTTGGGAACCACTGTCCTAGATGCAGCACTACACATCAGTGTAAGAAAATGCTAATCCTATTTTAGTTTGGAAGACTTGTTTTTTTTTTCTTTTTTCACAATGCCCAGTACAAGCTCTAAATAAGGTATCCTGAATGAATTCTTGCCAACTGGCAAAGTCACAAGAATTTGAAAAAAAGAAGGTAGCTTTCTTGCAAAGTATTTGATTTATATTATCTGATTTAAATAATCTGAGCTCCTAAGCTTTCTTTTATTCGAATGAGACCATCTTAATTTTAATAATAAAGTCTTGTGTACTTTTTCCTTAAACTACGAATTGTTTCTTTGTTGAATTTTCTGGGCGGTAGAGTTAGTTAGGCAATGATGCAGTGCAAGTGAACAGAGTTGAGATTTACACAGTTTGCATTTTTTACAGTGCCAAGAGAGGTGGGAAGTTGTGAGTGTTTGTGTGTGTGATTTTAAGAAGTGTTAATTCTGGTAACCAGCAGAAAAAGCTTAGCAACATACAGTATGTGGTCCATGATGGTCCATACCATTTTGAATCCAAGAAAAGAGATCTAATTTATATATTAATCTTCCACTTTACAGACTAAGCAGTATTAAACTACTTCACTTAGTACTTGGAAAAGCTTTACCTGGGAATTCCAGTATTGCAGACTAGATTGGCTAGAAAAAAATAAAATAATGCAATGGCAGATTACCTCTGTAATAATGCCAGGAAAACAGCAGGGATGCAAACACAAGATGACATGCCTTATCTCATAGCTTTTTTACCATTTAAATTTTTTTTTACCTAAGGCTTATTTTATAATAAAATATTTTTATTTGCTGCTTCATTTCAGTATTGAACAATGACATGCCATTCATCTGGAATGAAGTAACATGTTTCTGGAAATAAAGGAAAAACCATCTTACTTGCAACATCTCCAGGTTTTTAGGGACACATTAGAGCTTCTGGGGTTGTCCTTTAAATGAAGACAGGCAAAAAGTGGTCAGACATACAGCCTGGCATATGTACCACATTGTTATTCTCACAGGGTACCCAAAATAAGATCCATCAAAAAATAGTTTTCAATTTTCATGCCTATAGTCAGCTATTTTCAATGGCTGAGTTGTAACAACACATTAATCAATGCAGTGTTGTTTCTTTCAGCCGATGTCTTTTTTTCTCTCCTTTAGATATAGATGACAAATGTCAGGGTATGCCAAGCACAATGAAAATCAAGTTCAGTAAGAATTTATTGCTTAGTTTATAATTGAGTCCACTTACAAGTGTCCTTTAGTAAAAGTAACACTTTCCTACTTTCAAACGTATTTATAAACTGCTTGCCTTTTTGAACTTTCACAGATCTCCTTTGGGTGCAGTCTGTTTCTTCCAAGTACCTAGAAACTTTTCAAAAATGTGAAAAGCCTTCCACTATGTATTTTGAGTGTCTTATGAGGAAGGCATACTTTCCATTTCATAGGAACAAATCAACATAGCTGAATTAGAATGGTGACTGCTTTCTAGTTATTAAGGCATAAAAACCATTAATCATTGCTTCTGTGTAATAACAGGTTTATCTAACTCAGAGGGTTTAAGAAAAGTACAGCTTCGTGGACTGCACTGAATCTTATGTTTCCAATCTTTTTTATTAGTTGTTGTGTAGCCATTACGAAGTAACTATTATACTTCATCAAACAAGGTTGTCTTGTTTCTGCATTGGCAAGTGGAGTTTTTCTTCAATAATTTAAATGAATTTCTCCTATCATGACTTAGCTAAGTAATTCAGTAACTATAATTTATTTACAAGTTTGACTGACTCAATGTGTATACCATCTTCTCATGTGTCTAGCGTTGTTTACTCTTTGTACTCTGCCATCATCACTGTGGGTATCTGTAGTTCATCTCTAGGAGGTCCTTGATAAACCAGGGAAAGCTTGCTTGGAAACAATCTTATCCAACATTTTCACCATCTTTTAGTTCCAGATCTCATCAAGATGTATGGCAAAATTGCCTCCAGGTTACTGGAAAAATCCACAACTTACTGCATAAAACTCAAAAGAATCTACAAAGCATTTGGTGTGGAAAATCCTAATCAGCGCAATTTTTAGAAAGAAATATAAAGAAAACAATGTAAAAAGGCAAATTAAAAATAAGCAATATTTAGTTGCCCAACAAATAAATGAATAAACTTGCAAAAAAAATTAAAAAGGAAATAAACAAGCCAATAGAATTTAAAAATCCTAAAAGATTAATTAAATCTTTTAGGGGGGGGGTGCTACATTGAGCTCTGCAGTAGACCTGCTGGTCAGGTGCCAGAAATGAACTAATAACTATGTAGACTTGTTTCAAGATTCTTGAGGCAATGGTATATTATTTGCCATACAATGAGTTGGTTAACTTTATATATCTCACCAGATTTCAGCATCACTTGCTCCTGAATATAATTAGTTATTTTAGGCACACGGCCAGCTGTGTTTACACATCTGCATTCAGTTAGATATATGATTTTATGCTTTGTACTTATCTTTATAAACTCCACACATTTTATGAGAAACGTCAGAGGGAATGGTGATATGCATAGCCTCGAGTCGCTGAAAAACGCTGATTCTATTCCAAAGATAAAGCAGTTGTCTTTGTAACACACATCCAGTAATAAATGATAAGTGTTAGGATGGGTGGAACATTGGCTCTTTGTATTTGTACCCAACACAACTGTCCAATTTTGTTACCTGTTGAATCCTTGGCTTGAAATCATGCCGGCTGATTGGCTGATTGGTTGGCTCTCATTGGTCCCTCCCTGGCAGCCTCCTATAAAGAGGAAGCTGTCAGCTCTATTCTGTGTGTTTTTCTGTCGAACTGCATTGTGTGAATAAACAGCAATTTTATACAAGCTGCCTTCCTGCATCTTCCTTCCAGTAAGCTAACTTCCGGTTTAACATCACCTTTATGTACTATTGTACATAAGAATCAACTGTCACATTAGTAAAGAAGAAAAGTAGAAAATGAATTAGGAATGAGCAAAATATTTCAATTTGCCTTGAATTTGAAAAACCCATTTTGAATGCAAGACAGTGGCTCCAGGTTATTTGGAAGTGTTTCTATTTTAAATCAGTTCTAGTTTTGAAGACAAAGCATTTCCCCATATATTCATACAACCCATTTTACAACCATTGATTTGATTTGATTTCACATTTCAAGTTAAGATATTCCATTAAATTATTGATAAGCACCTAGTGAAGCTATACTATCTCCCCCACTCTTCTGATAGGTGAGCCAATACTGTTTGCACAACCATTGATTTGATTTGATTTCACATTTCAAGTTAAGATATACCATTAAATTATTGATAAGCACCTAGTGAAGCTATACTATCTCCCTCACTCTTCTGAGCCAATACTGTTAGCACTGACATGTTTTGCCCTTTGGATTTTAAGGAGAGAAGGCTAGGACAATAGATAAAAGTATCTTTGAATTGCCGCCCACGATATGGATACCACAAAACTTCACAATTCAGTATGATGCTTGGCTATTCTTTTAAAAACTGCAATTTATTTATGTAGCATATTCAAAAGTTGCTCTTCAGCCTAAGAATATTCAGGACAAAGCACAAGATGACTACAGTGAAGGAGAAACTCAATAGGAAAATGCAACGGTATTTCAAGTTAAATAAAAATCATGTAGTATCAATAAAAAAATATCCATAGTGTTACATTATGGAAGGTTTGTTTTTTTGTTTTTTTTAGAAAATCACTACATGGCATTAGAATATAGTGGTACTTAAGAAGTAATCTGTTTCACTCTCGTCTCTTTATCATTATTTGCCTCTTTCTCATAGCTTATTGTAGCAATTATAAAATCCTGAGAAGATTTTTATGTATATATTGTTCATTGTTCAGGGGGAGATCATCCGTAGACACGGGGTGAGTTTTCATCAGTACGCTGATGACACCCAGCTGTACATCACCACCCCATCTCAATTCAGTGAGGCAGTTGATGTAATGTGCCGGTGCCTGGATGACGTTAGGACCTGGATGGGGAGGAACAGACTCAGACTCAACCCCGACAAGACTGAGTGGCTTTGGATATTGCCTCCTAAGGACCATGACAACTGTCCCTCCTTGGTTCTTGAGGGAGGGAAATTAACTCCCTCAGAGCAGGTCCGCAATTTGGGGGTCCTCCTAGATCCACAGCTAAAATTAGACCAACACCTTACCGCTGTGGCTAGGGGCGCTTTTGCACAGGTTTGCCTGGTGCACCAATTGTGGCCATACCTGGAGAAGGAGGCTCTACTCACGATCACTCATGCCCTTGTCATCTCCCGACTGGACTACTGCAATGCGCTCTACATGGGGCTACCCTTGAAGAGTATTCGGAGACTTCAGTTGGTGCAAAATGTGGCTGCGCGTGCTTTGGTGGGTGTGCCAAGGTACACCCACGTTACACCTATACTCCGCCAGCTGCATTGGTTGCCCATCGGTCTTCGGGTACAATTCAAGGTGTTGATCATCATCTTTAAAGCCCTTCATGGCTTAGGACCAGGTTACCTTCGGGACAGCATTCTGCCTCATACTTCCCTTTGACCGGTTAGGGCCCACAGAGTGGGCCTCCTCTAGGTTCCGTCAGCCAAGCAATGCCGGCTGGCAGGCCCTAGGGGGAGGGCCTTCTCTGTGGGGGGCCCTGTGCTCTGGAACCAACTTTCCCCAGAGACCCGAACCATCCCCACCCTGCTAGCCTTCTGAAAAGCCGTTAAAACATGGCTTTTCCTGCAGGCAGGGGGTGAGACTAGTTCCACCTGAGCTCCCCCCCCGGTATGTCTGGTGGTGAATATTTTTTTAACTTCTTAAATTTTTTAATTCTGTTTTTAACTGCTGTTTATTATTTAGTGTTCTTGCATAATGCTGTACGCCGCCCTGAGTCCCTCGGGAGTAGGACGGCATAGAAGAACCAATAATAAATAAATAAATAAATAAATGTACAGAAGCTTTTTCCAGAATTTGCAAATGATGGTAGATTCTAGGAGCACCTGGGGATGACGGTTTCCTGACAGTTTCTTTTATGGTTTCTACCACTTCCCAAAGCCAGGAAAGACTGTGTGGAAATGACTGATGAGTTGCTAAGCAGACTGCAAACAATGTAACCTGCCTGTTTTTTTGCTCTTAAGATCAAGGAGAATACCTTGCTTCATAAAGCAGCTTTAAGAGGATGCTTTGAGCAAATCTTAGCAAAACCAAGTGCCCTTTTGAATATCTTTATTCCTGTTATTAAAAATGACACAATGTCAAATCTGGTAGACCGAAACCCCCTCTTTCCTTAGCATCTTGCAAAAGTTTATATCTAATTCTTGGTTTTTCCCTTGCCATATGAACTTGGAAATATCCTTCTGGCATTGTTTAACTGGAGTATCACTTGCAAGTATTGGTAACGTCTGAAACAAAAAAGCATCTTTGGTAAAACATTTATCTTAATTACAGAAATTCTACCCAATGGTGATAAATGCAATTTATTCCATCTTAATAAATCCTTTTTGATATAATTCCAAACAGGCACATAGTTACTTTGAAACAGTTTTGCATTTGTATTTGTCAATATAACACCCAAGTAGTTCACCTTTATCTCAACCTTAAAATCAGACTTTTAAATCAATATATCACATACATATACAATTATTTATATCAAGTATAATTCAAGGTGATATTACCTAAAATGCTGTATGTCACAGGACCTAGATATCTGAGGAACTGCTTTTTCTACAATCTATTCTGCCCACTCAGCATCTTCTGGCATAGTGGGCGCATTCCAGGTCTCCTCTATTAAAGGTGAACATCTTGTGAAATCAAAGAATAATGCCTTCCCTGTTGGAGCTCCCACCTTCTGCAACAGTATCTCCCCAGAAATACTGGACAGGGCTCCCTTCAGAGGTGGATTCCTCCCGGTTTGTACCAGTTCACCAGAACCAGTAGCGACCCACTGGTGATGTCATGATGATGTCACGGAACCGGTTCCGTCGGTGCCAGTCCGTGGGCGCTGCCATCTCTCTTATGATTTTTTTAATTGAATTTTTGATTTTTTTCTTCTTCTGAGCATGTGCAGAAGCCGAGTTTCCGGCACTGTGCATGCGGTCGCCATCTTGTTTTTTGCTTTTTTTTCTGGATTTTTTGGCACTGCGCATGTGCGCGCGCGCCCATGAGGCACGCACATGAGGCGTGGGAAGAAGCGAACTGGCAGCAAGGTAAGTTAGAACCCACCCCTGGCTCCCTTCCTAGGGCTCTGGAAAGTTCTGAAAAACTGGGCTTGGTCACAGGCTTGGACTTAATATTTGTTATTTGTTTAAACCCCCCCCCCTTTTTTTTGCATGCCCTCCAGAATCCATTGAAGTTGGGTGGCTAATAAATTTAAGTAACCAAAATCTTTTAAAACTGTTTTTGTTTTATAAAGGACCCACTTTATTTATACGTGACATGCCGAGGCCATGTTTCAAAAAAGGTTGGCAATGAATATCAAAGTGGGTAGGAAAATATAAAAATAAGCTAGATTTAGTCTGATTAAAAAAAAATTATTTTCAGTCAATGAGACGGTGAATAATTTTTATCTTCTCTCACATTAAAAATATAATATTGGATTAGAATATTCTGGATGTGAATTCTAAAATGTATTCATAAGTCCCATTTTGTCATCGGCTCCATCATTCATCTGCAGTCATGGATTCATCTGTTGTCTCCTTTTCACTCACAATACATAGGAGATCATTTTCAGAAGTAGTTGTTGTATAATTCTTTTCCATATTAGTTTTAATACCCTCCAAATAAGTAACAATTAAATAATGAATAGTTTAAAAAATATTTGTAGTTGTTTTGATTAATAATTAAGACAGTTGACAAATATTTTTAAAAATTACTTTTGTCATCACAACCCACCTACGCACTTTTTAATAAAATCAGAAATAGTCAAAGCAGCAACTGACTTTTTCATTTTTTTTTGCATTGATATCAAGGATACCAGAGTAGAATATAAGCTTTTTGTAAATATACGAAGACTCATCTTAACCCAATGCTTTTTAATGCTTCACTTTCAATTTTCTCAAAGACTTGGGTTTTTTTAAAAGTGTTATTGACAATTTCATCTCTATTTCTTAAAAAGAATATATTTCAATTATCAATAGACATAGAGATATCTGTATTTGTTGCAGTGTATTTCTTTAAAAAAATGAAATGTTTTTATTTACATTATTAGCACAAGAGTATTAGAATGGCTTCATAAACTGGTGCTTTCCAGTTGTGCCACAGAAATACCGTAGTTAAATGATATTATATTGTGGCTGAATATTCAGGTTTTTTTCCCTGTGAAATTAATCCTTTTAGGGTGAATTTATGTCTGTCAACAAGTAATGATCATAGATGTGAGTTGGCTCATAATCCAAAAGTACTAGGTTACAATGTGTTGCCATGGAAACAGTGTTTTATTGCATTTTCTCTACTTGATTTAAATCATTTGACAATCATAGCAACTGTTTGCCTGCCTTCCCATAGCATAAAAAATTTAAAAAATGCCAACGACAGACAGACAGAATTTTGCTACTAGAAAGAAAAAGAAAGAAGGAAGTGACAAGCTTTTATTTAACAGAGACCTTTGGTGAACCATTTATCTCACAAAATGTAAAGTGTTGGGAAATTCAATCCATGGTTAGTCACTGCAAAGCTTTATCTTGCTATGGTTCATTTTGTTGATTGCATCATATATCTTTTATATCCACTAGAACTTTAGCTTGAAGCAGCATTTGTTCAACAAGAGCCATGTTCCCTCTAACACTGTTTATGTCATCTGAAACATTATTCTTTGAATCCAGGACCCATTTCCAATTGAGCAAAGGTCTGTAACTGAATACTGCATGTCTGTATTTATTCGGCATCCAGAGTAAGAAATATCCTTGTTCATGTAACATTAATCACTTTCCCAGTGTTCAGCTGAGCTCATTGCCACATTCCTAGCAGTATTACACCGAGTCAAGATTAATCACGTACATTAAACCCTGCAAGAGACCCAGTAGAAAGGATCTGAAATTACACATTTAGTAAAAGAGAAAGCGGGAGGGGGAGGAAGAAGGAAGGCCAAAAAAAGATTTTAAAAATGTGTTAGTATATCAAGAATTTGATACCTGTTTGGATTTGTCTTCAGTTTTTGCGCAGCTTACCAATGTCAGCTTTTCATTAGGAAATAGACTACAGGGAATGATTAGTGTTGTACTGATATTTTATTGCTGTAAACCACCATGGGGGATCTTTTTTTACAGCTGAAAGGCAAAACACAAATGGCCTGTAAATAAATGCAAGTTAATTAAGTGATCTTTAGACTAACTATGATCAGGATGGACCTTTCTGAATGAGAAATGTATCTACATACACTCCAATTGAACGACTAAGCTTAGTTTATATATTGTGCTTTGGTGGCCGATACAGCTCATTAAAAAAAAAGAGAAAAGAAATAGATTCCTTGTGCCAGACAACTACAGCTGTGAAACATAAAGTTTAAATAAGTATGAAGATGAGACTATGTACTCCTGCAAGGAATTCCTCCTAAAATGTAGGATTATTGTGATAAAGTCTACAGTACATAATTATGTAAAGATCTAGCTGATATTGGAAGTTGTGTTATAGTGGAGAATATCTCATACCAACTTTCACACCTAGGCACTAGAATATATGAGTTTGGATTGTATCTGGATATCCTCCAAATGTCAGTTGTTTCTGGAAAAGGAACAGTTTAAGGTAAAATCAAAAGCTGCTTTCCAAGAACTCACAACTTCCAAGAAGATTGCAGTATTCCAGACACATTTTCTAAACAATTTAAAATCAAACGTAATTATTCAAATATTCAGTTTGTATACCCATCTTACATACATGAGGGTGGCTCACAACAATTAAAGGACCAAAAAAATTATAAAATTGCAAAGACAAAATGCATTAAACCCAATAGATTAGATTAAAATCACTGCAATCAGTAACCAAGGTACAGAACATTCACGACATTCAGGCTATACTGAATATATGTACCACCAGTAAATCCCCAAGTGTGGTGGCAGAGCTGTGTTTTCAGAGCCTTCTGAAAAGCCAATAGGGTTTGGGGCCAATCTCTGGGGGTGGTATTCCAAAGGGTAGGTGCTTTGGGAGAAAAAGCTCTCTTTTGGGCCCCCATCAGATGAGATTCCTTAATAGATGGGACCTAAAGCACACCACCCCTATGTGACCTCATGACACAGGTAGATGTAAAAAAAATGCATTTACCGCTATTTGTTAAGCTTAAAATCTATCAGGTACATACCTGAGGCCAACATTGACAAAAATATGTAATGGTAAGAGAAAACACGAATTAGACTGAAGGTTGAAGAATTAAATGAATCACAATTAATTAACATTTATTTTATTATATCTTTGAAGAGAACTTATTCTAATTTATTCTGAGTTATTCACAATCTGAACTAGGTGTGATTTAAGGGCATTCGGTACAAAACAAACATTGTAATGTATTTTTTTAATTAAAAAAATGTTTTTCCTGTAATCCTTGTGAGCCTCACTTTGATTATACTGTATGCAAATTTGTCTATGAAAAGAATAGTAGGTCAGCTCCCAACTCCAGGAATCAAAATTATTACATGTATTTAGTTGTAGTTCAATATAATTTATACTGAATTGAATATCAATGATCAGCTTGAAGTTTTCTATAATTTCACCAATATCCAGAAAAACAATGACCATTTTAAATGAAATAAACTAAACAAAGAAATAGTATTTTAATTAGCTAAATAATTTAATCAGATCTAAAACTGCTCAATATAGTTAACTAAATATTAGGGGGGGAAATCAGTCTTAGCAACTGAAGAACTGAACTTTCTCTAATGAGCAACCCAACAAGACAGATACAGACTTCAGAGGATAATTAGAACTGCAGAAAAAACAATTGCTACCAACCTGCCTTCCATTGAGGACCTGTATATTGCAGGAGTCAAAAAGAGGGCTGTGAAAATATTTACAGACGCCTCACATCCTGGACATAAACTGTGTCAACTCCTACCCTCAAAACGACACTATAGATAGAGCACTGCACACCAAGACAACTAGACACAAGAACAGTTTTTCCCTGAACGCCATCATCTGCTAAACAAATAATTCCCTCAACACTGTCAAACTATTTACTAAGTCTGCACTACTATTAATCTTCTCATCGTTCCCATCACCCATCTCCTCCAACTAATGACTGTATGACTGTAACTTTGTTGCTTGTATCCTTACAATTTATATTGACTGGTTCCTAATATGATTTTATTGCTTATTTGTACCCGGATTATCATTAAGTGTTGTACCTTATGATTCTTGACGAATGTATCTTTTCTTTTATGTACACTGAGAGCATATGCACAAGACAAATTCCTTGTATGTCCAATCACACTTGGCCAATAAAATTCTATTCTATCATAGTAAAGCACGTTTACAATCCACTTTCCATCTTCATCTATTGCAGTTGTCCATACGAGAAGAGATGAAGTAGCAAAGTCTTAGTATTCAGTTCACTTCTCCTATTAGGGTTTCCATTAGATTTGCCTTTGTATATTTATAGTAATTCTGTAAGCCTTTCAGGTGAGATTAATTCCCAGTGACATGATATGGAAATGAATCAAAATTATCTTCTTTAATGGTATTTTGTCAACTTTTCAGACTAACCTATAGCTTTGGAATGCCCAGATGGTCCCCAAGCCAACCAGGACCAAATTTGTTTTGTTTTATAGGTATAACAAGTTTGGCTAGATTATTTTATATTCATATTTAATTAATCAACCCTTTACTAACCCTTTGCTCTTTTCTTGTACTTGTACTATTTATGTGTTATAATAAATATTTACCTTAAATTGCAGTGATTTGAGTACATTGCCAAAAAGGCATAAATAAATATGATCAGTAATATATATACAGAAATCTGTACATATCAATAGTTGTTCCATTTTCCAGGTCACTGGTGCATATGATCTAATAGACTAGTTATGTGGATTATTGCATGCCTTTGTTTATACTGCATTTTATAAATTCCATTACAGAACCCAAGGCAACTTTTTGATAATTTCCTACTCAGAAACAGATGGATTGCTTGGCTTCAACCATGCATCCTGTTCTCCATACAATGTAATAATTGATCAAAATATTCTTTTTCTAAGGTAATGTTTTTGCAGGAACAGATTTTTTTTAAAAAAATATCCTATTTGCAGCGTACTAACTTTATCTTGAATGCAAGAATTTTTCTTATTTCACATTGATTTTATACAAGGATACAGTGAAATCTCATTGAGCAAATTTATTGGAGAGATAGACACACACATCATTGAGGAAAAACTGTTGGAGAGTAGTTTATAACAGAGGAATGTATGTTACTTGTATTAATTTATTTCATTTGCATGTGCACATACAAGTGCATGTATAATTATGCATTCTTTACAGAGGCTCTTGTGAAATTTTACAAAAGATATATAAAAGAACGGTAGATAGCCAGATAACTTCAATAATTTCACATTTCAAGCATTATTATGCTTGCTTAAAAATAAGTATCACAGATTCAAACACACTACCATAGAAGCACATACACATTTCTATTCTGTTTTATTCTGAGTCTTGCTATTTAGTCCTTGGCAAGTTACTATTGCTAAGCATTATTGTACCGAGACATCGTAGAATAATACTTGAACTAACCTCTTGTGCTTTGAGATCAGCTTTAGAAGTCATACTTGTGTGACTTCTGATGAGATCTTCTGACTTCTGACTACTGATGAGATCAGTGAGCACGATAATAGCCCACTTTAGAGGAGCTTTTCCAATCAGAATATATATTTATGTATCACTTCTATTTTAAGACCCATTTGTTTCTTTAAAAGCTACTTTAAGTGTATTTAGCTACATTATTTTAAAGCTCATGGTGCAACCTTCAAAATGTTTTCCTCTGAAGTCCTATTAATTTCAACAGTTCAGTAGGTAAAAGAAGTCAAAAGAATCAAGAGCTGTAATCCTCTGCTCATGTTCTTGAGAGTGAATAAACAAAGATCTTACATTGTGAGGGATATATCTAAATAAATATGTCTAGAAATGAGCTGCAGAATGAATAAGCGCAGACAGAAAATAAAGTGGTATGGAATGTCCACTGTACGTCCATCAATATATGAAGAATGCAGGAGTGATCAGAAATTAATTGCATATACTGACTTCATTATTTTTAATATCTTTCAATATATGATAAGAAACCTCTCCAATGAATAGGAATCACTGTGGACACTCGCTTCCTAACATAAGCTAAAACGGAAGGTGCACCATCAGGAAAACTACTCTTCAAAATTATTCAAAAATAAAATAAAAATTTCATTGACTATCTGAAGATGAACATCAAAAATCTTTCTTTTTAGTCTTTCTTTTTTTAAAAAGGAAATTTTTAAAAGGTCATAGTTTCCCCTGAATGTGAAGTATAATATCTTTAGAATGTAATAATTTAAAAAAAAAAAAAACAATTACAGTAGTCTTATCTGGACCCTGCAGCTGTATTTCCTTGTTTTGCATTGGCAGTGTGTATTGGAAGGTTATGACAAACCATGAAAATTGCATCTTAAAGAGTTTTCTTTCTTTTCCTATGATCTGATTGAAACAGACAGCTACATTTTGTGTATATATAATTAGGCAGTAAAATAGTCTTTGAAGGCAGATTTAATTTAGTATGTGACTCACACACAACAGGCTTTCATTCAACAGCCAAAGACTGATCTTTTTAATGCCTTAACTTGCTCAACCTGTTTTCAGGACTCTATACTCTACAGGAGAAAGAGCGAGAAGAGAGAAAAGGGAGAAATGACAACAATCTTTTGAATCAAATTTCTTCTGTCAAATGAGAGAGGGAGAGGGAGAGGGAGGGAGGGAGAGAGGGAATGTGAAAGACTAAGAGAAAGAGACACACAAAATTAGAATTAGAATATTCCACCAGACTTGAAATTTTGGGCTTAGACAATTTAGAACTACGTCGCCTTCGATCTGATCTAAATGTAGTTCACAAAATCATCTACCACAATGTCCTACCTGTCAATGACTACTTCAGCTTCAACCGCAACAATACACGAGCATACAATAGATTCAAACTTAATGTAAACCGCTCCAAACTCGACTGCAGAAAATACGACTTCAGCAATAGAGTGATCAATGCCTAGAATGCACTACCTGACTCTGTGGTTTCTTCCCCAAACCCCCAAAACTTTAACCTTAGACTGTCTACAGTCGACCTCACCCCATTCCTAAGAGGTGTGTAAGGGGCGTGCATAAACGCACCACTGTGCCTACTGTCCCTGTCTTACTGTCCTATTGTCCTCATTTATCTGTACTTACTTTGCTTATGTTATGGTTATACAAATACCTGCTATCTTGTACATGTTTGACAAAAAAAAAAAAAAAAATGAGGCGCTAAATCTGAGAAGGCATTGCCTCCGCCACCCACTTTCTTCCTCATTTAATGACCACTAAGGCAATGAATGCTGCACCAGCTCTGGGTGTGATTAATTTCTTCTTATAAAAATCTATTGCAACAATAAAACTAAGATCAATAGGAGTTTTTTTTTCATCATCACTTCTCAACAAACTAATAACATCGGTTTTCTTTCATTTTCAATGCAAGGATTTTTTTTTAAAGAAAGGAAAATGAATGGCATTCTGTTCTGTCAACAATGATAATGTTCAAAGGAACCATCCTCAAAAAAGCAGACCTATCTTACAAGATGTGATTCACATATTGCCACAACAAAACATTTTCATGCACCGTAGAAAATACAAAAAGCAGCCGAGTTGAATAATGCTTCAATGTTTGTTCTTAAGCTTTCTAAGCACGTTTGTTCCTGCTTTATTCCTTAATACAGGCAGTCGTCAACTTACAATCATACATTCAGTTTTACGTGTTTTGCAGCAAGTTTGAAAGGAAACTACAGCCACCTATCTCCACAACCCCCATCTCAGACACACCGACAACAGCCAAGCCTCCTACAACTGACCTGATACCATTGGGTTCACAACCCGTAGTGATCACAGAAAAGGAAATGCAAGACCTATTTCACAGACAAAAGCCAGGAAAAGCTCCAGGCCCAGACAAGATAACTCCTTCTTGCTTAAAAGTCTGTGCTGGCCAATTGGCCCCCATCTTCACCCTAATCTGCAATAAATCGCTAGAGATGTGCTATGTTCCTTCTTGCTTCAAACGCTCTACTATCATCCCAGTGCCGAAGAAGCCCACCATCAAGGAACTGAATGACTACAAACCAGTTACTCTAACATCTGTAGTTACGAAAGCCTTTGAAAGGCTAGTGCTGTCCCATTTGAAAACCACCACAGATCCACTGTTAGACCCCCCTGCAATTTGCATATCGAGCAAACAGATAAACAGATGATGCTGTTAATATGGCTCTGCACTACATCCTACAACATCTTGAATGTCCAAAGATCTACGCAAGGGTTCTCTTTGTAGACTTTAGTTCAGCATTCAATACCATCATTCCAGACGCTCTTCTAACTAAGCTAAACCAGCTAGTGGTACCTGAACACACTTGTAAGTAGATCATAAGCTTCCTAACAAACAGGAAGCAGCAGGTGAAGCTAAGCAGAATCACATCAGATACCTGTACAATTAGCACAGGGGCCTCCCAAGGCTGTGTGCTCTCTCTACTTCTCTCTCTATACCAATGACTGCATCTCTAACGATCCATCTGTTAAACTACTGAAGTTCGCAGATGACACAACAGTGATCAGCCTCATTTGAGACAATGATGAATCCGCATACAGACGGGAGGTTGAACAACTAACCTTGTGGTGCGACCGGAACAATCTGAAACTGAATACAATCAAAACCGTAGAAATGGTGGTAGACTTTAGGAGAAGCCCGCCCATACTTCCACATCTTACAATACTAGACAACACAGTATCAACAGTAGAGACCTTCAAATTTCTAGGTTCTACCATTTCGCAAGATCTAATGGTGGTAAGCCCGCCCATACTTCCACCTCTTACAATACTAGACAACACAGTATCAACAGTAGAGACCTTCAAATTTCTAGGTTCTACCATTTTAGCACTAGCACTTAGCAATAGCACTTAGACTTATATGCCGCTTCATAGTGCTTTACAGCCCTCTCTAAGCGGTTTACAGAGTTCAGCATATTGCCCCCAACAATCTGGGTCCTCATTTTACCGACCTCAGAAGGATGGAAGGCTGAGTCAACCTTGAGCCGGTGACATTTGAACAGCTGAACTGCTGAACTAGCAGTAGCCTGCAGTGCTGCATTTAACCACTGCGCCACCTCGGCTCTTATTTTGCAAGATCTAAAATGGACACCTAACATCAAAAACATCATCAAAAAAGCACAAAGGATGATACAGAAAAGCAGATAGTATAAATTGCAAAAAATAGAATAGCTCCAGATTAAGAAAAATGAAACATAAATTTACATCTTGTTAAAGCGTTTAAACAAGTTCCAAAAATGAACAAACCAAATAGCGCTATAATTTATGGCTCTATAATTCTATCAATTTGGCACATATGTTTAAAAAACTGTACAAACAAGTGTTATCTGAACCAGTTTCCTCTCCTTTTAATATAACATTATTTTAAAATGATGATGATGATGATCATCATCATCCATTTAGTCATATCCAACACTCGGCTACTCTATGGATCAGCGCTCTCCATGCCACTCTGTCTTGCACTGCCTCCTTCAGATCCACCATAGTCATCTCAGTGTCTTCTTTTATAGTGTCCAGCCAGCAGGTTACTAGAGAGGCCCCTTATCCTTTTTCCGCCGATTACTCCCAGCATGATTGACTTTTTGAGTGAGTCAGCTCTCATGACATGACCAAAGTATGACAGTCTCTGTTTGGCAATCTTGGCTTCAAGTGACATTTTTGGTGAGGTTCGGTCTAGAACTGCGATGGCGAACCTATGGCACGCAGAGCCCCCTCTGTGGGCCCACGCACCGTCGCCAGTTGCTCTTCTGGTTTCTGGCACGCCGGCCCTGGTCTTCACAGGCACCGGAGCACCGGAAAATGCCCAAAATACGGGCATGCGAGCACCGGCCAGCTGGTCTTCGGGTTTCTGGTGCTCCGGTGCGCGCATACGCATGGAACGCATGTTCTGGTTTGGGCACTCGGTCCCGAAAAGGTTCGTCATCACTGGTCTAGAATGTCTTTGTTTTTATTTTTGCAGTCCATGGAATGCATAAGTCACCTCCAGCACAGCAGTTCCAAGGCTTCCACCTTTCTCCTATCTGCCTTTTTCAGAGTCCCAGTTTCACAGCCCTAAGTAACAATAGGAAAAATTATTGCATTAACTAATCTGCATTTAGTGTGATAACTAAATAACAACACATAAATAAATAAATAGGGTATCACTAATACCATTTTTTTAAAAAAATATGTTATTTCAAGATAAGTGCAAGTAAGTCATGTCTGATCCACAGACTTGTCTCAAAGGTGCTTTTTCAAGACACAACTGGACTTTCTGGTTTTTCTTTCAAGACGTTTCGCTTCTTATCCAAGAAGATTCTTCAGCTCAAGCTTCTTGGATAAGAAGTGAAACATCTTCAAAGAATAACCGGAAAGTCCAGTTGCCTCTTGAAAAAGCACCTTGGTTAAACCATGACCTGGGTGATCGAGAATCTCCATAGATAAGTCCGCAGATTTCCTTCAGTCAACTTTTATGCAGCTTTTGGCTAATTTCAAATCACTATTGAAAGAAACATCTTGTGCTTCTATACCAGCGGTTCCCAACCTGGGGGTAATTACCCCCAGGGGGGTAAAAACGCTATTCTTTAGGGGTAAAAAAGGCATCCACTAAATTTTAGTGGATGCCTTTTTTGTTGTTGGTAATAATAAAAAAATACAGTACAGTAACGCATTTGGTTCATGTGGCATATGCTCTTTCTTGCTAGCGAAACAGCAGAGTGCTTTGAGTGTGGGAACGGGGTAAAAAGGAGGCACGAGGCGGGACTGCCGCCCACGCCGAAGGCTGAGTCCTGAATCACGGCGTTTCACGCATGCGGAATCCGCCGTGCTCAAAAATAGTACTCGGCATGTATAAACCTGTTTGAACTGAGAGCGGTCGGGCACTTGTTCCGACGCATTATCGTATTTGCGCTCAACAATCCGCATACGCCAGCGGTTCCCAACCTGGGGGTCGGGACCCCTTTGGGGGTCGAATGACCAGTTCCAAGTGGTCACCCCGGCATCCTCAGCTCCCCCCCACTGCCACAAGCCTGGCCATATCGCGCCCCACAACCCGCGCCCCCACCGCGCTCCACCCCGCTGCCATTTGGGTTATTTTACCGTCTGCGCATGCGCAGCACACCTTGCGCATGCGCAGAGGGTAAAAGAACCCAAATGGCAGCGGCAGGGTGGGTCACGGTGGGGGCGCGGGGGCGGGGCGTGGGTCGCGGTATTAGGAAGGTTGGGAACCACTGTTCTATACAGTCTTGTGCTAGCAAGAGAATAAAAGGTTGCACAAGAGAGACTGGGTGCCCAACTTTTGACTTCATCCATGAATTGGCATCATCCATGCAAGCCCCAATATATTAAGTTTGAGGGAATGTGGTTTCCAGCAGGAAAAGAAAAGAGGAGAGCAGGGGAAAAGATTTCCAGACATGCCAACATAAACATTTCAAAGTTACTTTTTCATCACCTTTGTAACTAAACAATTGCTATCCAAAGCAGTTGTTAAACAATTGCTACTACACTACTAAAGGACAAGCCCTTGCCTTACTTTTCATTTTAACTGCAACATACATTGACAAAAACACTTCCTCATAGATTCACATTCAACTTTCTTCACAAGCATTTTGATTTTGCAAGTGGACAGTACGTAGTTCACTGGTAGACTGAGTATGTTGCATACATCTACACAGCATAGTTTCTCTGCTTGGTAGTTTCTCCACATCCTCTGTAAATCTCAAAACTTTCTGGCTTGTGTTTCTGATATTTTTGGAACTACAGACCTAGCAGGCAATACCTCAGTAGCTATGCAGCTCAAGTAGCCAAAAACAGAGTGAATAAAATGCCAATTTGTGCCTTCTGTTTCAAACAACTGTGTTAAGATATTCATGAACTGGGAGAGCCATGTTAACAAGGTTAGCCAATGAATAGGCATAGCAACTAAGTCAGCCAATGGGAGCTAACCACATCTGAATCTGTGCAGAGAATCGAAACTGAAAACTTAAGCTTAAGGCTGGGCGTCGCTCTCAGTCCACTCTGCTCTCTGTCCACTCTCAGTCAAAAATGTCATGTCCATGTGTACATTGGTACTTAAGTTTGTGAACGCTCTTGAATTTTCAGTATTTCTGTGTAATTACTCCATAAAACGTGATCTGTTCTCCGCCCAAGTCCTAAATCTAAATAAAGAGAACCCAATTAAACAAATGAGTCAGAAACATGCTTGTTAATTGATTTATTAAAGATGATCCATACTTACATACATATTTTACAGTGAGCTGCAAAATATTTCTTCCAACAGTTTTCTTTGGGAAAAGTAGCAAAACAAAATGGATTTTTGAAATAATTAAGAATGCATTGTGAGGCCTCAACATTTTTGTTCATAGGGTTAGATCAGTGTTACTGAGAGAATGCTGTGAACACATTTTAACAAATTCAAAGTGAATATGTTAATTCAGCACATTCTGAAAATGTTACATTATCAGCAAAATCACTGCAATAATATGTTGCTCTTAGCTTTGTTTATTATAGAAACAATAACAATCTCTAAAGTGTTTTCTCCTGAAATAGCATCTCTGGAATTTGTAATCTACTTCCAAATCTGGAAAGTCTATTGTATAGTTCACTGAATATGAATCAGTAATATGATTTGGTTACAAAAAAGGAATAGCAATATTAGCTTAACTTTAACAGTAATTTCCAATTGACGGAAGATAATCATTCTGTTTCCTTCTGCAGTGGTCAGACTCAATCTAAACTATCAGAAGTCCTCGGTTTATGACCATTCATTTAATGACTGTTCAAAGTTACAATTACGCTGAAAAAAGTGACTTAGGACCAGTCCTTGAACCTAGATTGTTGCAGTGTTTCTCAAAATTTGGCAACCGGAATGTATTTATAATAATTCCAGCATCGTGGAGTTATTTTTGATTGCCGTTTGTTGTGATCTTTCCTGGGGGCTGTCAACAAGCAAAGTCAATGGGGGAATCTGATTTACTTAATGCCTATGTGATTCACTTAACTACTGTGGTGATTCACTTAATGACCTCAGCAAAAAAGGTTGTAAAATCAAGCATGATTCAACCCCATAGCTTAGTGGAGGATGTTCCACTCCCAATTGTGGTCGTAAGCTGAAGAATACCTATTTATTTGAAAACCATTATCCCATTTAAATTCTATTGATGGTAGCAATGATATCTCTAATAGGGCATTTTATGCTATTATGTCATTTATCAAATAGGTTTCTTAGAAGCATTTGGGTTTATTTAACTTGCTAAGGCATAAGGTGTGTTGAATAAACTATACTAGTTCACAGATCATGGTTTGCAAAAATCAGTGGCTGATTTCCCACTTAAAAGCTAAAGAAAACCAATCCAAAATCAAACAGAAATCACTCAGAAAACCAGGTATCCCCTTTTATGGTTTAGTACAATGTGTGAATTTTAAACAGAACCTTTAAAAAAGAGTTATGTCTATTTGTTCAGTTGTAACAATACCAAAAGTAATACATTTACACTAATTTACATGACATCAATTTAATTAACAAACCCTTTGTTGGGGAGGAAGAGCCAAGGTGGCGCAGTGGTTAGAGTGGGGTACTGCAGGCCACTTTAGCTGACTGTGATCCGCAGGTCAGCGGTTCAAATCTCACCAGCTCAAGGTTGACTCAGCCTTCCATCCTTCCGAGGTAGGTAAAATGAGGACCCAGATTGTTGGGGGCAATATAAATATACATTGCTTACTGGTGTAAACCGCTTAGAGAGTGCTTGCACTGTGAAGCGGTATATAAATGTCACAAATAAATAAAAATAAATAAATGTGGCCCCCACCATGATTAAGATAATCTTCAAGCAAATATACAAAGACATATAAAAATAAATTGTTTTAAAATCAGACATTCAAGAAAACTAATTCCATGGGCCCATTTAGAAGCATATGTAGCATGTTGCTAGATACAGATAGTCCTCAAGTTATGACTACAGTTCAGCCCAAAATTTCTGTTGCTAAGTGAGACATTTGCTAAGTGAATTTTACCCCATTTTATGAGTTTTCTTTCCCCAGCTGTCAAGTAAATCACTGCAGTTGTTAAGTTAGTAACACAGTTGTTAAGTGAATCTGGCTGCCCCGTTGACTTTGCTTGTCAGAAGGTTAAAAAAGGGGATCACTGGACTGTCATAAATATGAGCCAGTTGCCAAACAGCTGAATTTTGATCACATGACCATGGGAATACTGCAATGCTCGTAACTGAAAAATGGTCATGTCACTTTTTTTCAGTAAGACTTTAAAGAGTTACTAACTGAACTGTGGTAAGTTGAGGATTACCTGTACTTCTCTATTTAAAGAGTTGATATAACCGCCTATCTCATGCAGTAATCCTACAAATGTCCTCTCCCTAGGGAGCTAACAACAACCAGTTAAAATAATATGCTTTCCCATTTCCATTTTGTTATATTTAAAATAGTGCCCAAATTTTTTTTATGATCCAGAACAACTTGATTATAGAACACTCTTTAGCAATGCACATAATGTAATAGGAGATGTCCTATCGGTTTTATATAAATAGGCATAAAGACGTGCTATGCTGCAGTAAGAGATCTGAACATAAGGGTCTGAAAATCAACCAGTGAAGTGCTATAAAAGGACTCTTCCATAATAACAATTATATGGCATATTTACAAAACTCTTTATAAGATGGAAGGCCTTCAGAGAATACAAGCATATTTCTAGCTTGTTTATTACAGTGATTCTTCTGATTAATTTTCTCTTTAAGAAATTTAACAGAAGCATAAATTAAAACAATTGGCCCCAACACTATTAATCACTTTATATAGCCAAAGGGGTTAATATAATTATCCCCCAAATGCCTCTTTTTTCTCATTATTTTCCCAATACATCTTCAACAGTCACAATGAATCACACAGGTCTCTAGCTAAATAAGGCTTTTTTATCTACACTGGTGCTTTGCTACAAAAGCAATAAACCCAAACCTACTCAGTTCACAGGTGCATTAAATGATGGAAGTTTGTCATCTAGCCATCAACATGGATGATTGGATTTTGAACCTGCCTTGCAAAATATATCCAGTTGTAAATATGTACATTGATTAGAATGGTAAATAAAGAAAAAGCAATTGGAAAGTTTGTCATCTTTATCTCTGAAATGCCAAATTCTACTACAGCAATGTCTTTTGTTTTCCTTGGACAACAGTCATACATCTTTAAGAATAAATAATGGAAAACCACACACAAAATTATTGAAGATGTGTAAAAGGTGCACCCACCTTCAACTAGAAGTATGCAAGATGGGCTTGTCACTTAATTTTTAAAAATAGTTCAGAACTATGCTATTTTGTTCTTTGAAATATTAATAATCCCAACTGCATCTAATGTTATGGTAGTGGGTCCTCATTTACATATCTGAAATTATCCCTGCTTCCCCATTTGTTATAAAGTCCCTCTAAGAAATTTTGAGAATTAACATGAGCGTAATTGGTAAGAGTATCACATACCAGTTATCTTTGTTCTACAGGCAGTGAGGCACAATTATATGCAATTCTGGATGATAGCTGGATGTGCACATATTTATATCTTTGCATACGTGCCCTTTAATTGAGGCCCTTGTGCAGACTTCAAAGGCAAAAAATTTGGCCGATCCCTGCTTGATTAAGAATGAAAGTTTATGAGATTATGTGTGGAGTGAGCAATTAAATGTGTAGAGATATATGTTCAGGAGTTGTAATCTGTGGACACATTAAATTACCGTATTTTTCGGAGTATAAGACGCACCTTTTTACCTCCCAAAAGAGGGTCAAAAACTGGGTGCGTCTTATACACCGAATGGTGCATTTTTTGGGGGGGAGGGAGTTGATGCGACCCTGCCTTAGTTGCCGCTGGCGGCGGCGGACTGCAGGGATGCTGCTGCCACAGCCAACGCCGCCCCCGGAGCGCAGGGACACTGCCACCACAGCCAACACTGCCGCCGGAGCACATGGCCGCCGCCGGAGCACAGGGCTGCCGCCACCGCCGGAGCACAGGGATGCTGTCGCCACAGCCGCCACAGCTGCCGGACCGCATGGATGCCACCTCCGCCAGCACAGGGCTGCCGCAGCCGCCCCCGTTGCAGCCCCCGCCCCCACTGCAGGATCCGACGCCGACGCAGTCGGTGGTGGGGGTTATGGGCAGTAGCGGCGGCTCGCTTCGGGTACCGGCGGGGACATCGGCTGGGACAGCGGTGGGGGTGTGGACAGCGGCGGCATCTGGGACAGCGTCTGGGACAGCGGTGGGGGTAGGGACCGCTGTCCCCGCCCCCACCGCTGTCCCAGCCGCCGCCACTGTCCGCACTCCCACCGCTGTCCCAGCTGGTGTCCCCGCCGGTATCCGAAGCGAGCCGCCACCGGCGCTACTGCCCAAAACCCCCACCCCCACCTGAAGCCTTCCCCCACGTGCTTTCCCCCACGCTCTGCCTGGGAAAGGGGCTTGCAGTGTTTTTGTTTCAGTGATCTGGAAAGAAGGAAATTGCTAACGGGGGCAAGAGAGGGGGACGCTCATGCTCAGCTAAACTGGTCTAAATGCAATGGTTAATACTGAACCATCTTTCTCCTGGTCCAAAGGTATGTGTCTGTGTATTTTTTTTTCCTCTCCCTGAAAATTTGCACACCCCTTCTTTTCCCAGCTTGGGAAAAATGTGAAGCTAAACCCAAAAGTAAAACACTGCCTAGAAATGGATTCAGGGACCAAAATCCAAGTTTATAATGCTTTGCATCTCCGTTCCCCCCCCCTCCAATTGTGAGACTATTGTTTTTTTCCTGAGCCCTAAGATCATGCAGAAGTCAATAAATCTTACCTTGTGAAATATTTAGGGCAGTGCTTCTCAACCGTGGCAGCTTTAAGACAAGTGGACTTCTTGCTTCCAGGGAATTCCCCAGCCAGCTATGCTTTTAAGAGGGGATGGGTTTCAGTGTCCAAAATTAAATCATGCTGGAATTCTGGGAGATGAAATTCACTCCCCTCAAAGTACCTTACCTGGGGAATTCTGGGAGTTGAAGTCCACAAGTTTGAAGACCCTTGCACCCCCTTGGCAAGTTTAAGCCTTGTGGACTTCAACTCGCATTCCTGAGCTAGTATGACTGGAGGAGGAATTCTGGGAGTTGAAGTCCACAAGGCTTAAACTTGCCAAGAAGGTGCAAGGGTCTTCAAACTTGTGGACTTCAACTCCCAGCATTCCTCCTCCAGTCATGCTACCTCAGGAATTGGAGTTGAAGTCCACAAGTCTTAAAGCTGTCAAGTTTGAAGACCCCTGGGTTAGGGGTGCAAGGGTCTTCAAACTTGGCAAGACTTTTTACAACCATGTACACTTTTTACAAACTTCAAACTTGACAGCTTTAAGACTTGTGGACTTCAACTCCCATTCCTGAGCTAGCATGACTGGAGGAGGAATTCTGGGAGTTGAAGTCCACAAGTCTTAAAGCTGTCAAGTTTGAAGTTTGTAAAAGTGTACATGGTTGTAAAAAGTATTCTGCTACACTGGTATTTTATTAAATAATATATTACTACAACATTTGGTTCAGTATACTTTTTTCCTTGTTTTCCTCCTCTAAAATCTAGGTGCGTCTTATACTCCGGTGCGTCTTATACTCCGAAAAATACGGTATTTGTTTTAATGACTGCTATAGCACCACTATATTATGTGAATGGAACATGGAAAACTTCTAATATTTGCCTGTTAGCTTATGTCACTGTACTTTTCAAACACATTTATAATAAATGCATTCCTCGTTTTAATCAATCAATACAGTTCTTTGGTCAACTAGGAGATGAAGAAAGAGGAGGTGGAGAAATGGAACAATTAAAATTAACCATTTTAAAATTCCCCTGGTGTGATTAAATTAACGCTGCTTTTCACTTTACCATTCAAATAATTGGGATCTGAAATCAAAACAACGGCAAAGCTAAAAACAACTAAAGTTAAATATCTTCCATCTTAAACAAACTTAGGTTTAGGTAAATCTAATTATATATATGAAATAAAACTTTTGAACAGCGTTAGATGACCATTAGAATAGAATTCTTTATTGGCCAAGTGTGACTGGACACACAAGGAATTTGTTTTTGGTGCATATGCTCTCAGTGTACATAAAAGAAACATTTGTCAAGAATCATGAGGTACAGTACTTAATGATTGTCATAGGGTACAAATAAGCAATCAGGAAACAATCAATATTAATATAAATTGTAAGGATACAAGCAACAAGTTACAGTCATATAGTCATAAGTGGGAGGAGATGGGTGATAAGAACGATGAAAAGACTAATAGTAATAGTAATGCAGCCTTGGTGAATAGTTTGACAGTGGTGAGGGAATTATTTGTTTAGCAGAGTGATGGTGTTTGGGAAAAAACTGTTCTTGTGTCTAGTTGTCTTGGTGTGCAGTGCTCTATAGTGTCGTTTTGAGGGTAGGAGTTGAAACAATTTATGTCCAGGATGTGAGGGGTCAGTAAATATTTTCATGGCCCTCTTTTTGACTCATGCAGTATACAGGTCCTCAATGGAAGGCAGGTTGGCAGTAATTGTTTTTACATAGATGAAAACCTATTGATAGTAAGTAGGTAATGCTAAAATATTTTAATAATTACTATATCAAAATTATCATTGTTTTAATTGTAGAATGGTAATCAATCCTAATAAGCTATATATTTTTTAATCCCTGTGTAACTACTGTTCTAAAACCTGGGAACTAACAACACAACCAGCCTACTTTTAAAACTTTACTACTTCTATTTTGTCCGTATTTTGTCTTCCTTTTCCTGTGATAATAAGATGAGACAGCCATTCCTGCTTTATTAACAACATGTTGCTGCTAAATATATGAAGAATCCACATGGGCATGCTAATATGCTCCAGGTAATTGTGCCTTTTACAAAACAGCATGATTCAATATCTACAGCCATTAAAGTAGGCTTATTTTTGAAAACACCTACCCTTTTCCCATTAACCATATTCTGAATTATAAGAATATGGTGGGATGGAGTGATGTTATTTCACCCCTGTCAGTTTCAGTTACAAAAACATTTGTTCAATGGACTGTCCTTCTGTAACATTCGGATTGTATAATACAAATAAAGCAGAAGCATGTTTGCAATCTCACCCAGTGACCATTCCTTGGCGAGAGAACAGACTAACTATTCAGAAGCAATTTTCTTCAGACTGAATTTATGTGCTGACCGTATAAGATCACTTCCCATAATAACCCTCCCCCTACCCAGTGTTAAATACAATCTGTCTCCCACTCACTGTAATAATAATGTGCAAATGACTGTAATTTTGCAGACATGAAACAGCCTAAAGTGAAACATGTCTAAACAAGAGGTTGATTTTGAAAAATGGGGGCTATTAACCAAATAAGTAAAATATATATTATTCAAAAAGAAAAAAAAAAGAAAAATCCAACAGTGACCTGTGTAAGTACTATTTTATTTAATTCCTCCTCCAAAAAGCCCTAATCATCTCAATGTTGCTTTCTTATAAATAGTAATGTGAAAAGCAGTGAGTAAAAATGAGACGTAATATTTGCAATTTCATTGAAAAAAAAACATGGGAAAAACAGAAGCAAAGGAAGAAAAATATTTTCAGAGGTTCATCTATGAGAATTGGTCACTGACGTTCTCTCTACCCAGAATTGTTATTATTATCCAATACTTAGTTCATGTATGCTTTTAGCAACATTCTGTATAAAAAGATCCAAATATCATATGCTGATTAGATTAGCATAATATAAATTAATGTTCATACTTTTTCCTTTTTCTACCATCTTTCAAATACCTTGATCAAATAGTCATATTTTTATTTTATAATCTGATTTCTATTTAAGTAAATCTTATAGTTTCAGAATACAGTGAACCCTCGTTTTTCGCGGGGGTTACGTTCCAAAAAGAACCTGTGATAGGCGAAATCCATGAAGTAGTAATCTTTATTTTTTTTACAATTATTATACAATGAAATACTCCATAATACATTGAAACCAAAGAACAAAACCTTTTTACAGGCCCAAGCATTTGTTTAACAAATAAAAGTACTGTATAAACATTTTTTTACAAATAACTACTGTACTGTAAAATAATAATTTTAATCATCAATACGAACTGAAGGCTTCAAATTGCGGAGATCAGCACCGCCCCACCGCGACCCGAGTCATTGGATTAGAATGGGAGAAAATGAAAAATGATTATGAAAAAAAATACAAAGTACAGTAGGACAAATAGTGACTCACGTGTATTTCACTGCTCTTGGCCAGCTGTTTTACGTACATGTATAAACCGCAATGTTATTGACACACAGAGAAGAAGTGGAGAGACTGTTTAGCCAATCAGAATGCAGAACACAACGCACGATGCAAATCCGTGAAGCAGCGAGACCGTGAAAGGTGAACCGCGATATAGCGAGGGTTCACTGTACACCATGTTTTAGAGTACACATACATAAGGTTGTCAAAGTGCAATCTTGTTAAGACTTAATTGTTCACAATTCCGTTAAAAAAATTACTTTGAAGTCTCTTCTACAAACTTTATTTAACACACTGGCAAAAACAGTGCTTCACAATTAGGTGAAAAAGACAGCACAACAAAAACATTTCAAAGCAGTTTAAAAAGTTTAGCGTTTTAATATTATTGCTGAACACTTTTATTGCAATCTTCATTTCTTTAACCAATAAATTTCACCTTGTTTCAAAAGCTCACTTCCCAAGATTTGCTCTTGTTAGCATATTGCTGTGTACTCTGAGACACTCTGTGTGGGAATACAACCTAAGAATTGGAACAAAGCTATATTTATATTGCAACTACACTGCTGTAAACAGACCTATTTTCCAGACTTCTCACTTCCAAGAAACCTTCCATTTTTTAAAGCAAGACTGTAGTTATTTAAAGTGCATCAAGAAGTGTTTCTCAAACTGTTGAATATTCCTCAATTCAACCACTTTAAAATGTACTTTTTCCCCTGTTAACTGCTGACATAAGATCCTGTAATGAAGTTCAAGTCATTCATCTATTTACTGTTATCTATTTAGAGAGGGGGGGGGAGAGGGAGTCAGAGGGGGAGGGAGGGAGACAGAGAGAGATGGCTGAACTTGCAGTATTTATGAACTGAGATGCTTAATACACTACTGACATTTCAATAGGTATAGAACTGGCTATCTCAGCTCTTCCTGAAATAGCATTAGCCTCAGCATTAACAACTACTTCTCCTAAATTCCCTTTACTACAGTATATCCCATATAAAGTGTCACTCAATCACTTAATCCTTTCGCCAAGTAAGCGAGACAGTTTTCTGGCACTAATTTCCATAACTTTTTTGTAATTTCCTGAATAAGGAGGTTATACAACTTTTTCTCAGCTTCAAGAATCTGCTTTGCAAAAATATCTTTTATACCAAATAGAATTTGGATTGCGCGCATGGTGGAAGGAAACAATGATTTAGTTTTCTCTTTGCAAGACCAGATTATGTTGCAGAACCAAAAATTAACAGAGTTCTTCTTGTTGCATTCAAGATTTCCCAAACAAGTATCCAGTTTGCCTTGCTGGAGGGTTCAAATTTTACAAGTGAATTTACAGATGCAAGTTCTTACTTTTAGCAGGCAGTATTGGAGTTATAATTTTAAGATATGCATTAGAAATTGTGATCTTTTTTTACAAGTTAACAACAAATTGTTGGCATGGGTTACGCTCAATTCATGACTACTCTGTGCTTCATATGGTCTACATCATCATAACTGCAAAATACATAATTGAACAAAGCAGAATTTATTTCTACAGTCTTGCATTACTGTCATTAGACTATATTACAGCTCACATACTGCACTAATGATTTTGTTAAGTTTTGTTGAATAAGCCACAATGGCTGGGATCACAAAGAATTCTGGGCCATAAATATATTAAAAAATAACATATAAACTACATGACTGGGTTTTAAGTTAAACTAAATCCAACAAAATCACCTAATAACTTAGTGACATATGTGACTATTTGATTATCGGTGTGTTTGTAACCAATACCCTTCCTTCCATACATGTGTTGGCTGCATTCACAACTGTACCAAATTTTAGTGGCAGTGCAGAACTGTTCCAGCCATTGTTAACTCATTAAAAAAGAAACTCAATTATGGAAGCTTTTTGCAGAAGAATTTTAGGGCAACTGGCAAATATGTAAGATGTGAGCAAGAATAACTGGGCATTGTGTACATTGGCTACACTTGTAAGTCTTTTTGACCTCAACAGCAGTGGTAAGCACACAAAGAGGCTCAACCCTAGGTTTGATCAAATGCAATTCCTGCCAGGCAAATATATTGTTTTAAGAAGGCTCATCGTATTTATTCATCTAGAGATTTAGCACCAAATATTGAACTGAGTACAAAATAGCTTTTAGGTATCAAAATATCAAACCACACAATTGGTTTTGCAAGCTGTTATAATTTGAAACCCCATACTTCAAATTTTATACTTTTAACATTTGGAAAAAAATTGCTCTTTATCTGTTCAAGTATTTCTTTTAAAAAACGCATTCTTGATTCCCACTGATGAAAGATAACAGCAAACCCAAACTAAAGAAGCTATAAAACACGTATGTCCATCTAAACAATGGCTGCTATTAACTATCATGCACATGCTTAATGGTTTATTAGGCATGACCTCTGAGAGTACTATCTTCCAATAACTGGACGTTTTGATTATTTCAGGTTTTGCTTAAGTATATAAAATAGGCTGTCTGGAACAAAATAACATACGCTGTACAGAAAGAGTGGGGGAAGGGCTGCCGAGTTAGGTTCCGGCAATGCAGACTTTGCAATTTTCTGACACCAGAATATACCACAGCTTTAGTACATTCTTGGTTGTACATCTACAACAAAATATAATTCTTGATGAAGTGCTGCACGGGAAAGAGGTTAACTGGGGGAAGGGCGACCAGAAAATAATTGCATTCTCACTCATGTGTTCACGCGGTTGGTAAGTGGTTTCTTGCTATTCCAGTTCACTGCTTGCAGCAGTAAATCAGCAGGCTGGAAACAAAAGGGTTACTCCTCTCCATAATAAAAATCGAAATGCCCTACTTAAGTCATATTGTAAAAATGAGCAGAAAATAAAGTGTGGAAAAACGAAGGGAGAAGGGTGAGAAAAGGCGATCGCGCAGCATGTCGGCTGAATACCCCTGCAAAGCAGGGAGGATGGGGGAAGGAGAAAGGGACTGTTTTCCTTTGGGAAAATATCTCTCCCTCATCCCCCTCCCTTTTGCTCTGGAAAGCACACATCAATATCAGAAAAAACCTACGAACAGAATCAAATGGTACAGATATTCAGTGGGGGGCAAAAAAAAAAAGCACTGGGAGAAACGGTAAGATTTTTCAATTGGTTCTCGGAAAAAGCACACAAGGAAGCCATTAATTGTGGCTTTGCATGCAGACGCAAATCTTAGCCGCTGAAGTGGTACAAACGAGGGAGTCTCCCATATTCCGTCTCCGGGATATATGGTGCAGTCCTACCCCACCCCCCTCCTTACCTGATCCTTTCATTTAAATAAAACGTATAGGCTAATGCCGTAATTGAAATAGGAAACATATTTGTATCTTGCTGTAGCAAGAGACTGCCTAATGGAGGGCTCCTATAGGCTGAAGATTGCAAAATACAAGATTGTGTCTGTATGTGGGTGTGCGCGCATTTCTCACACCCTCCGGCAGCTAAGAGGAGCCACCATCCAATGAGAAGGCTCGGTTTCATAAAAGCTGGCCTCTGATTGGACAGAAGGGAAAGGGCATTGGGAACAAAGAAAAGTCCCTTTCAGGTACGGGAGTCTAGGCTTGCTTCACACTCTCGCTTCTCTCCAGTTCTGATTTCTGCTGTTCAGTAGTGCAGTAAAGGCAGCTTGATTTATGCAGTGTGTGTAAGAGAGCGAGCTCTTGTGAGAGAATGAAAAGGCTCTATATTTTCAAGCTTTTTTAAAAATTTCAATTTAGGAAAGACTTCAATAATTCACGAAATCTGGTGCTCTTTTCTTCAAAAATCCCCCCTTTAATCTGTCGAGGAAATTAATTTTTTTTCCAAAAATAAAAAAAAATTTAATCGGCTGCAACAAAACACACTCATTGCACTTGTAGAAGGAAAAGGTCAACTCGATTCGATACAGTAAGTACGACTGCGTGGTGTATCGATAGCACTTGGAGGGGATATCTAGAGCTATCTTATCTCTCTTATCTGTCTCTCTTTCATATGAAAAGGGGAGCGAGCGTTAAGAAATGTGTGCGTTGCAAAGAAAGCTTTGGTGTAGGTGGGTTTAAAACGAAAATACACCAAAGGGTACGTAGGAGAGGGTGAAAGCATTGCAATTTCTCACACAAATCATCCTGAAAGTGCACTTGAGGGGAACAGCAGGGGGAGGGAGCGCGCTAAAGCGTATTGCCTTTTGGGGGTTAACTGACCAACGGGGGGAAATAAAAAAATTAAAAAAAAAACCTCCGAGACTTAAAGATCAGCCTGCGTATCGCCTTGTCCCTTGCTTCAAGATCAACCCTAAAACAATCCAAGAGCTTGATAAAGAAAATCGAATTTAAGATCCTTTGGAAGGGGGAGATTGTCTTCTGTCACATGCAAATAAACAATCTGCTGTTAAAAGTGGGGCAGGAGGAGGATGCCCGTGTGTTGTGGGTGCAGTGAATATTTTTCTACCACCCTTAAAAAGCGGCTCCGATTCCCCTCCCCCGCCCATAGCAATATATATATATATATATACCACAGAACTGCCATGATCCAATAAAGAAAATACTAATTTGAATGCCACGGAATGTTTCGTTCTGCTGGAGAGAAAGAGAAAAGAGAAAGAGAAAAAGAGAGAAAGAGAAAAAAACCCGCCACGAAGCCATCCTCATGGCGAATTCCTGATGGCACCGAATTCAAGGAAAGGGCGAGAAAGGGGGCGATCCCCCTCCTCCCTCTGCAACAGACGGTTTGCAAACCTGGGGTGCTCATTTCACCTCTTTTCTCGGGAGCAGTCACTTCTCGGGAGCAGTGTTTCAGATGCATAACTTGTAGCTGCGCCAGCCCCAGTAGGTAGGGTGGGGGGGGGAAGAGAGGATGAAGGAAGAGAGGAAATAGATTCTCAATCCCCCCCCCCGTTTTAAAGACCAGATCAGTATTTTCTTGATACGGTTGTCACCCATTTTTTGTTCTCACGACAACCAATTGAGCCCTTGATCCTCACGTGATGTGAAAAGCTTGAACTGTAACAAAATCGCTCCTTTTAGGTGGTTGGTTGCTACTAACCCGCCCATCCCCCTCCCTCCCTGCCTCCCTCCTCTGTTTTCTCCCCGATACATTTCCAGCGAACCGACTCTGCAGTTTCCAATCTATCAACAATTCATTACAGTTTTTTTTATCTTCCAAATACCAGCTAATTAAAAATACTAAAGCCAAGCTCCGAAAGGCGAGGAGGGAAGAAGGAAATGTGAAAGATGAACCAGCGTTGGCTGAAACATTTTTCGAGAGTAGAAGGGAGGACCAAACAAAATCTCTGTTCTAAAAATAATGACACATATTTTATCTCTTCGGATTCTTAATTACCGAATGGCTCATTCTGTGATCTGTTTGTTTTAAAACTACCTCTCCTCTCTAGGAACTGGTATTTAATTGAAGGGAAAAAAAAGACCTATTCCCTCAAAAACTTTCAATCATTTCCTCTGTTTAGGAATATTTGCTTCATTTTCAGATTCTCTTTTTTCAACACTCCATCAGATGTTTTGATAACTGGTTCATCAGACCCTGATTTTATTCCCTCCCTCTTCTCCCTTCCATTCCCCCCCCTGCAAGTTAGTTCAAGAAGTCAGATCTGTGAGCACGGGAGGGAAAAAAAAAACCCACTTCCCAACTAACAGGCGGAATCCAGCCCAGATTTTCAGTCCTTTCTCCCCCCCTTCACTAATTTTCCTCGATGTTAGCACATTCTGCCTTGTAACAACCGGACGCCTGTAGGTTTGTTTCATGGAATCATTACTTACTGATCAGGATGGCTACAGAAGCTGGAACTGAAGACTGGATGTGAACTTGCGGAAAACGTTTTGCAATTTTTATTTCTTTATTACAATCTCATCTTGGTGCTTGTACAAGGAGAGAAGGAAAAAAAAGATATATTTTTTTTGGGTGCTTGTGGCTTCTGGTGTTTTGAATGTGAAATACTATATTTCAGCCTGTGAAGTTGTGAGGAACAAAATACTTAAGAAGGAAAACCATATTTTTTTTTTCAAAAAAAAAAAAAAAGGTGGGAGGAAAGAACCTCTTTCGTGTGCCAAAAAGGAAGGAAATATGTTTCTTGACGATTACTCTGCCCGAAATGTTAGTTGGTTTTTACTTCTTGATTACTTGCTCTTTAAGTAAAATGAAGTGGGATATTGAGTTCTTGCTGAGACCAGCAAGAACAGAATTTTGATTTCTCTGGCTTAATTTTAAAAATGATAAAGGATTAAAGGTAAGCAATGTACATAATATATATCTAAATATTTGGACATGGACATTAAGAGAAAAAAATATTCCTTTTAATATAATTTTAGCTAAGCTGTGTCAAGCACACTCTCTCTTGCGGTTAGAGGCCACCTTGGTGTAGAGCGTTTAAAGTATGTCTTAATCAGTTTCCTGTACAGTCAGTAATACTATATTTAACAGTCTGAGCAGTAGGTGACCTAAGTGGACATTAGAACCACTTTGAGATGTGTTATCTTAAATGCATTTTAAATAGAAATAGTGCATTCCCTTCCCTCAGATTAAAATCTTAGAATGAATATACTTTTATTGTTGTTTTGTTGTTCTCAGAGATTCTTCCTTACAGAAACAAGCTAATTCAATCTAGGGAATTCCCCCCCCCAACCCCAATAACGGGGAAAATGGGTTTTAGAGAGAAGTTTCCTCATTGTGCTTAAATGATACAGAATCACATTTGATATTTTTTTAATTTTGTGGAATTAAATGTTGCAATTTAAGAGTATGATTATTTTGGGCTTTGGGTTTTTTGGTTGGTTTGTTTTTTGGGCACATGGCATTTTAAGATATGATCTTGGATGATGGGATGCAACCATAGAAAAGAGGCTTATTATCAAAGGCTTCGGTTTTACAGACATCTCAAAAATTAATATATGGAGTGTCTTTTCTTATGTGCCTCTAATATCAGTTTGACTGTATTCTGATAAGACCCAGCCAAGAAATATTCGACTTTTCCCCTTCCTCACAGGAAAAGGTGGACCTGGACTTCAGGGTATATACCCAGATATACCTGGGGGAGGAAAGCAAGAAGAGTTACACTTTAAAAAGTCCCACGGAGATAAACGAATGTCCCCTCATCTTCAAAGGAAAGTTCGTCTGATTTTTACTCAAGAGTTCTCATCTTCAGGATGTCATTGAACACTTCCACTGCTGGCAAAGGTGTGGATCCAAACACAGTTGATACCTATGACAGTGGTGATGACTGGGAAATCGGGGTTGGGAATTTAATAATTGATTTGGATGCAGATTTGGAGAAAGACAGACAAAAGTTTGAGATGAATAATTCTACCAATTCCAAGGATTGTGGGAGTCTTGCTTCTAGTGGAGTTAATCCTACCTCAGCCTTAGCTGATGGCCTAAAATTTTCTTCTGTTCAGCCCCCTGCTTCTCAGGGGAATTCCTCACACAAAGAAACTAGCAAATCAAAAGTGAAAAGGAGTAAAACTTCGAAGGATGCTAGTAAATCTCTGCCTTCTGCTGCCTTGTATGGAATTCCTGAAATCAGCAGTGCTGGCAAGAGGCAGGAAGTCCAAGGGCGGCCAAGCGAGGCAGGTGGCATGAATTCAGCACTGGGTCAAAGTATGAACAGCAGCCCAAATGGCAATAATAGTACCACCAGCATCAATAACAACACTCTTGCCTCTTGTGGGAAAAATAAGGAGGAAAAAACAGGTAAAACACAAGCCAGCAGAGGCTCCAAGAGGGATAAAGATGGAGGGAAATCCAGGAAAGACCGGCAACTTGATCTACAGCAAGGACCCTCAAATAACTCTAGCCAAACTGCTCCTGGGCACTTGTACAGTTTTGGGGCCAAGGGAGGTTGTGCTGGGAGCAACATCCCTTTCAATTGTACCTCCTCCTCCACAGCTGGAGATGCGAACAAAAGTGCTCCAGATTCAGGGTTAATGGGGAACTCTATTTTGGTAAAGAAAGAAGAGGAAGAAGAGGAAAGCCACAGGAGAATAAAAAAGCTGAAAACAGAAAAGGTAGGAGTAATTCACCATTCATCGTTTGATAAACTTTGAACAACTCTGCTTCTGTTTGTATATTGTCCAGTACTTCTTTATGATTAATTTTCTCAATTGCCTACCTATGGCCTGGGGTTATATGTTATCTGACTGGAGTGTTTGGTTTTTAGGAAAAGATATCTAAATTGTCACTTTGATGGGTTTTGCCTTCATTGTGTTTTATCTTGCAAGTTGGGAGGTTGTTGTCATTGCTGTTTGGAATGAAGCCTTTTGTGTGCATCCTACATTGAAATCCTTGTGGTGTTTGTTGGAGAGCGGGGTGGGGGTGGGGGAGGAGGAGGAGGTGTTCTGTCTCTCCAGGTATCTGAATAACTTGCACCATCCTTTGATTACAAGGCAGAGCGATTAAACAGGTTCTTGATTCCTTTAGCTCCTTGAATTAGAGAGATAATCTTGGTGTGGGTGTGGGGGGAAGGGGTTGCTAGAGAGTTATTGCCTCTTGTACAAAAGCCAAGACGCTCTACATAATTCAGAAACTGCCATAAGGCATGCTTTGTCAGCAGGCATGCCGTGTGCTTAGAAGCTGTTTGGTGCAAGTCCAGTGGGGGGAGGGGAGCCCACACTGCCCTGAAATCTGTGTGTACAACCTTTATCTCCAAATATAGATGAACACTTTGTCCTCTGTCCAGAAGTCTCTTTTCTTCTTATCTACATTCTCAGAGAGTTCCTGGATGTGCACTGCCTGTTTGTTGAATAGCTGAAAAATGTGTGTGTTTTTCTTCCTCTTCACTAAAGTCTGAAGAATGTGCTCTGTTAAGGATAAATGGCCTTGCATTGTGAGGGGAAGTGGAAGCTACTGATTTCTCTTGGCTGCTCACTGGGGCAGGGTTTGGGGTAAGCACCAATTGTTCTGTATCCAGAAGACAGAAGGTTTCTTTGTCATCCAGGGAGCTATTGTTGCGTTATAATTAAGACTCAAATCAATTCCACAGGTTGTTTAAACAAAAGACAACCCCTCCCTACTCTCATGCAGAGCAATTGCTTGCAACATGATTGTATACAATTTGTCTTGACATTATTCCTCTTTACAATTCCCAGCCTAATGTCCAAAAGTGAGAAAGTTTTTTAAGCTGGCTTATTTAGTACACTACAGCTTAAAGAACTGTGAAGATGTGCTATTTAAAAGACGTTTGGTGAATTTGAATAATATACTTTAGTAAATATTAGGCTCCTGTAACTCCTCATCCATAAATTGTTTGCTGCAAAAAAATTGTGTGGTTTAAAAAATGATCACTGAGGTAATTAATTTAGAGCACATAAACCTTATTTAATGTATAAAATTTAATTCTAGTTATAAGCCTGCAAACTAGGACTTTGAATGGTCTGTGTTACACTCTCCCCCTGTCCCCTGCTGCTACCTTCAGCCAATTGAAAAAAATCTAGCTCAGTTTACATCCTAAATTTGATTTGTCTCTTGGGTTAGTGCAGTGTTTCTCCTTGGTCTGAAAACTATCCTAAAATCCCATGCTTGTTTTTTTTTAATTAACTCAGTACAGTAGGCATTTGCTTTTGTTGCCAATAGTCTTCAAATTGTAGTTCTCTAATCTGCTTTAACTATCTAGATAAATTGCTCTAATCCAGTCTTCACAATAGTTGTGGTTAAAGAGTCAGAGCCATTTGATTGGATTCAGTGGATGCCTGGAATGTGGGAGGTGCTGCCCTTTTGTAACCCCCTTAGCCTTTTAATCTTTCAGCCAAATGTTCACATTCAACAATTTTGTTTAGCTGGCAATCTGAACATTTCAGTATCTCAAAGGCTGCTGTCATGGCAACAAGAGATTAGAGAGTGGTGTGGTTTTCTCCAGTTTTTGTGTTCCTTTTCATACTAGTGGCACAGGAAATTATATGAGGAATGAATTCATACACAAGCAAGTACATTTCAGCCAGTGTAATGTAAATGAGGTAATGTGTAAACTAGGAACAAACCAGTCTGGAGTAGCTTTTTGCCAAAAGAACACTTCTCATTTCGGTTCTTGTCTGTATAGAATTGGTAGAGCTTGAATTACTAGTAACACCCACTGCTGCCGCGTTATATTGACTTTAATGGCTTCACTTGTTAGAGCCCTGCAGAGCTGCCCATTGTCTCTGGAAGGAGGATGTTGGCTTACTGTCTTAAACATCCTGAGTTTTTTTTCTCTTTTACTATTGAGGGGAATTCCTTTTAATCAAGTCATGTGAATGTAAAACTAAGAATATGGCTGTTTTTCAAGCAGGATTTAAAAACAAACAAACATTCAAGGGCAGCCTTGTTTGGGGGGGAAAAAAAACCCCTGAAAATTAAATTGGCCTTTATTGAGAGACAAATTGGTGAAGAGCCCAAAATAAAATATTTCTTGGCTTCAGCATGGATCTGGCAACAGTGGGTGACTGAATCAGTTTATACACTTAAATCTGAATGTCTTTTAACTTGTTTATTTTTTAAATTAAGCAATCTCTGAACATTTAAACTCTGAGGTTTTCTTTCTTGGAATGGAGCTTTTTTTAAACAACAACAATAACAAAAAGACAGAGCATAAAAGCTGCTTCCTTAATGGTGTGATTCCTATTTATTTTTTGTATCTATTGCTGAATTGCCAATTTTAGGTTTCTTCTGTTTGTCTGTTGAAGCCATGTGAAAATATGTTCAGTGGAATCTTTTGGCATCCGCTAACTATTTCTTTTAAGTTTGCAAAATGTCAGAGGTTATGTGCTTGTTCAACCCTTTTGGTATTTAGCATACCAATTACATGTTTCAGTGAGTAAAACAAAGGAAAAGATTTGGTTGCCAGGATGTGACAGGAGGGGCTGGAATGTTAAAACCTGCTTCATTTCAACATTGCCAAATTTCAACTATCAAGTTACAGAAAAATTTAATCAACCTAAGATTTTGCTCTCTGGAGGTTTTTCATATTTTGCCTACTGGTCTTCTGCGTGTTCATCAAACACTTTAAATGATAATTTTATATCACTTCATATGTAATGTTATATAATGTGTATAATATAACTTAAGGCATTTAAGTAGGATGTGTGTTAATTGGCTGTTCTTTAGAAGAAGAAGTCGAGGATGGGCTGTTCACTATTTTATCGGCATGCAGAGCAATTCTCTGTTGTAATTAGGTTGTTTCTCTGAATTTATGTACATTTATTGTAGTATGAAACTTGTAACTAGTTGTAGTACACATCCTGAGCTTTTTCATGTTTCCTTTAATGTTGAAGGATTGTGAACATTTTGAAAATGTTTTGACTTCATTAGGTTATGGAAGTATATGTTGTTTGTATTTAAATATGCTCATGAATGCTAGGATTTGGGACTCATTTATTCATTGTTGAGTGAGAGAAGGGGCAGAAAGGTCACGGGTTGTAGCTAAGCACAAAGTCCATTGTGATTTGACAGCAAACAGTTTTGAAAGCCACATAAGAGATTTAGCTGTCGAAAACACTGATAACTACTGGGTGCTTAACAATGAGCTCAGTTCAGAGTTCTTAATGTTCTATATAGGGTTGTTTAGTAGTGTGACCACATTTGGGGGGGAGGAGAGTGGAGGTGAAGTGATGCTGTCTTTAGGCTGACGAAAGCTTTCTTTGTGAACCTGCTGACCCCCTCAGACAAGATCCATTCTGTATTGAATTCCTCAGTAAGGTTAAAGTAACACTGAAACAGTAGAGAATGGTGAGAAATATTTATACAGCAGAACATTTAAGGAGATTTCCTCATTGTGAACAAATGGGAAAAACAAATTGATTTGACATGAGATAGCAGAAAATTTTACCATTATAAATAATGTCATAAATACCCAGTTGAAAAAAGTAAAAAAAGTAAAGCTATATTGAGATTAAATTTATTCTCTTTATTTTAAGAAGTTTTTCTTTAAGCCCTTTTTAATGATAGCTATATAAGTACTATTTTTGTAAAGCAGCATTTCATGGTTCAATAATTGAAAAGAATGTTAAAGCTGCCAAGCATAAATATCATATAACCACAGAGGTGTTCAATAACAAAATTCCAAGCAAAGTGGAATGTATGCTATGCTACTTCTAGTTTTCAGAGTAAAACAGAGATGAATAAACTGATTGGCTGACCTTTGTTTTTGAATTTCAAATGTTTAACTATAACTTTATAGAATAATCATAAATTGCTAAAAAAAAACCAGGGATGATATATGTTATAGCCACCCATATTTTTAATGAAAGGTTAGTTTGACACTGAATAATTGAGAATACACATACAGACTCCAGCAGGCTACCACAATGAGGGTCAGTTTTTCAAAAGACTCATTACTTAGCAAGTGGTTGAATTATTCCATCAATTTTTTTCCCAGAGGCAAAAAAGAAAAAAGGAACTTGGAAGAGAGAGGGAAATCTCCCAAAGGATAAATTTAGTGAGTTAATACCATTTATCAAATCATATGTGATAAAAGCTCTCCACTTACATTTCCAAGAAATGAACTCTTTAAAAATGTTAAGTAAAATTATTGATATGTGAAAACAATTGGGTTTTTTTTAAATGGAAACTCTAAATGTCTTAATTCTTAAGATGTAAGATTTTTGACTGTTGATCATGCACCTTGGATAAAACATCATCCGGCCTTTGTTTGAAGTCTGTTATTGAAGCTAATGACTGGTCTTGTGCCCCCTTGAGATAAATGACATTATCTCTGAGTAGGCTGACAGGAAACAGGCATGTTAATGGTGAAGCTGCAGGGAGGATCTGCTGTAGTTCTGACAAAAGAGTTAAGCATGGACCCCTGGTTGTGATCATTAACAAACAATGCATTCCTGTTTTTCCTGGCAGGGTTGTGATAATTGGAAAGCTACTTTATCACCAATTACTTAAACCTTAAAACTACTTGTCCCCATCTCAGTTATAAAAATTGTAATCTTTTTCGGAGGAAGAAAAAAGTGTTAGCATTTAGTGGCAGAGATTCTGTTCTATGTATGAGTTATATTTACTATAATATCATTGGCCTTAAAATACAAAACAAAACACCAGTGTAATGAATGAACCTTGTTGGGATCAATTCCCAGGGGGAATCTATTAAAAGGCCACAAAAACAAAGCAGTAGAACACATCTACAACTTAGCTCAAGCCACTGAAACATATTACTAATAAGCTACAACCCATGTTGTACAGTGACACTGCATTTTCTATTCCCAGTCCATTATCTGCACTGGATATCTGACCCATGTTTCAATATTGTCAATCACCCAACCTTAAACAGATTTTCGCAATACAAACAACAGACAATATGGAACACCACTGATAACAAATCAAATGTCAACTTTACCTCACATTTGTGCCAACAGTACATCACAGACCCAAAGACTTTATACACAAGATCAGAGTTTATATGTTCTTCCTTTAATCTGATATATTCCACTATTTGCCAAAAAAAAGCCACCCTGTTTTTTGTGTTGAACAAACAGATCAAATTTTGCACAAAATAACAAATTCCCACAAGTATGACATCCGCGTTCAAAACGAGGATAAAATAATGCTGGGACATTTTAACCCAGGACATTCAATATCTCAAGGTAACTGTTCTGGAACAGTGAAACTACACCAACAGGTTTGAATGAGAGATTGCTTAACTCACATCAAAGGTTTCAGCTATTTCAGAAAGTCTTAACAAATAATGGATTTGAAATACATTACCGTTTCTAATTGATATGATAGTAACAATCTATTTCACATTTAACTTACATCAGCATTACCACTTCTACATCATCAGGATGAAGTTATGATTTGCTATAGTCTGAAAAAGTATTACCAGACTCCTGTTTTTTGGCTACCATAGACTAAGATGGCTTAACTTCTACAATGCCTCTTAGGAATCTAATTGGCCATATTGCACTTATATATTGCATCATTAAATTATTTGAACAATCTAAATTTATAATCTAGTTTAAAACATTTTGGGATCAATGTTATGTCCCCCTAGTACTAGTACCAGCAGCAGTAAGAATATATGTTTATAATGTTTATTGAAGTGTGCAAACAACTTGAATTTCATGGAAATGGAAACTTTTAAGGATATATTAATGGTAACCATATGCCACATAAACCAGGGGTGTCAAACTCAAGGTAGGTGCTTAGAGTGGGCCCGTGGGGCCACCCTGGAAACAGCGAAGGACTGACCCGTGGTGCCTCTGCCAGTGAAAACAGAGCTCGGCAGGGCCACACGGCCCTCCTGGGCTCCGTTTTTGCTGGCAGAGGATTGCAGGAGGCCAGCAGAGCCGGAAATGGAGCTCGAGAGCCCATTTTTGCTGGCAGAACGCACAGGCCCCCATAGGCGCCTCCAACACAAGTGACGTCGAGCAGGCCACCTCCTCCCCACCCCCCAAGGTCAAACACAAACCTGATGTGGCCCTTAATGAAATCGAGTTTGACACCCCTGACATAAACAGTACATTTTCATGTCTCTTTACTCCTTATCAACTGGAATCTCCTACTTTTCCTTTGGCCCCTAGAGAAAGAAATTCTGTTCAGAATGCTACTACTTAAAACTCAGTTTAGCCATCTATCCTTATATACAGGTGAAACTCAATAAATTAGAATATTGTGCAAAAGTTCATTTATTTCAGTAATGCAACTTAAAAGGTGAAACTTAATATATGAGAGAGACTCATAACGTGCAAGGCAAGATAGTTCAAGCCGTGATGATTATGGGGTACAGCTCATTCAAACCCCAAATCCACCATCTCAGAAAATTAGAACATTACATGCAATCAATAAAACAAGGATTGTACATAGAACAATATCAGACCTCTGAAAAGTATAAGCATGCATAATGTACTCAGTACTTGGTTTGGGCCCCTTTTGCAGCAATTACTGCCTCAGTTTGGTGTGGCATGGAAGCTATCAGCCTATGGCACTGCTGAGGTGTTATGGAAGACCAGGATGCTTCAATAGCGGCCTTCAGCTCTTCTGCATTGTTCGGTCTCATGTCTCTCATCTTTCTCTTGGCAATGCCCCATAGATTCTCTATGGGGTTCAGGTCAGGCGAGTTTGCTGGCCAATCAAGCACAGTAATCCCACGGTCATTGAACTAGGATTTGGTGCTTTTGGCAGTGTGGGCAGGTGCCAAGTCCTGCTGGAAAATTGAAGTCAGCATCCCCATAAAGCTCATCTGCGGAAGGAAGCATGAAGTGCTCCAAAATCTCCTGTAGACGGCTGTGTTGACCCTGGACTTAATGAAGCACAGTGGATCAACACCAGCAGATGACATGGCTCCCCAAATCAACACAGACCGTGGAAACTTCACACTGGACTTCAAGCATCTTGCAGTGTGTGCCTCTCCATTCTTCCTCCATACTCTGGGTCCTTGGTTTCCAAATGAGATGCAAAAGTTTCCAGTCTGTAGACATTACTATAATATAGCTGTTGTAATGGCCATACTCAAAATTTAAAGGATTTCTACTTTTACCTAGTATGTGCTTATGTCTTCTCTGTCTTACTCGACTCCATCCCTGTGGTTCTCCTGTTCAGTTGATTCCATAGCTGTGGAGATCACATCAAAAACCCTGGAGAAAGTGACATTGGAAACTCCTGAAAGCTAAGCAGAGGCAGTTTGTGAGCTCAACTTCGATTTCACATAATACTTTCTAAGATTTCTCACTGTAAGCAATTGCTAAGCCTTTTTCTGTTGCTTTCTCCATGAATTTAAGAAATAAGGTGAATTGATCCCATACGTTCTGATGTAGCTAGTAAAGAAAGATATCTGCAAATACACAGACTTAAAATATGTTGAAATTTCTTCCCACTTGTTTCATGTCATAAATCATGGAAAGTGAGAAATCAGAAAACAGCAAAGAAGGGCAATGCATATTAGAAATAGTCCTCAATAGAAAACAAAAATAAATTAGAAAGGAAAGATGGAGAAAACAGGTGCCTTAGGATTTGGGTGGCACAGAAACCAGCTATGGAAGCATTTAGGGCTCTTCCAAGTAGAAAATACATAAGAGCATTAGGAACAATTGGAGGAAGAAGAAATTTGAATTAGAGATTCACTAAATACCATAATTGTATAATTATCAGGAGCTTTGGAATAAAATTAGAAACTCTAGGAAAAAGTGGCTTTCTTTTCTTTCTCCAACCAAACAAATCCCATGATGCCAGAAATTAAGCTACGTTTTCTATGAGAACATTTACCTTTAAATAAATAAAGGATTTTTTAAAAATAGCAGTTCATAAAAGAAACCAAATGAAAACAATTGCTTGCATTCATGAGAGACATGAGGTGAAATTAAACCTTGTCCCTAATCAGATGCTTATTTGTGTATTTTGATAGAAGGTGTACTCAAAATGTGAAAATGGATGGACACTTTTTAATATGTACAAATAATGAGTAGTAGGCAGTATGTGGTTTTGTGGAAGGAAGAAACATTCAAAGAAAAAAAATGATAGAAGTGCATGTTTCTTTTTTGTTGTTGCTATATGGAAATGAAAGTTGACTATGGCAGAAGAATTAAAGTATGTTTAATGTAGTGGGAATTTATTACTTGTACAAAAACAAGAAAACGCAAAGTTGAGAATGGGTGTGTTAAATAAATAGGTATTGTTATTATCAGATTACAACCTGCACCCTTGCAATTAGAAGCCACTTGGGACCTCTGTGGTGTGGTGGCACCTATTTGACAATCCACCCTTTGAGCCTTATGGATCCAATTAATTTTTAAATGGCACTTAGGGAATTTTTTATTCTTCTGAATAGTTCTGTTCAGAGCCTGGTAAGCAGTTGGCAGTGGGAGTTGAATTGAGCACTAGATTTTATTGCCCCTAAGTAGACTCTTTTGGGGGATTGGTTCAATTGGTATCTTGGTTTACCAGTAGAATATGTAAGAGCCGAGGTGGCACAGCGGTTAGAGAGCAGAACTGCAGGCTACTTTAGCTGACTGTGATCATTTGAGTTCAGCTGTTCAAATCTCACCGGCTCAAGGTTGACTCAGCCTTCCATCCTTCTGAGGTCGGTAAAATGAGGACCCAGATTGTTGGGGGCAATATGCTGAACTCTGTAAACCGCTTAGAGAGGGCTGTAAAGCACTATGAAGCGGTATATAAGTCTAAGTGCTATTGCTATATCTATATAATATATACACACAATATAATATTTATATAATAAAACATGTTACATACTGTATATCTTTATATGTTTTTCTACAGTATATATCTATATACAGTATATATAAAAGTCAAATGCCACTCACACATCAACACGAAATCTCCAGAACCGTAAAGCCTACAAAGTTGAAACTTGGCACGTACTGTATGTTCCTCTTGGCTTCTAGGTGCTCGCTAAGAAAGGATTTTCCGAAATGACCATCAGATTATTAGTTATTTCTTATATTATTATTAACACGCTCTGATGCTAAGGAGTTAGACATTCTACTCCCCCTCCCCACCTGAAAAGAACTCTGTTCCAACTGCCAGTGGTTGTGGCCAGCACGTGACTCATCTAGCCTGCGGGCTGGGAGTTAGACATTCTACTCTATGCTAAGGAGTTCAGTTTCGTAGCAAAGCATGGGTATCCAGCTACTAGTATTCTATATATTTAATTTCTTTTGCTTACTATTTCTGTTCGTACACTTTCTCTAACATTTCTTTTTCAGAAAATTGATATTATGGTTTATATATACATACTGTAGGTCTATTGTTTTTGGTCTAAAAAGGCTGAAGGGAATCAATGATGGCATAAGTGCCACAGCTGCAGTCCAGGGGGTTTTCACAATCTTTCCCCTTCCCATGAAAAGGAGAAGTCCAAAGATTCAAAGAAGGAAAGGAAGAATTCCCTAATGACAGAGATATTCAGCCCATATTCACTATTGATCTTGCTTTTGTTACCATCTCTCTCTATTCCAGAAACAAAGTTTCTGCTTTGTTTTTGCAAAATTATCTGATAAACAAAATGCCAGATGCTTTACATAATTCATTTCCAATATTTTATTGTGAGGAAAAAGTCTCTTCCACCCCCATGCAATTGGTGTTATAGTTGATTTTGTTAATACTATTGTTAGCGATAGCAATTTTATTTTGAGGATTCAGTTGTTCACAGGTTAGGCAAACTATTCCAATATAATTGGATTCCCTCCCTTCAAACAAGTGCTTTTCCTTACAATTCTCCTGCTGTCTAAAAGAAATAAGATGACTAAGCAGTGCTCCTGATTTATCACTATCCCTCTTTCATATCAATGTCTGTGATGTGCTTTTTGGTGTATGATTTAAATCTAAAATCTGTACACAACAGCCTTTTCAAATGATCATTGTAGAATGATTGTTTCCTCTTTATTAATTCAAAAGATATAGAGACGTGGGTAGAAGTCATGTCTTTGCACATTTTATTAAGAAATCAGTTTAATGCTGCAGAAATCCCATAAGTGAATAGTAGCTGGATGCTTTTGAATAAAAATAACACAATATGATACAGAATTTTATTTATGATAGGGAATGTGATAGAAAGCTTGATAAACCTGCAGTTCATCCATCTTAATGTATTATAAATGAAGTCATATAATGTCCATGTAGATAAGATCAGTTTGTCACCAGAATGATGTTTTTTCGGGTGTGCTAAATAGAAGTTACATTAAAATGATTATATAATTAAAGAGGTAGTTTCTAATTCTTCATCAGAAATAAAAATAAAGAAAAGTGTAACTTTAGAATGGATTAAGGTTTTATTTTAAATTGATTTAAATTAAATCAATTTAATTTAGTCAAGAGGAGTCAATGATTTAAACCATTTCTTTGCCAGTTAGGAATATTTTATACCAGTGGTCCCCAATCTTTCTGGGATTGCATACCAGCGTTAGTTGCAGTGGTAGGGGGATGGTTTCACACATGCGCCCGCTGCTCATGCAACTGGAGCTTTGCACACTTGACTGCTGCTTGCATGGCCGGGAGTTGGGAATCCATGTTCTACACCAGGGGTGTCAAACTCAGCCCATGGGCTGGATCCGGCCCGTGGGGTGCTTAGATCTGGCCTGGGGGGCTGCCCTGGAAACAGTGAAGGACTGGCCTGCAGTGCCTCTGCCAGTGAAAATGGGCTCCTGAGCTCCGTTTTCGGCTGTGATGGACTCCTGCAACCCTCTGCTAGTGAAAATGGAGCTCGGGAGCCCATTTTCACTGGCAGAGCGCTCGGTCCACCACAGGCGCCGCCATGAATGATATTAACCTGGCCACGCCCAACCCGGCCACATCCCCCCCCGAGATCAAACACCCTCATGCGGCCCTCAATGAAATCGAGTTTGACACCCCTGTTCTACACAGTAATCATTTATAGTAAAAGTGCAACAGGAATATATTTACAACAGGAATATATTTTATTTAGTACTCACACACAGCAGACTTATTTTTAGGAGCTACATATTATTTAAATAAATTATTTAGTTTCCTTTTTGTATGGATTTTAAACAAAATTGAGCTATATATAATTATATCAAATAACTAAAAATCCTGAAATAATTAGAAGCTGAACTAGTTCCAGTTCAACTGTTGTGCACTTTTGGAATAGATTTTTTCTCATGATAAGTCCAGAGAACAATCAACTTTCTAAAGTATATTTCTTCTGTCTTTAATTTTTCAAAGAATTAAACATTATCATACATAATTTTAATTATTATAAACAACATTAAAACCAAACAAACTGAGAAATGTAAGGCAACTCTGAGATCATGTAGCCCAAATCTCTCTTTGGTATAGGAATCGCCTACTACAGCATCCATGGTTAGTGGTTATCCAGTCTTTGTTTAAATACTTCCAGCAAAGGTAGAGTCTACCTCTTCCCAAGGCAGTTTGTTCTGTGGTTGGACAGCTGTTCTATTAGAAAATTCTGGCTAATGCCCAATTGAAATCTGTTTAATGAGTCCTTGGTGCTGTCTGAGCTTGGTTGTTTTCTTGTAGACGTTTCATTACCTAAATTGGTAATATCTTCAGTGCTTGTACAGAGTGGGATTTTCTCTCAGTTTGTATGCTACTGACTTAACCTGTCAGTGTTGACGGGAGTGTTCTTGGAGGTTCTTTGGTTTGGTTGTTTAGTGTTAGCTTGTTCGGCAGTTTCTTGATTGGGCTGTTGTTTACTTCGTCATTGTAATTGGATTCCACCTGCCAGTTCTTGTTCTACTCTTGAGAGTTATAGATAATAAATCCACTTCCCTGTGATGGCATTCAAGTATTTGTAAACTCTTATTCTTTAGGTGAAACATACCCAATTCTTTTAGATGTTCCTTGTAGGATTTAGGTTTGAATATCTTTACTATCTTTGTGATACTTCTTTGCACTTTTTCTAGCTCTTCTGCATCTATCTTGTTTTATGGTGACCAGAAATGGATACAGTACTTCCAGTGCAGTTTAAACAGTGCAACATAGAGTAGAACTGTACCTCTTTTTGTGATCTTGACTCCTTGCCTCTTTGATCACATTGAAAGACCACAGTTGCAGCACACTGTGATCTATCTACTGGATCTTTCTCACAAGTACTGCTGTCAAGCCATATATCATCTAGCATATAACTGGTTTTCGTTTTCTAAATGCAGAATTCTACCTTTCCCACCATTGAACCGCATTTTGTTGGATCGGGCCAAATTTTCAAGCTTTATCATGAACTTTTTGAAGTTTGTCCCTGTCTTCCGTGGTATTATCAATTCTCCCAGACTTCTGTCACCTGAATATTTGATGGGTATCCTTTTTTATCCCCTCATCTGAGTCATGCATAAAAATGTTCAGTACTGGGAACTGGACACAACTCAGACATATCCCACTTGATACCTTTTATGTTAACGTAGTGCTGTTAAGAATCATGTGCTGAATATATTTATTCAATTAACAGTGACTTATCTGGTAGAGCGATCGTCCTTTCCTGCGTTATTCCATTTCATCAATCAGGAGGTTATGGTTATGGTCAACTTCATAAAATGCCACACTGAATTTTAAGTCAAAGCCACTATACTCACAGCATTCCCTTAATCTAATAATGACTACTAAATGAGCAATGAAACTGTATGCTATTAGGTTAGAAGCGTCTTCAGTTTCTTTAAAAAATGTATAATATAACAGTATAATAAGAAAACTGCATGCAAAACATTCGAAATTACTTTGTCAATTTACTATAGCTTCCACAAATAAATATTTAGCAGTGTGTATTTTGCTGTTTCAGTAAAAAAGATGCCTCCTTTTAATATGCAAACATATACAGGTAATCTTCACTTAGATATTGCAATTGGAATCAGCAATTCCATTATTAAGCAACATGGCCATTAAGATATACATCACATAACCAAACCAAACTTACAGTGTCACTTCTCATTCAGTCATTAAACAAGACATTGCAGGACTGCAACTTGCAGTTTTACTGTTGGCTTTTCCATTGACTCTTGCTTATCAGAAGCCAGTTGTGAAGTGTGCAAATGGCAATCACAGGACCGCAGGATGCTGTTATGGTTGTAAATGCGAGGACTGGTTGTAAAGTTATTTTTTTCAGCACCTTGTAACTTCAAATGGTCACTAAACAGGTCATTCATTAAGCAAGATTACTTGTATGATAGAATTGCTTGGGATCCTCTTCACCCATCAAGGCTCAGGGCAACAAGTCTTCCCTCTGTACAGTCTCATATTCTTCAGTTATATCTTACCAACCACTCTTCATGCAGTAATTGCTTTGCCGGATTGAGTGTATGCTGTTAAAGTGATTGTACTAAATCAGTGAAGTAAGTGTTCATTTTAATTGCAGGGAACAGAAAGGCTGTTGCATAAATAAAAAAGCAAACATTTTTTCATTAGCTGTTTTGTGATATCAACTATTGATTTTAGAACAAAGTTGTAAAGGCCAATTTCTGCATACTTTTTTTACAGCTGCAAATGCTAAAATAAGTCTTTCAGGATAAGGCTGGAACACAGATATCAGTACATAAAATAGGAGGCATTGATAATGACATTGAATCAGCCATCGGAATCTTAGATTTTGAGGACAGATTCCCCTAAGTAAAAAACACCAGTATGGTTTTCTATAGTTGTTGCTTGTTTAATGTTTCTGGGTGAATGTACTGATAAAAGTGGAATTGCAAAAGGCATGTCTTCTTGTAAATTACCATAATGTAATAGCAGCTGCGGTATATATTTATTCACATGTAGGAATTCCAGTACTAACTTGAGAATCCCATTAAAAAGCTAGGATTGTAGCTTTGTATGATTGTAGTCCTTAAGAAAAGGATTATGATGTCAAAAGAATACACAGCTAGTTCTCATTTAATGATGGTAATTGGGACCATAATTTCTACATCCTGCATTGCTTAGTGACACAGAATCCATGCAACAAGTAGGGATTGAGGGTCATTAATTGAGGACCTCACATGACCATGACATGTGATTTCTTACTGGCTTCCCCTAAGCCAGGGGTAGGCAAAGTTGGCTCTTCTATGACTCGTGGACTTCAACTCCCAGACTTTCTGAGCCAATCATGCTAGCTCAGGAATTCTGGGAGTTGAAGTCCATGAGTCATAGAAGAGCCAACTTTGCCTACCCCTGCCCTAAGCAAATTCAATGGACAAGCCAGTAGAAAGTTACACATCTTGTTGGGGGCAATATCCTGACTTTGTAAACTGCTTAGAGAGGGTTGTAAAGCACTATGAAGTGACATAGAAGTCTAAGTGCTATCTTGGGTGGCTCACAAACAGGCCAAAAGTGAGTGCTGTGAGCACTGTGAGTGAGTACTGTGGAGTGAGTACTGTGAGTGAGTATTGTGGAGTGATGGAGGCAGGGGAGTACTGCAGTGAATGTGTGTGTTGGGTTGTTGCAACATGAAAGGGTTGTTGCAACATTTCGTAGTGCAGTGATGGCGAACCTATGGCACGCATGCCACAGGTGGCACGTGGAGCCATATTTGAGGGCACGCGAGGCGTCGCCCTATGTCAGATCCAGCGTGCATGTGCACGCTGGCCAGCTGATTTTCGGCCTTCCGGAGGGCGGGGAGAGGTCATTTTTGCCTTCCCTAGGCTTCAGGAAAGCCTCCGGAGCCTGGGGAGGGTGAAAAACGGCCCAACCAGAAGTTCATTTTCAAACTTCCCATTGGGCCAGTTTTTCGCCCTCCCCAGGCTCCGGAGGCTTTCCTGAAGCCCAAGGAAGGCGAAAATGACCTCCCCCTGCCCTTCGGAAGGCCGAAAATCAGCTGGAATCCGTTTTTCACCATCCACAGGCTCCGGAGGCTTCAGTGAGTCCTGAGTGTATGCACGGGGGGCAACACAGGGGGGGTCTGTGGACATGCACAGGGGGGAGGGCATTGCATTATGGATGTGGGCACGCGCAAAAAAAGGTTTGCCATCACTGTCATGGTGCGTATGGGCTGAAGAAGGGCTGCTGCTGTATCGCTTGAGTTCAGCTGGGTGGGACAGGCGAAAGTGCGGTGTGAGCATGTTCTACAGTACGAGATCTCTGTGATTTCATCCATAGCCAGGTTCTTTGGGAGAAAAAGGGGAAAGAATGACTTGCAACATTGCCTATTGGATTTCCCACTGATTTTTCTTGTGAGAAGTTATTAGGGAAGTGTCAGGCCCAGAGACAACACTGTGAAATCCAATTGAGTTCAATCCTTTATTTGCATACACCTAATGGACAGAATCTTGCCATATTAAAGCTAAACTTTCTAATCTACTACCCTGTTTCCCCCAAAATAAGACATCCCCTAATAATAAGCCCAATCGGGTTTTTGAGTGCATGGCAATAAGGCCAAGCACTTATTTCAGGGTTAAAAAAATATAAGACAGGGTTTTATTTTCGGGGAAACACGGTAAGTATAGAAGAGATTATCAGAGACATTATTAATGATTGTATAATTTAAAAAAGTATATTCACACTGCTTGAGCACATTAAAACTAGTGCAAGAATGTCTAACTACAATATGTCCCAAAAGTGCTTTTTGAAAAGGCAATTGGACTTTCTTGGGTTTTTCTTGAAAATGTTTCACTTCTCATCCAAGACGCTTCTTCAGTTCTTCAGAAGCAAAACCCAAGAAAGTCCATTTGCCTTCTGGAAAAGCACCTTTGGGACAACCATGACCTGCATGACTGAAAATCTTCATAGACTCTAATCACATTTTCTTTGAAATGGATTTCAAAACAAAATTCTGAAAAATGATCAGGAAAAAAATTGAGTGTAAAAGAGAAATTGTAGTAGGTATGGGGAGAAAACCAGCATGAAAGCCACAAGACAAGAACTTAGACAGCTGTAAGAAGCAATACAGGAAAAAACCAACTCCAGGTTTCATTTTATTTATATTCCTCGCTGGTTTGGCTAACAAAGGACAAGTTAAATTTTCTGGCATGCTTGTTGCAATTTAGTTTTCCTTTGACAAAAAGTATTCTTAAAAATGGGTTATGAGTACTGTATAAATAAAACGTGTAATGTAGAAAAAAATAAGTTCTAAATCATAGTTTGAGATTAATATCTGAAAGGTGTTGGTGTAGAGATTGAGGTGTGGCTGTCTACATGTGTACATGCCCTGCAAATATATGATATTTTGGGGTGGAGGAAATGAAGGTCAGCATTCTATTCTATTCTATTCTATTCTATTCTATTCTATTCTATTCTATTCTATTCTATTCTATTCTATTCTATTCTATTTATAATTTAAACATAAAATCACATTTAGTTATTGAAAGCATCTGTCTTGACCTCCTGAGAAGAAGTAGGGCCATAAAGTATGAATAATGATTTTTTTATCTTCAGATTGACAGTACAAGTCTATTGCTATTTATTTTGGGGTAAGCCTTACTGTTCTGTTGTAGTTGATGCCAAATATGTGTGCATAGATTTAATTACACGGTTACACTGTTTAAACACATGTGAGAAGTTGAACCCACACTTCCATTTCACTGGGGATTCCAACAGAAGCACTATCTATGCAGTCATACATGCTTATGGACAACTGGAAAGACCCTTCAAAAGAGCTGCAGCAAGCTTTTCAGAGGATTCAGCTGCTTTAATGCTTCAAATGGATGCTTTATTTGTGAAACCTTGTGAAGCACCTTTTTCAAAGCTTTGTGCTGTGCCCAGCTCTGCAGTATTATTAGTTTTCACTATCACATCTGAACTGTGTATTTCTGTCCCTTGAGTGACAGTAATAAGAGAAATATATTCACAGAGAGCCTGTTCCTTATGAGTGCAGGGTTTAAAGCTAAACATTTTAGCTGTAATGTATGTATTATGTTGAGTAATTTTAGGAAGCCGATACTTAAGTTTTGGAATTGATTCATGTTAAACTGTGGGAGCGATGGGTACCTCCACCTGTTTATTGGACCCGTGCCCCTCCTGGCTGGTCTCGACCAGCAGGGAGGTGGCACGCGGCTGGATCCAGGCGGTGGTCACCGCTTCTTTGAGAGAGGGATCCGTACCGCAGTCATTAAAAGCTGCGGTGGTGCGACCCCTCCTGAAGAAGCCTTCCCTGGATCCAGCTGACTTGAAGAACTATCGTCCGGTCTCCAACTTACCTTTTTTAGGGAAAGTTGTGGAGAAGGTGGTGGTTACTCAGCTTCTGCAGCTCCTGGATGAAACAGATCATCTAGATCCTTACCAGTCGGGCTTCAGGCGCGGCTACAGTGCAGAAACTGCCTTGGTCGCTCTGATGGATGATCTCTGGCGGGCCCGGGATGGGGGGAACTCCTCCATCCTGGTGCTACTTGACCTCTCAGCGGCTTTCGATACCATCGACCATGGTATCCTTCTGCATCGTCTCAGCGAGTTGGGAGTGGGAGGCACCGTTTTGCGGTGGTTCTCCTCTTATCTCGCTGATAGGATGCAGTCGGTGCTGGCAGGGGGGCAGAGGTCGTCCCCTAGGCCCCTATCATGTGGGGTGCCTCAGGGGTCGGTTCTCTCGCCCATCCTGTTCAACATCTACATGAAACCGCTGGGTGAGATCATTCGCAGACATGGGGTGTGTTTCCATCAGTACGCTGATGACACCCAGCTGTACATCACCACCCCGTCTGACTTCAGTGAGGAAGTTGATGTAATGTGCCGGTGCCTGGACGACGTTAGGATCTGGATGGGGAGGAACAGACTCAGACTTAATCCCGACAAGACTGAGTGGCTGTGGATATTGCCTCCTAAGGATCTTGACAACTGCCCCTCCTTGTTCCTTGAGGGAGCGAAACTGACTCCCTCGGACCGGGTCCGCAACTTGGGGGTCCTCCTAGATCCACAGCTAAAATTGGACCATCATCTTTCTGCTGTGGCTAGGGGGGCCTTTGCACAGGTTCGCCTGGTGCACCAATTGCGACCATACTTGGAGAAGGAGGCTCTACTCACGGTCACTCATGCCCTTGTCACCTCTCGTTTGGACTACTGCAATGCGCTCTACATGGGGCTACCCTTGAAGAGTATCCGGAGACTTCAGCTGGTGCAAAATGCGGCTGCGCGTGCTGTGGTGGGTGTGCCAAGGTACACCCACGTGACATCGATACTCCGCCAGCTGCATTGGTTGCCCATCGGTCTCCGGGTCCAATTCAAGGTGTTGATCACCATCTTTAAAGCCCTTCATGGCTTAGGACCAGGTTATCTACGGGACCGCATTCTGCCTCATACTTCCCTCCGACCGGTTAGGGCCCACAGAGTTGGCCTCCTCCAGGTCCCGTCGGCCAAGCAATGCCGGCTGGCGGGCCCAAGGGGGAGAGCCTTCTCTGTGGCTGGCCCCGCTCTCTGGAACCAACTTCCACCAGAGACCCGAACTATCCCCACTCTGCTGGCCTTCCGAAAAGCCGTTAAGACATGGCTCTTCCTGCAGGCGGGGGGTAGAGCTTAATTCACTCGAGCTCACCCCCCAAGTATGTATGATGTTGAATGGTTGTTGATTTCTTATATTGTGTTTTAATTTTTATATTGTTTTAATTACTATTTTAGATTTTGGTTGTTCTTGTATTTTTCACTGATGTACGCCGCCCTGAGTCCTTAGGGAGTTGGGCGGCATATAAGAATTCCAAAATAAATAAATAAATAATAAATAAATAAATAAATAATAAACAGGAAGCAGATGGCATTGCGCCACAAAAGTATAATTTTACTTAAAAGAACTTTAAAAGATTTTGATGTTTTTCTTCTTTTTTTCTTATTTCCCTGATGGCTTCTTTTTATTGAAGGGTAACTTGAGGAGATCTGGTAGCAATTTTATTGCCTTCCCATGACAGTTTCAAGTAATAGTATGGTTTTTGGTTGCTAGTCAATTTTATACCAGTCAGCTTGATTCTGGTTTTTATCAGTTTGCAACAGACTATTAAAAGTAGGTTTGCAATTTTCTTGAAGACTCTAATTCTGTTTTTATATTTCTGCAACAGCAAAAGACTGAACTTCAACTGATCATAATATTGACTTCTTTTTTCATCCTCTTGATTAAATAAAGTACCTGCCTTGAAAGACCCAATTTCCCAAGACATTTTTTGAGAATCTCTGGTGTTACTGTTGTTCACTGTATGTTGTTTAATTTTGCACTGCTACATTCTTCTTATTAGGTATTGATTTTATCTCAAATTGTTGTTAACTATAAGCTTTATTTAGAAACATTTTTTTATTTGTTCTAATGCTTTATGAGGTGAGCTTTTTCTTCTTCCTCAGAAATTAGATTTCTTTGTGGTTTGTTTTTAATTGTTTTTTTTCCACAAATTTGGAGAGAGAATGAGCAAAGAAAGGGAGAGGAAATTATGCTGTCTATGGAGACTGTAATGTATGTCACCTTGTGATCTTCAGAAGTTAACACATTGCCTCAAAAATACACTGCTGCCAACAGCATTTGAACATTTGAACAATGACTATGCAGGTGGATTTTTGTTGTTTTGTATAAAAAAATAATGCAGTTTTTTTCCTTATAATTTATCTTTCTAGAAAATGAATAGTCAGGGTCAGTTAGAGAGGATAAGGTAAATTCTTTCCAAAAGAATTTTCTTTCAATGAAAAAATGTGCATTCCATAAAGACTTTGTATGCATATAAAGCTACAGTGCCTATGTCTCTTATTGGATGCCACAAGGGTGAATTCATTATTATTTAACATTCATCCAGAATTAAATGAGAAGATATCAGTCAAGATATATAAACCAAAATCAAGCCATGGTCTCAGATCTTAATCTTTGATTTCATTCTAGATTATACCTTGAAGTACAATATATCTCAGCATTATATTGAAAACCACTCAACAAATGATGTAAATTGGTATTTAATTTCTGTAGTGTAGTATATGGAAGTCTTGTCAAATTTCCCTGACTTAAGTATAGTTGAACAAGAGTAGTAGAATTTTTCGATTTGCATTCATCTTCATTTCATGACAGAATATAATTGTTTTGTTTTTAACATCAGAAACAACTATTAAGACTATTATTTAACGCTTTGTGGACATTCTGTTCTTTTAAAGTGTGGATACAGTAAACAAGGTGGCAGTTGTCCCCACCTACCATACCAATTGTCCTTTGTCCTTCAGATTTCCCCACAAAAACAACCCTGTGAGATAAGTTGCGTTGAGAGATAGATTGGCTCAAACTAACCTAGCCAGTTTTACATCCCTAAGGCGGGACTGGAGCTCACAATTTCTTGGTTTCTAGGCCAACATCTTATCCATTTAGCCAAACTGGCTCTTGTTCCTTATTCTTGTGATCCTAATAACTTGATACTTAATCAGATATACAGATACATATTTGGACTGAGAAGTCTGTTACTGAACTATGCAGTAATTAATTAAGCAAGACATCATGTTGTCAGAATCAGGCTGTGAAGAACAGAAATGGCAATTGCATATCTGTAGTACACTGAGGTGGTCATAAATGTCTGAGAGTTGAGAAATGCCTGAATCCCAATCATGTGACTGCAGGGTCATTATGATGGTCATAAGTATAAGGAGTGATCATAAGTTACCTTTTCCGTGCTAGCAAAACTTCAGACATTTGCTAAACAGGTTAATCGTTAAAGGGATGACTATCTGTATATGACTTTTCTTATGCTGAAATATTCTCAGATCTCAATGAAGACTCTTCTATACCATCCTTGTTTCTCTCTCTCTCTCTCTCTCTCTCTCTCTCTCTCTCTCTCTCTCTCTCTCTCTCTCTCTCTCTCTCTCTCTCTCTCTCTCTCTCTCTCTCTATATATATATATATATATATATATTCACAATTTTTCTCTCTACACCCACACAGACACAAAATACACAAACACACACTCATATAGAGTCACACTGCAGCTTGTAGTAGTGGGGAAGTTTAAGTTTTTCCTCCAATTTTATGAGAACTCCTCACATACCACTTGAGATTAGTCAGTCGGGAATTGGACACCACAAGAATCACTGGAACTCAGCTTTATTGTTAAAAGGTATAGAGAGATTCCCTCTTCTTCTCCTTACTAAGAGAATCAAGGCACGGCAAACTTCAGTTTCATTCTCCATCTCTCTTCCTTTCTGGAGCTAAGTTAGTGTTTAGATAACAGCTGTTGAATTCATTCTTCAAAGTCATCTCCGTACCACACATACTGAGAACACCATTCACATTCCCAGCATTGCTCAACTGGGAAAATGAGAAATGCAAGTGGCTGGAATGATATAATTGACATGATGGATATGAGAGAGATGATGTTCATGAAGCATCTGTGTATATCTTTTCAGTAATATAATACTTCTGCATTTGCCATCTTGTGTTTTAATTTTGTAACCTCAAACCACAACTTCAACCCTGCCAAGAAAATTATATGAATGTTGTCACCAGGAGTCAAGCTTATCTCAAGGGCATGCATACAAACAAAAGCTTTCAACAGTGTTTTAAAGTTTGGCTAATTTTTACTCTTTGAAAGCAAGTTGAAGGAAATAGATAAGAGCATTATTTTGCATTTATAAATTTGCTGTTTTTAAACAAATCTTATTTTTTACTTTTGATTTTCTTTCATTATTATTATTTTTGTCTGTGGTTATACAAATAACTTGGGCAAATAGGATGACCTGATTTTGCCTGGGTTTGGAAGCTAAGCAAGGTCAGGCCTGGTTAGCATTCAGATGTGGAATGCCATATATATAGTCAAATTGGGAAGTAAACAAAAAAGCATTCTAGAAGGCAGCGGCAAAACCACTTCCGCAGGTCAGCGGTTCAAATCTCACCGGCTCAAGGTTGACTCAGCCCTCCATCCTTCCGAGGTAGGTAAAATGAGGACCCAGATTGTTGGGGGCAATATAAATATACATTGCTTACTGGTGTAAACCGCTTAGAGAGTGCTTGCACTGTGAGGCGGTATATAAATCCCATAAACAAACAAATAAATAAATAAATAAATAAATAAACTTCCATACTGATGCCAACAACATATTTTAGCCAGCTATTTTCATAATACCTCAGATGTTCTCATAGAAGAGCATTTTTGTTGATTAGACACTGTGCCCTGTATGGTTCTGGATGATAAATACAACAACTCATTCTAAGACTGCCTGTGCTATTGTTCAGTTTGCTGTATACAAAAAAGAGATTTTCCTTTGTGTTCAGAACTTAGCTTGGAAATGTCCCTTCCAGGAACTTGGCTGGTTCTGATGTAGTTCATTCTGGCTGGAGCTTAATTGCACAGGCATTTTAAAGTTTGATTTTTATTTACTTTTATTCTTCATACACATGCACACAAATACTCCATGTATACAATATATATATTTTTTATTTCTTGTATAGCTTTTAGGATGAAGGATAGCAATATTTATTTGTTTGTTTGTTTGTTTGTTTGTTTGTTTGTTTGTTTGTTTGTTTGTTTGTTCAAATTTATATGCCGCCCAACTCCCGAGGGACTCTGGGCGGCTTACAACAGAGGGTGAACATGAAAATGAACAAATCAGTAAAAAATCAATAGAAAAATTAAAAATACATATAAAAATTAAAATAATTCTCTCAATCCAACATACAAGGGGTGACCACTTTAAATCATTCTGAGTGGTCCCTATCCCCAAGCTTGTCGGAAGAGCCAGGTCTTAATGGCTTTGCGGAAGGCCAACAAGGTGGGGATGGTCCGGATCTCCGGCGGTAGTTGGTTCCAAAGAGTCGGGGCCATCACAGAGAAGACTCTCCCTCGTGGTCCCGCCAGCCAACATTGTTTGGCTGACGGGACCCGAAGGAGACCAACTCTGTGGGATCTAACTGGTCGTTGGGAGGTATATGGTAGCAGGCAGTCCCAAAGGTATCTTGGTCCAGTGCCATATAGGGCTTTAAAGGTAATAACCAACAATAGCATTTAGCAATAGCACTTAGACTTATATGCTGCTTTACAGTGCTTTACAGCCCTTTCTAAGCAGTTTACAGAGTCAGCCTGTTGCCCCCAACAATCTGGCTCCTCATTTTACCCACCTCGGAAGGATGGAAGGCTGAGTCAAGAATGATATCAAAATGTTTTTAACAAACAAAATAGTGGATATATCTTGGAGTTGGAGTTTTCACACTTTAATGGTCTTGACAGGTGGATATTCAGTAGTTGTAGTAAGACTTTCTTTTTTTTTCCATTTGGGAAATATTGCAGTTATCTGTCCTTCATAACCCTCCCTACATTTATTAAGAGATGGTTCTTTTTTATATATTTGAACTTTTCATTTATTTTCTAGAGAATAATTTGGCTCCCAAAGGCTCTTTCCTGTGGGGCTAATTAGTATTATGGTGTACTCTGCTCTGTGTCAGTGTACTACTTCTGAAAAAACAGCCACTGAGAACTGATACTTAGTTAAATTTAAAAGCTTTTTTTTTCAGAGTGCACCTCTGAAATCATAAAAAATAGCCAAGAATTAATTATTTTTATCCTGCTTTTATTATTTATACAAATAACTCAAGACAAGCACATCTTCCTCAATCTATTTTCTCTGCAACAACAACTCTATGAGGTTAGTTGGGCTGGAAGGCCACCCTACTGGCTTTCATGGCTGAGACAGGATTTGAATTCATAGTCTCCTGCTTTCTAGCCTGGAGCCTTAACCACTAGACCAGGGGTGGCCAAACCATGGCGCATGCGCCAAACATGGCGTATTGGATGATTACAAGTGGCGCATTGCACTTATTTTTTTTAAAATAGGTGTCATAACTGAATCCATCTTAATATTTTCAACACCAAAGTGATCTCAGTTCAATTCGTACAGCTTTTGGTAATGTTCAACTTCTCGGTGTCTGAAACTTAGAATGGAACTTGTGAGATGTTACTTTAGGTGGGTTTACAAACGTACAAATATTTTTATCGGTGTTGCCATTGCGTGTTCCTGCTCAAACGATCGCAAACACCACGCACTAGCAACACATCATGTGTTTGAAGTCACGTGCGAATGAGCGGTGAGCGTTCGATATGGTCAGTCAGTTCTGAGTGAGCTATCGTGGCGTGGAGTTTGAAGCAGTGTTTTATTGAGTACTAGCGTGGTTTTTGTATTGAGAGTGATTGAACAACAGATTCAAGATTAAATATATATTACGTTTGTCAAAGTAGAGCGCCACTACTTTTTCTTGACGCGAACATAGAATTCAAATTCCACATAATTGATATTCTATGTGATACGACGTACGTACTTGTGATCTATTTGTTCTTTTTCACTTTTTTTTAGTTTTATACTTTTCTATGCTTAAATTCCTGTTATCCATTACAGTGCAAAAGAAAATTGAATTGCGCGATTGAGTTATTCCTTTTCCTCCCTTAAGCAAAGCAGATCCTACCCCATCCCTATTTTACAACCCCAAACGTGAAAGTAAGAAGGTAAAAACGTGCTTGAGTTGTATGGTGCATCTGAACTCGTCTGTGAAAAAATTTGCGCATGATATACTTAAGGTTGGCCACCACTGCACTAGACCAACTCAAGAGTTATACATATACTTGGTACACTAGTCATTTATTTATTTATTCATTCACAAATTAATCAAGATTTATAAGACCACTTAACCCAATAGTGTGACTCTGTGCAACCTTGTAAAGGCTGTTTATTTAGTGGCAGTGTATTTTTTATTTGTAACTATCACTACACTTATTATACCTGCTGGCGCAGTTAAATATAACACTTAGATTTTGATGGATTTCATTATTATTTTGCTTCATTTATAATTCTTGACCAAACATAATTTTATTCATTTCTCCAATTTTTCTTTAAACTCTTAGGTTCTGATTTCCTAAATATATCCAGACAATCTGTATATTTGGATAATTACAGCTCCTTTCTTAAGTTATTTGAACCCTAAGAAAGAAATGTGTTTCCCATATCAATTTGCACACGACAAGTTAAATTTAGTGTGGGTTTGACCAGGCAGGGTATTCCAATATATGATATTCTTCACTATCACCTTTTCTCTTAAACATTTCCATTACTCTTTTTTCTTTCTTTGCATTCTGGGTGCATCTCATTTATACTGATTAAAATTTGCCAGTGTAAGGTAGCAAGCATCATAAATTTAGTGATACTACTGTGTAAACCAAAAGCTTCTCCATCCATGTAGACTCTTTGCTTTGTGGTAGATTTATTTATTTTCTGCATGCCATGTGCCTCAAGCTAGAAAGCTAGACTTTTAAGGTTGTGTATCATCTAGTCACAGCAGATGGCCTGTTTCCAGTAATATGCTTTTATTTCTATCTCCTGTCTCCTGGCTAACATAATCTTGAAAATAATTATCATTCTTTGTATCTCTTTAGAATCCCATAGTAACTGGAGAAATAGTTCCGATATTACCAGCAAGGATTTGTTATAAATAATGGAAAAAATATACTTAAATTAATAATTTGACTGATAAGTTACACTAACAGATCAAATTGTGTAGGCTTTTGATAAGTACAACATGAATAGATGTTTTGCATTTTGATACTTTCCTTCCCAGCCTGTACAGAAAATAATAGCTTCATAGCTCTGTTCCCTTAGAGCTGAGATATGACTGAAAAAACAGCATGCCGTACAGTGCAGAACATTCATTTTCATCTAGTACCCGTTTATTGCCCTGAGCACTGTAAATCTGTCAGCTCTTCACGATGCTTTCACCTCTTTCTTCATTTGCTCCAGCTTCTAGTTTGACAATGTTCCCCTGAGGCAGAATTCTAATCTGCTTCCAATTAGTTGCAAAATGTGACTGAAATTTCCACATTATGACTGCTGTTTTACTTGCACGAACACATCTAGAAACAAATTAATGCTCTTGAATATTTATTTTGTGAGCTCTTAGATTTGCTTTCGGGAGGAAATTGCAAAATGTGTTCAAATGACTTACAAGGGCTACATTTTCCACTAAAAATTTAAATCTAAATCTGGACTTTAAATGTAATTTTTTGTAACTAAAAGGTGAATGAAATATTTTTGGCATCTTGAGGTTCTTGATAATTTATTATGGATGGAGGAGTTACATATTGCTGAGTTTTCAGTAATTATTTCATCCTGTTTTCAGTAATGTCTTTGTACTGGGAACAAAAATAAGCAAAAAGTCAGTCTCTTAAGCTCTGTATAAAGAATATATGTTTTAAAAATATTGATCTAGAGGGCCTAATGCATAGCTTACCATGTGCACCTATGCTTTTCAGCTTGATTATTACCACAATTAATATATAGTATATCTGTGTGATAGTTAAAAAAAGAAATTTGTATTCTTTCATGTTAATAACACTAAACATTTGTTTTTTTATCCCACACTTTTAAAATAATCCATGTAATAATTTTATGAGTTATCACAAAGAATGCCCAAGAAAGTATTTACCCTTTATTTATACATTTCAGATGTTCTATGATACAACCTTTTTCATGGGAAATGATGTTCAAATGTTCCCTGGAACATTTTCCTTTTTTTCCCCATACTATGCCTTTCTGGCTGATCCATGGATGATCTAGAACAGTGATGGTGAACCTTTTAGACACCGAGTGCCCAAACTGCGCGCACGTACATGCCCAAACTGAAAGGTGCGCGTGAATGTGTGGACATGCACGCATGCATGAACATGTGCAAATGTGCACATGTTCGGACATGCACATGCACGGACATGCACGTGTACATGCACGGACATGCACGCATGCACAACAGAGACCCAAAGACCAGCTGGCAGTGGGCATCCCAACACCGGCAGCGCAGCAAGAGGTAAGATTTTTTTCTTTCGTGAGCTTCTGTTTCATTGTTTGCAGGGAAACAGAAGCTTACAAAAGAAACGCCACGGAGATCTGACCTGGGGCGATGGCGCGTGTGCCAGCAGAGAGGGCTCTGCATGCCACCTCTGGCACGTGTGCCATAGGTTCTCCATCACGGATCTAGAAGCTTTCAAAAACAAATTTGCAATTTTTAGATATGGCCTGGTCCTAAAAAAATCAAGGTGGCTGTGGCTAGAAAAATCAGGGTGGCTGTGGCTAGTCCAGTGTTTTCTGGAATCTTCTATCTCAAAATGATATGTTTTGTAGTTATATCTATATTGTAGTAAAAGTGTTAAGATTTAAGTGTTAAATCACTCTCTTAGATCAATCCACGTCAAAGGATGGTTGTGGGGAAAACAGGATGAGGAAGGAGTATTGTGTACATTATGTGCGCCTCATTGAGTTACATATAAAGTAATAAACAAAATTTCATTACAGTATCACTCTTATACTGTATACTGAAATGAATCTCAGGAATCCTGGAAAAGGTTCCTAGTAGGTCAAATAGTAATTATCAAAATTGAGCCAAGAAAGAAATGAAGTTTTAACTGTCATCGAGTAACCAGAACTAAAATAAATCCCTAGTGCTATACATGAGCATGTGGAGAAAAATGAAGACTATCTTTCTCAACAGGGAGTTGAAATTTCCATGCTAAAAATCTTGATAGTTTTGCCTGCCGCAAATGTTACTCAATATCATATAAATCTACTTAAAATAAGATGTGTAAGTGGAATAAAGGTATGTAAATTCTAGAATAGATATTATAGTTTCTGGAGGTTAAAAGAGGTTAAAATAAAAGTTCTGATAATCTCATATTCTATAGGAAAGAATTGTAACTATACAGTTTGGAATAACATTAACAATTGCTGGTTAACAGCTCTGGAATCTGTATAGATTCTCATATTTATCCCAAATATATATGATGTATTGATTAATATAGTAGTTAGCAAAACTGTGTAATTTTCAAAATGGGCATCACATTTTTGAATTTTTTTAGGAACATTTCAAAATACTTGAAGTAAAAAAATGTTTTTGCAATCAAATACAATGAAGGAATTGTATAGTTTTAAAAAAGGGCAACAATCACATCTTACTGTATAATCTATTTATATAAAAGCGAAATATCACTCACGCATCATCACGAAATCTCCAGAACCGTAAAACCTACAAACTTGAAACATGGCACGTATGTTCCTCTTGGCTTCTAGGTGCTCGCTAAGAAAGGATTTTTCAAAATGACCATCAGATCATTAGTTATTTCTTATATTATTATTTACATGCTCTGATGTTAAGAAGTTAGACATTCTACTCCCCCTCCCCATCTGAAAAGAACTCTGTTCCAACTGTCAGTGGGCGTGGCCAGCACGTGACTCATCCAGCCTGCGGGCTGGGAGTTTAGACATTCTATTCCATGCTAAGGAGTTCAGTTTCATAGCGAAGCACGGGTATCCAGCTACTAGTAGAATGATAAATTTATAAATACATTGATTTGAAAAATAATTTAACCAGTATCTCAAAGGTGCTGTTCAAAAAGTAACTAAACTTTCTTGGTTTTTTTTCTTGAAAATATTTCGTTTCTCATCCAAGAAGTTTCTTCAGTTCTGAAAAATTAAACTTACAAGTTAGCACCTCTTTCTGTAACGTTTTGTTGATTTTAATAAAGAGTTACTAAACTATATTTTTATTCATGAATTACGTGTGTGTGTGTGTGTGTGTGTGTGTGTGTGTGTGTGTGTGTGTGTGTGTGTAAAAAATCAGCTCATTCTTTTTTGAGAGGCAAAAATACATTTAACAGTCCTGCACAGTTTTATATCTTCTGGATGAATTTGTTGCTTTTAAATATCACAAGAACAAAATAATAAATAGAATCTGTGAACTTCTCCATTGGATTGTAGCCAAGTAGCCAGAAAAAGAGGGAAAAAGATTAATAGCTTTATGTACAGCAAATCATTTGTTTGCAAACAAAGACTTATTTGGTGGCCAAATCTTCTCGACAACTAGGTGAAAGAATGAGATTCTGAAGTCCAGGAAATGAACATCTGGCTTTATATTTTGTGACACATTTTTGCTATTCAAACACCCCTCCCCCCCTTGCAAGGGCATAAGGGGGAAGAGAAAATGGATTGTTCGATAGATAAGACTGCAACACAATGTGCATATTTGAAAAGGAAACAAAAGATTACAAGAAAAGAACTATCGAGCTCTGCTATCTGTCAGGAACCTGATTATTCTGGAGCATCAGTTGTTATAAGCAAATGGAGCTTATCTCTTTGGTTTGCTTCAGTTGGAAAAAATAGAAACTAAGCCAATGAGACATTGCTTTGAACCTGAACAACTACTGTATATTTGTTCAAACCTGTATTTCCTTACATGGTTCCATCATCAACAACGAGATGGTAAAATTGCATAATTTGGCCATTATTTCACTATTCTAAGTAATTAGTGTACAGCAGGAACTGATAAAATATATGCAAACCATGTCAATCACTTTTCAATGGGAAAAAGGAGAGCTAGTTTTATTCTAGTTAGTGCTATATCTATGCTAAATTTTGGGCTCTTACCTAGAATAAATCATACTAACTTTGGCTCATAATGGAAATAATGTGGATATAATTATACACACATTAATATTTTCCCAAGGTTCTTCTACTTTGATCATTAGTTACATAGAACAGAAATGGGTAACTTACAGTTTGAATTTTCTTTCATTTGTGATTCCAAAGCCCCTTGCAACTTATATAGCTAAATTTTGATTTCTTAATAATTTGGGCAGGAAACATATGTATAAGTAATCCTTGATTTATAACCATAATTGGGATTGGAATTTTAGCTGCTAAATTATGTCACTGTATCATGACCTGATTTTACAGCAGTTTTTACCATATTGTTAAGCAAATCATATGGTCACTAAACAAATCATATGGTTGTTAAATGAATGCAACTTTCCCAAGTAACTTCGTTTGTAGAAAGGTTGAAATCACGATCACGTGACCCCAAAATTCTGAAACTTTTGTGAACTGGTTACCAATCACCCAAATTGTGATAACATGACTGCAGGAATGGTGCAGTTGTAGTAACTTTGAAGATGGGGTGGAAGCCAGTTTTTCTGAGACCATCAGAACTTTGAACCATTGTTAAATGAACAGACATAAGTCAAGGACTACCTGTAAGCATAGATAGCAGTGGTGGGTTCCTACCGGAGCTGTCTGGTGCATAGCTCTGGTAGGGGGCGGCCGATTGCGCAATTTGTGCGCGGCCGCTCCGGTGCCGTTTCCGCCGGTCCATCGCATGCGTCGCCATCTTTTTGTGAGAATTTTGGGGGTTTTTTTGCTTCTGCGCATGCGCGGAAGCAAAATCTCACCGAAATGTTGTGAGGGGACATGTGCGCGTGTGAGATTTCGGTGAGATTTTGCTTCCGCACATGCACGGAAGCAAAATCGCGTCGAAATCTCGCATCCCCTCACGACATTTCGGTGAGATTTTGCTTCCGCGCATGCGCAGAAGCAAAATCTCACAAGGGGGCGCACGCGTGTAGCGAGCACCCCCCCAAAATGTGGAGATGCGCGCACAGCGCACCGGTATCGGTAAGTGAGCAACCCGCCCTGATAGATAGGCTTTATAGCAGGGGTGTCAAACTCGATTTCATTGAGGGCCATATGAGGGTGGTGTTTGACCTCGGGCTGGGGTGGGCGTGGCCAGCCCAATGTGACGTGTTGGGTACGCCTGTGATGGCCCGAGTGCTCTGTCAGCAAAAACAGGCAGAGCACTCGGGCCAAGCTCCGTTTTTGCCTGCGATGGCCTCCAGCAACCCTCTGCCAATGAAAACGGAGCTTGGGATGGCTGCTCGCGGCCCTTGCATGCTCTGTTTTTGGCTACGATGGCCTCCTGCAACCCTCTTCCAGTAAAAACAGAGCTCAGGAGGGCTGCCCACAGTCTTCCTGAGCTCTGTTTTTGCTGGCAGAGGTACCGCGGGCCAGTCCTTTGCTGTTTCCAGGGCAGCCCCACAGGCCAGATCTAAGCACCCGGCAGGTTGTATCTGGCCCCGGGCCTTGAGTTTGACACCCCTGCTTTATAGAGTATTAAAACCTGAAAACAATTATTCCTCCAAATCCTGATTTTGCTTATGTGTATGATAAGCAGACAGAGCTTGTGTCCTTATTCCTTACAAGTTTACCTTTAGCTTTCACCAGGATATTTGTATACAGTTTTTAGTCCACAAATATAGTCCATATTCAAAACTTCAAGGTAAAGATATTGAGCAGAATTCCTGCTTTACATTAAATAAATATGTTTTCCCTCTTCAATTGCTTATTTGCTAGCATTTAAATACATTGACTTGTACATAGGTAACTGCTGTTTACCTCCAGCAATTGAAATTGTCCACCATCTTTGTATAGGTAATTTTCATGCATATTTTTCCATATAGTACAACTTTTAAAATTAATTTATGTGTTTGTTGTGTAAAGCACTATAAAATACATTTTAACGTTGCAAAGTGTCTAGAGATGCATAGTAGCAAGATAGAATAATAATATGGTTAAATTTGATTGCAGGCTTTACGTTTACATTCGAAGACAAAATAAACTTCATTGGTTGTGGTGCAAGGAAAAACTTGCCCTCTCTTTCTGAAACAGAAGCACATAGATATTAAGCATTTTTGTGCCAGATGATTTCATGGTCAATGAAACTCCCTTCAGTTACAAAATATTTAATAATCTGGATAAGAGTCTACAATTGTCACCCATTTTCTTATAAGCATGTTTCTGCTGATCTCAGTGGGAATTATTTCTAGGCAAGTGAGAGAAGGATAGCAGGCTATGAATTAGGTGATTGTATCATAGTTAGCTCATTAGTTGCCATGCTGTGTTCTGCCCTACCCACTGTGCAGGCAACTGGAACAACACTATGAGATGAGATTTCCCTACTGTGAAATCAGGGAGCTTTACCAACCACTGAAAGCTTTCTCTCTTTTTGTTATAGTTACTGCAGTTCATAAGAGAAATACATACAAGCAATAATTTATCTGCACAGTAGTTTCAGTCATTAAAGATAATTCATTGTCAAAGTAATGTTAAGCATTTCACAGTATACTATTTCTTGCAGCGATTTTGCGCAATCTTTTTATTTTTCTAGTATTATAAATATGTGATACTGTTTTTCAAAACAATAACAAGTAATGCATGGGAATATGGAGACCACCATGGCTAAATTAGGGATGGTTCTGAATCTTAGACCTAATATGAGAAATGAATATTTATTTAGAATGTAATGGTATTCATGTGTGAAACTTTCTTGTCTCTAAAAGAAACAAGCCTCTTTTTCCCATGCAAAACTGAATTGTTTTTCCATTAGTAGTATTTTCTTACTAAAGTAAAGTATTCCATAATATATTAAATAACAATAAATAGTATCTGTAGACATTTCTGAAGCATGTCCGCTACAGTATGTTGCATAATATAGTTTTTCAGTTCACCCTGGCAGTTTGTAATTGAGAGATGATACATACAAAATTTAGAATCTCTTGGCTTGACAGTTCAAGATGGCATTTTTCCCTGCATTTTTTTTTCTTTTCTGAGACAAGTACATTCCAGTCTCACCAAATAAATCCAGTTTAAACTCTTGGTAACATAGCTATATCACAAAATTGATGGGTAGCTGGAACATAGCCAGTAAACTAAGGCAGGTTATGTTCAAGAAGTCCACTTATATGAATAGTGGGTAGCAGATTCACTTATCTCATGGAGGGGAAGCAAAAAAGACAGCACAATAAATATGACAGTAAGGTTGTGCAAATGATTCAGAATAATTGTTTCACAAAGCATCTTAGGGCAGATGAAACGACTAGCCACTTTGCCATAAAGCCCAGATCAGAACATTAAAGCAGCCTTGTCTTTTGAAACACAGTTGTTCCGTATCCTGCTTTAAGGTACTTGATGGAAGTTTTGTTTTTGGTCTTGTTTGTAAATTTTATTAAGATGTTGAATATATCAAGCAGTTTTCACCTCTTGGCTATAGAGCAAGGCATTTAATCTGGTGAATGTAATGTTAAAAAAAACACTATCATAGAAGGTTCAAACTACTATATATGCTAACCCTTACAACTCAAAAATTAGTTCCATATTTCTGAAAGGATGAATGTATGTTAAAATAAGTGAAGGAAGATCTGATCCAGGCTACTTTTGGTTCACTCATCACAATTTTTTTTGGCATATATAATATCCGAATGGATTTCTATTAAGAAAGTATAATGTCATATTAACTGATATCTACTGCAATTTTTAATAAAGCACATTATATCTTACATTGGGATGCTAATGCATCATTAATGCAAATACTTTCAGTTCTTATTTCAAAGAATAGTGGGTTCTGCTTTGAAGAACTCTGGATTTTACCTGCTAAATCAGATTATCCTGGACAAGCAAGGGCTTGTAAGTGCAGACGCTTCAGAATGCAAATACATTTTCATGATCACAAGTATTTTTAGTTGTATGAAATATCTATCTCCCTTCCATTAAAATGAATGATGAAAAATTCAAAGTTTGTATTTCAATCTTTTTTAGTTTTGAATTATTTCAATAACTGCTTAAATCTATCTTGTAATTTACCATTCATTTACTTATTTTAACTGATCCTTCAATAGTAAATCACAACTGTCATTATTTAAGGATAAAAGAATAAGATAGCGCTGCCAACAAGGGTTGTGTTTATGTGGTATATTTCATCTAATCTTTTTTCCAGAAGCTCAGGAAAGCAGAAATAGTTCCCCATTGATACTTTCCACCTTTAAAACACTAGAGTAATGGAATAGTGGTAAGGGCAGTAAGAGAAAGCAGATTATGAAAAGAAATTAGAGAAAAAAGAGTTGACAAACTGGTAGAATTATTACATGAACGATTTCTATTTTTTAAATTGCACAATTTCTGGAAACTAGTTCTAACTTTCTACCACAATCAACTGTAATTCTCATCTACAATAAAATTTAAAACAGGTTTTTGCTTTACATGTTTTTATAAAGAAAAATAATTTGTAGTACATCAAGATTAAGTATGTGTTTTTATCTAGTAGTATGGAACACTTATTTCAGTTCTGAGCACATTAAATGGAAGTAATTCCACTGAAATCACAGGGATTTACTCCCCTAAATTTTTATTAGTCTTATTATGGTACCAGTTAACATGAGTGTGTATTCCTTGGCCATTATGTGACTTTTTTTTAAATGGAAACCAAAATTAACATTTATGAAACATCTCTAACACAGGTTTATCCAGTTTGACTACTTTAGTGCCAAATTTATTCAGCCCCATGTGTTCTTTTCATTTGCCTAAAACAGAACATCCTGGAAACTTGTTACATTTGGTTAAGAGCTCATTGTGATTCTGATGCTGAAAAGGTATTGCACTGCACAAAACTGCAATACTGGTTCAAAGATTTAAATTATGAGTTGTAGCTTTTTCACTGTAAGGACCAGGGGAAAAATCTCTTTGGATATCACAGAAGAATTTTCGTTGGTGAACTCTGCATTCCTTTGTGCAGCTGTCCTGTCTTAAAGGCTAGGTGTATCTCTTTACTTCAGCTTGGGAGATAAAGAACTTTAAGGACAGAGCTGGCACCAGACCAACTGTAAACGTTGTGCTCGAGTCCTGGTTTATCAGTTGCTCTGTCTGACTCTTGTAATCCCAGGGGGAAAAAATGAGAGTCTTGGAGGTAAGATTTCTAATTCTTAAGAGAGAGCTGTGACAGTACATTATTGAAAGGCACCCCATGATTGAGATTTATTTCACACCTGGCACTGAAAACAGGAATATCCCAGGGCCCTTATCTTCTGTATATTGCATTAGAGATGGATTGAAGTTAAAGGCAAGAAAAAACAGACATGTCAGTTTTGACTTAATTGAGGGGGGGAAAGACTAGGTAAAATCTAAATACCAGAATGTTAACTGACAGCTATGTAAGAGATTTGTGTAGTTATCACTATTTTTATTGCCCTTTTTTTTGTACTATCAATTTTATAGACAGATATTTAGCAGGTCATGTTTTTCTTATCATGAAAAGGCTGGATGAGATAATTTACTGACTTAATTTGTGTTATTAAAGAATGGGAGCTGGATTAATTAAGCAAAAGTAATTCCAGATGCACACTTAATGATATTTACAAGATTGATTTATCAGATGTAGTCTTTATCTTAGAGTCTCAGTACTTTGAAAGTCTGCAAGTTAGAGGCTGGCACCTTAATCTGTAATTGGGATGCCTGACAGTTCAACTGCCATTTCTGGCAACTAAGTACTATTTTCAGTTCCAGTGAGTAGGTTTAGAGCTGCTGTTTCAAACGCTTTCCTTTTACTTCTTGTAAGGAATTTTCAGGTTTCATATCACTTTATTATAGTTATAAGCAAGATTTCTGCTTCATTTAGAAAACAAATGTACAAGATGTGTATCTTCCCACTTCATTATCTTTAAAGATTTCAGATGAAAGGAAAACAGGTTTTTCCCCCCCTGGTTTACAGTTAACCTTCTGTTGAACTTGACAGTTTCAACTGGCTCTAACCCTTCACTACGTTCTGGAACTCTCTCCTTTCCATGTTTACAGAGAGAAATTATGGGAGTTAACCAGTGATGACTGATACAATTTTTCACTCTGGAGAGTAGATGTTTCATTCCTAATTTAAGTGGCCTTGACTGACAAGTTATTTTAGCTGAAAGAGGCAAAGAAATAAAATTTACTGTAAGTCAGTAGGAAATGCATACCTTGTCATACTGCTTTCTTAGTACTTTAAAATAAATAATAATGCATAATTGAAAAGACAAGGGTGTTTTTATTATGCTGGGTGTGGTTTTAATACCCAGCCTCAGAATATGAATTTGCAATGAAAAGACTTAATCCAAAAGAAATAATCTATTGTTTTTACTAAGAAAATAAGTTTCTGAAAAGACTTACATCTGTGTTTAAAAATGTAAGTTTTTTTAATACAATAAATATGGATTCAATATAACACCTTCCACTGTTTATAGATAAATTCCTTGTTCCATTTATTTCTAAAAAAACCCAAACTATATAGTAGTCTCTGTGACTTTGAATATTTCATGTTTAATCCATTATTTTAAAATAAGGTTGCTAGATTTTTTTAATTGGCAATACTTAGTTTGGCAGTTTCATGATCTCCTAAAACAATTGTAAATTATGATGTATGATCCTTTTAGTGAATACAAGGCTTTTAACACAAAGAAAACTACAACTATACTGAAAGAGTCTTTTAAATGATAATCAAGAAATACACATTTCTTCTTTCTACACAATTTTTCTTCAGGTTTTTGAAGGCAATACTAATTGCCAAGCATTGAATAAAAGTAATTATTTATTGAAGCATGATCTTCCAAATGAGACAATGCTGACATTGTTATCATATTTTGGTTCATGTATTTTGGAAATATATTTTAGAAGAATACCTTTTCAATCCTTGTGATCATCTTTAGTAATTTTTGACCGATCTGTGCTTAAATTGCAAGATTTGTTCAATCAGTCCAAGCTTATGAAGCTTTTAAAAATATTTATAAAATGTATGTAGTGTGTGTGTGTGTGTGTGTGTGTGTGTATACATGTGTAAATCAACCTTTTTTTTTGATATCCCTGATTTATCAGGTTTTCTATAGAAGGAGAGTAGAAAAATAGCTTGTTTCATAATCTTATGACATAAACACTTGCAGAAGTTTAAATTGAATGGCTGTTTCAAATATTATAAGTTCCCATTATTTCTGTGCTTGTTCATAACACATGTCCATATATGTGCCTGCAGGCTGCTTCACACTCAGCCCAGAAATGATGGAAAGAGTTTCCTCCAATGTTCCTGGGGTAATGGTTCGCAGCTTTGTTTCTCATATATCTGTCCTTGTTTTAGAAGGACCATTTTCCACTACAGTGTTGGCTGACGTCTGCTGGAGATCAGTTGCCATCTGTCTTGTTGAGAGATGCAAGTACTTAAGAGCACTGCATAAGTTTATTCAGGGTGTAAGTCTCATAAGTTACTTTGGGAGCATGACAAATTTTCTAAAGTAACAATTTAGTAAGGAGAGGAGAGGAGAAATAATCCTTTCCTAGAAATTGTACTGTGCCCTGTTTCAGTTCCTGGGGGACATGAAGGAATGATTTCAATAGAAATTTGGGGGGGAGAAGGGGCAGCCAGAAAGTGAGAAAGCTCTTGCTCCGTAATAAATTCAAAGATAAATTCCAAAGCAATAAAAATATTTCTCCCTTTTGCAGTTTAAGGAATGATGGAAAATGGAAAAGCAGACATCCAACCAAAGCTTCTAAAGTACGCCAGCCAACTAATGAATAAATATCCCAAAATTAATTATGCATCTACCCTTCATGTTATTTGTAGTGATATAGTTAAACTTGCCTGATCTGAATATGTGTTATTCTTATTGGTAGTGACATCTCCAACCAATGAGTAATCCCCATTAAATCTGAAAAAGGGCTACATGTGTACCAAATTCCTCTATGACAGTGATGGCGAACCTATGGCATGCGTGCCACAGGTGGCACGCGGAGCCATATCTTCTGGCACGCGAGCTGTTGCCCTAGCTCAGCTCCAGCGTGCATGTGCATGCCGGCCAGCTGATTTTCGGCTCGCATGGAGGCTCTGGGAGGGTGTTTTCGGCTTCTGGAGGGCCTCCGGGCGGCGGGGGAGGCTGTTTTCGCCCTCCCCAGGTTCCAGGAAAGCCTCTGGAGCCTGGGGAGGGCGAAAAATGGGCCTACCAGGCCCACCAGCAGTTAGGAAATGGGCCATTTCCAGCCTCCAGAGGGCCTCCGGGGGTCAGGGGAGCCCATTTTCGCCCTCCATAGGGATTGAATTATGGGTGTGGGCACTCACGCATGCGTGATAGCGCGTGCAGATGTGCTTTCGGCACCCGAGGAAAAAAAGGTTCACCATCACTGCTCTATGATGTTAGAAAACTTGGTTAATCAGTGGATGCACACATATGAGATCAAACAGATCTGCCTGGCAGTTTTGAGAGTGACATCCACATTTTCATTCTGTATACAAGGAATTACTTAATGCTTAATGCATCACTTATAGTTGAGTCAATGTTTTTAATAGAAGATGTATCTATATAGAGGTATATGTGGTATTATAAATGTGGTATGTTATAATATGGCTAATCCTACAGCATTTCTAACAAAAACCATCCCTCCGCTAAAATTTACTTTTAGTCCATAAATGAGCACGGTCTCAGCAGCCTAGATTGTATTTGACTTGGACCACTGGAAATATGAGGGCTGACATCTTCTAAGAATAAATTTATAATGTTTTATAGTTTTAGAATGATAAATATCTTGATTTACCTCAAGAATTTGTTGATCTGCTTAAGATTTTCTCTCTTCATTATATAAAATACCTTTCCTATGGTGGTATATAGAAAAACTGCCTTAATGACTTTTTTTCTTTTTAGTGTAGTCATTGTTTAATAGCTTTTTGTGTGACATTATATACTTTAAGAACATTCATTACTATAGTGGAATATTTAATTGTATATATTTTTTTCAATTTAAAAATATCAGCTTGTAAAAATTGATATGCTGGTATCAGTTTGTTAGCTTTATATGAATTAGAAGTGTTTTCAAATAACATTCTGCATGGAGTACCTGACAGTAAATTACATAAGTTTGAATAAAGGGCAAATTTTGGCTGCATATTCATATATAAATATGCTCCAAGTATAATAATTGAATCTATATCCTTGCTGAACTCATGTAAATATTCTTTGATGTAAAGTGTAGTTACTTATAATTACTTATTTAACATATATTACCTGGCACTTTCCCTCTATATCAAACAAAGATACAAACTATAATTCATTCTCTTTGGCAGAGTTCTCTGAAATATAAGTAATTACCCGCAATGCATAGCAAATAATCACCATGTGAAACCATAGCAAGCTATGCTTCACTCCTGTTCACTTAATGGACACTTCCATATAGTATTCTTGGCAGCTGTATGGATGTGTTTTGGATTGCTGCCTTCTGAGATTTTTTCCCAACTTCCCAGTATCCAGCTCTGGCATTTCCTGGAGCTCTTCCATTCAATTGGTACTCAGTCCCATTCTCCATAGTGGGTGGAGCTATCATCCAGCGTGGGTTACATCACGTCTCTCGACCAATAGGACTGAGTCTTTTGTTAAGGTAATTCTGCCTCTGTGTGCAAGACCCGCTTTTTGACTCAGTCTGGACACCAAAGAGGACGTGTGGTCACCCATCTCCTGATAGCCTCATCCACTATAGAGGGAAGACTAACGAATTTCTTCCTTTGCAGCAAATCGTAAGTATTCCCCTTACCCCCCCCCCTTCCCTCCCCCACCTCCAGGCTCGAGAGGCAGCGGCAATAGGGAGCCTAGCTCTCGCCGCAGGCTGTCTGCCGCTTGCATCCAGACCTACTTAAGTCCAAGCGGCCAACGTGGTTCTAGCCCGGTCACCCTCGCCTCCCCATGCAGCGTACGGGCTCGCTGCGAGGCGGTCGAGTCGCGTTCCCGCCCACGCCCCAGGTGACCGGGACCTCTCTAAGCGAACCACCACAGCCAGGGAGTTCCCAGGATCTGCGAGCCGACTCCCAGGGCAGCAATCGGGCTCCCTCCGCCCGCTGCCCACCCGGCCTGCCTTCCTCAGCCTAGTACTTCGGCGCCCGATCTCCTGGCAATTCAATTCGGCGCCATTACAGCAGGACCGGAGCAGCTCCCCCACGCATGCGCAGCAGCCCTAATGGCCGGCGCAAGCAGTAGCGGCTACAGAAGCCGCGGCTCCCATTACTTTAAAAGCAAAATCGGCCAGTTTTGGCGAAAACTCCGGAGGCAGCACCACCAGGCCTATGAAGGAAGAGGCGGATCGGCTGCTAAAGGCCAGGATCCACCGCGACCGCCATTTTCCCGGCAGTTAAATTTCCCGCCAAAAGGGGAGGGGCTTACCGTTCTTCCTTCTCGCTCCCCAGGTACCGGAAGTTCTTCCATTAACATGGCAGCTGCAAATAAGAAACAAGGGGAGATTGAGGAGGCTGATTCACCTCCAGAGCTGACCCTATCCTCCCAAGGCAGGGAAGACCAGGAATCCAGGAAGGGCAAAAGCAGGGAGCTCAAATCAAAGGCCAAAGCCCCCACTAGAGATGAATCTCGCAGAGTCAGGGCTTTAAAAAAGATTTGCAACAAAGCTGCTAGGAATAATCCGGGCCCTTCTGACCTGGTTAGCCACCCTGAGCCCCCCAGATCAGAGGATTGTTGGGATTCCTCATCCCTGGACGCCAGGGATCTACCTCTCGCAGATGCAGACATCTGGGAACAGGGAGCTGTTTCTCAGATGAGGGAGGTAGCCACTATTAGGGCGGCATCTGGGCCTTCAGCCACCTTCACCCCTACTGCTGCTGGCCTACGACCAGACACCCCAGCCTGCCTTCAGGACCCCACAGTCCAAGCCATAATTCAGGCAGAGATTAGAGACAGGGTATCTGAATGTCTGCAACTAATGCAGCTACCTACCCAAGCATACCAAGGGGGCGGGCCCGTCCCCTCTGCTGCAGCATCCCAACCTAATGAGGATTACTACGATTGGTATGCGGGGACCCAGGGGTACCAACCACAGACCACCTCCCAAGAGGAAATCTCCGGGGAAGGGACAGGCCCAGACCTGGAACTATCCGAGGACGAGGGATTGGCCCCTGACCCTCCCCCTACCACCGGACTGTTTCACCCCAGTTTATTTAAGTCACTCTTATTCAAGGCGCGTAACGCCTCCAAATGGGGACCCACCGAAACAACTAATCCGGCAGATGATTCCCAAATTGATCCCTTATTTTCGGAAAGTGCCCCGGAGGCACAAGTCGTTCCTTGCCCCCCGTACTTTGTACAGGCCGTGCGCTCACAATGGACCACTCATGTCACGGGCCCCGCTCCATCGGCTCTGGACAGACGCTACTTTAACATCGGTTCAGATATTGTTCCAGCCCTCCAGGTTCCACCCGTGGACGCCCCAGTCCTGGCGCACTTTGCAGTGCCGACCTTGCCCGCAGACTCCGCAGACCTCCTGCGTCCGGAGGACAAGAAGGCGGAACTGGCACTCCATCGCACCTATCTGGCAGCGGCTTGGGCCGTGCGGGCCTCCACGTCGGCTTCCTTCTTCTCCCGCACATCACTGGTATGGCTTCGGGATCTTCAGGAACGCTTGCCTCAGTCCGAAACACGGGCACACCGGGACATTAACAAACTCCTGGCAGCAGCACGCTACTCGGCAGACGCCACTCTTCAATCGGCCCGATTCGCATCGAGAGCAATGGGGGCCTCGGTGGTGGTAAGAAGACTACACTGGCTTCGGTCTTGGCAAGCAGACATCAAGCTTAAATGGCGCCTTGCCACCTCGACCTTCGACGGCGCCCAACTGTTCGGCGCATCGTTGGATCCCATCCTCGTAGAAACTAAGGACAAAAGGAAAATTCTCCCTTCTAACCAACGCAGAGGAGCCTCAAGACCAGCCCCCTATCCTAGGCGTCCCTTCAGACAACCTGACCCAGCCCCCTCCTACCCTCAGCGACCTCAAGGTCAGTACGGGAATCAGTTCGGGAATCGCCACCGATTTCCTCAGGACAGGGCCTTCAGGGGGAGGCAAGCCAGACGGCCCTTTAGAGGGGGAGGGGGTCGTCCCTACAGACGCACTAAGTGAGCCGCCGGACGATCTCCCCATCGGCGGCCGCCTTCTACACTTTGCCGACCGGTGGGAGGAGATCACTTCCGATTCTTGGGTCAAGGAGACGCTAAAATTCGGCCTCTCCTTAGAGTTTCTCTCCACCCCCCCGAGTTTCTTTATCCGCAGCCCAGTTTCCAACAGACCTTCTAAACAAATCCTCATGAGCAATGCCATCTCTCACCTCCGGGAAATTCGAGCCATCGAACAGGTACCGAAGGACCAAATTGGGCAGGGGTTCTACTCCATTCTCTTTGTAGTCCCCAAGAACTCGGGAGGGTGGAGAGCCATTCTAGACCTTAAAAGACTGAACCGTCACATTCGATACCGACGGTTCAAGATGCACTCGCTCCAGTCCATACTGGCGTGCGTTCGGAGGGACGACCTCCTAGCCTCCATTGACCTCACGGAGGCCTACCTCCACATTCCCATACTTCCTGAGCATCAACAATTCCTCAGGTTCTGCTACGGGGGAGTTCACTACCAATACAGGGCCCTTCCCTTCGGATTATCCTCCGCTCCCCGGGTATTCACCAAGGTAGTGGCGGCCCTAGCGGCTCACCTCAGAACCATTCCAGTCCGTGTATACTGCTACTTAGACGACATCCTTATCCTGGCCTCCTCCCTTGAGCAGGCGGTCCGCGATGTCGAGGTAACCCTTTCCACCTTTCGACACCTCGGATTCTCCATCAACCTGGAGAAGAGCCGTCTGTCCCCGAGTACCTCTCTCATTCACCTGGGCGCCATCATCGACTCCCAACAGTGTAGGGTCTTCCTATCCCAGGACCGCGTGGATAGTATCCTTGAACTAGTCTCCATGGTCTTGCGATGTCGTAGGGTTCCCCTTCGCCAGCTCTCCACTCTCCTGGGGAAGATGATTTCAGCCATCAACATAGTCCCCTGGACTCGCCTGCATTCCAGGGACTTGCAATGGCTCCTCTTACCTTTTCAGAAGACCGGACGGGGCTCCTCCCCTGCGAAAATCCTGGTGCCGCAGTCGGTATGCCAGTCGCTCCGCTGGTGGAAATCCCCTGCGTTGCTCCAAGGATGCCTCTTCCTCGAACCCTCCAGGCTCATACTTACCACCGATGCCAGCCTGAAGGGATGGGGAGCCCACCTAGAAACAGCAGTCGCCCAGGGCCTTTGGTCTCCCCAGGAGGTTTCACTTCCCATCAACCTACTAGAACTGCGAGCCATCAGGCTAGCCTTACTGAGCTTCAAAGCCCTAGTCCAGGGCCGCCACATACTGGTCCTAACAGACAACACCACAGCCAAGGCGCATGTCAACAGGCAGGGGGGCACTCATTCCCGCGCCCTCATGGACGAGGCCTGGGCTCTGGGCTCCTGGGCAGAGAGTCATCTGCTCTCCATCGTGGCGGAACACATCTCTGGGGAGGCCAACACGCAGGCGGACTGGCTGAGCCGCTCCTTAATAGACCAGACGGAATGGAGGCTCCATCCCGACCTATTCCGCCAGATGTCCCAGCGGTTCAAAACCCCTCTAGTGGACCTGTTCGCCACCAGGGAGAACACGCAACTGCCCAGATTCTTCACCAGGTTCCAATGCCCGGAAGCGGAGGGAACAGATGCCCTACGGTGCCGGTGGCCTCCGGGACTACTTTACGCCTTTCCTCCACTGGCTCTGATTCCTCGGGTACTACGCAAGATCATAGCAGAGAAGGCGGACGTTCTTCTACTGGCTCCTCACTGGCCCCGCCGGACTTGGTTTGCGGACATTCTGACCTTATCAGTTTGCCCCCCCTGGCACCTTCCTGTGACCAGATCCATGCTCAGCCAGGGGGAGATACACCATCCAGAACCGCGCTGGCTTCAACTGACCGTGTGGCGGTTGAGCGGAGCACCCTAGTCAACCGGCAAATCCCTTCCGGGGCCATTGAACTCATCCTAGATTCCAGGCGCCCTTCAATGGAGCGCATCTATTCGGCCACCTGGCGCACCTTCTGTGCCTGGTGCCGGACAGCGGGATGCTCACCCACCTCCAACTCAGTAGGGCATGTCCTAGGATTCCTCAGAGATGGCTTCGACAAGGGTTTGTCAGCCAACACGCTCCGGCGGCAGGTGGCAGCACTTTCTTCAGTTCTGTCTTGTGGCAGCCTGCCTTCCCTCTCCCATCACCCATTACTCAAGCTTTTCCTAAGGGGAGCTTCCTCACGTAGACCCCCAGTAGTCCATCGCTTCCCTACCTGGGACCTGTCCCTGGTCCTTAACTCCCTGACGGGCGCTCCTTACGAGCCTCTCAGGACCACCTCCCTTCGCTATCTAACACAGAAGGTGGCCTTCCTGGTGGCCATAACTTCAGCTCGTCGGATCTCAGAAATAGCGGCCCTGTCAGCTCGATCCGACTTGTGTGTTTTTTTCCCGGACAAGGTGGCCCTCAGGTTAGATCCAACCTTCCTCCCTAAAGTGAATTCCTGGTTCCACAGAGCCCAGGAACTCGTTCTACCCAGTTTCTACCCCCGTCCCACCCTTCCCCTGGAACGACAGTGGCATTCACTGGACGTTCGCCGAGCTCTCCGTATTTACCTGAAACGCACCAAGGAATGGCGCAGATCGGAGGCCCTATTCGTTTCCTTCCTTCCATCGTCCATGGGGCACAAGGCCTCGTCAGCTACGGTGGGGCGGTGGATCCGAGCAGCCATTGCTAAGGCATACGAACTGTCGGCCAAACCCTGCCCATCCGGGATCACAGCCCACTCCACCAGGAGCGCGGCCACCTCCGCGGCCTGGGCCTCTCAGGCCCCCATGGAGGAGATCTGCAGGGCGGCCTCGTGGGCTACGCCCTCTTCTTTCATTAGGCATTACAAAATAGATTCATTTGCCTCCTCAGACGCGGCCTTTGGCCGCAGGGTCCTACAGAGGGTTCTGCCGTCTGAACCCCGGGAACACCATTAATCTCCCTCCCTCGGGACACCAGGCTTTGGTATGTCCCACGCTGGATGATAGCTCCACCCACTATGGAGAATGGTACGTTGTCCTACCTGAACGTCCATTCTCGTAGGTGTGGAGCTATCATCCAGACCCTCCCGTTCAGTTAGGGATCCCGGGGTGATAAGTTGTTGTTATAGTTTTATTACCATTATTACAGTTATGTTGGGGATAGGGTGGGACGGGGTTCCAGTTGTTTTTTTCATCAGATTCAAGAGATTTCAGCGGTGACCACGTGAGTCGGTGATTCGCCTTCGTCAAAAGCGGGTCTTGCACACAGAGGCAGAATTACCTTAACAAAAGACTCAGTCCTATTGGTCGAGAGACGTGATGTAACCCACGCTGGATGATAGCTCCACACCTACGAGAATGGACGTTCAGGTAGGACAACGTACCAATCTGTTTAACTTCCATACACAGACAAGGTGATACCACCTGCTGATTTAAGACTTACTGTAGGAGAGTTCTGATTTTCTCTTTGTGTTGAATATAAAAGCTATTTTGCAGTTGATCTTTTCTTTTATCTTTTTGTCTTCCGCATATATATTGAGAAGTTATCCATACATATATCTTTTTTCCATGGCTGCAGGTGTTATTTTTCTTACAGCCCACTCACTCTAGTCTTTGTGCCTGATTGGCTAATTCTCACTAGCATGCCATTAACAGAAAATAAGGTGGTAAAGTTTTATCTGCCTCAATAATTGCTAATTTTATAGTATTGTGTTGTTATTCTCAAATGTTCCACTCAACACATTTTTGCTACCCAAAAACATGCAATAGCAGACTAATTGCAGGATGAGTATTCTTACTCTCTAGTACACGGGTATCAAACTCGCCGCGTCACCTTGCCATCACGTGATGTTTCGTGACGTTTTTCCCATTCGCCGAGCTAGGGTGGGCATGACCTGCACAGGCCGCCAGTTTGACACCCCTACTCTAGTATAGTATAGTAAGTCTGTTTCAGGAAGATCAGATGGGAATTAATGGAACTCAATTTGATGATATGAAAACACTATGTATAGCTGAAAAATCATTTGTTTACTAACTGTTACTGTAATGGTATGAGCAATCTCATTTTAGTATATATGATATGTGAATTTGAAGATTTATAATGGAAATTGAACAAAATTGCATAATTTTTTTTCTGATGTGATAAGCCTACTCAAGGCAGCTTAGATTCACCTTGATAACACAATTTGTACTTTAGAGACAATACAGTTTTCATGATTGAAGTAAGAGGTGATGCATTTTACACTTAATGTAGCCACGTAGCATTCTTTTTTTCTCTCTTACTCTACCTCCTTACTTGCAAAGGCCAGAAATGCATTGTATAGGAATCTTGTATAGGAGTTTCTTCCAGTATAGTAGCTGATCAAGCAAAGCACCTTTTAACAGATTTACATACCCTATTATTTAATTATGATTAAAATGGTCTGCTAATACGAGCCTTATGCCCATTAATAGTATCAGGATATGCTTTTCATCATGACATGATATATACTATTTCTACAGATAGCATTTATTTAATATTTGAAATAATATTCCATATTATAGAACCAGATCTGAATGCATTTTATTGTGCAAATACACATTTCACTTCTGCCTATACCCTATGTTTTCAGTTTTGAGGTTGAGTAGTGAAATATTTTTGTAAACATAAAATGAGCCAGTATAACAGGATTAAAAATACAATGCAATCTTTTTCAAACCTAACAAAAGAATTATACTAAATGTGATTTTATTATTTACAAGATGCCATAATGTAGCTCCTTATATTATTTAAAAGAATTTAGTGTGCATTGTTTTGTTCTGCTTCTATACAAAGCTATAATAATGTCATTAATAATTAATTGATGATCATTTTCATTTCCACTGGTATGTATTATTCATTTATTAATGGAACCCTCTATAAAACTAAAATGTAATAACATGGATTGCCCTGAAAATTGAAAATAACACCTATACATAACACCTGTAATTTGACCCATTGTATTTCATTAGCATGTTGTTATTGGGAAGCAGTAAAGGGTTTTTGGTGGATTGTTTTAATTCTTATACTGTTCTTCTGCAATTAAACATATTATAAAAGTATTGAGTTAGCAACTGCTTTATAAGTAAGGTTACTGAACTTTTAACCAGTACAGTATGCTGATATATGGTAACAATTGTATAGCTCCCCAATTACTTTGAAAAATTGTGATTTGAGAATATATCACCCAATTTTTCCAGGTTTCTGACAGTTTTTTAATTAATAACATAAAGTTCATAAAGTTATAGTACTATACCTCAAACAAGCAGTTCATGACATTATTCTTTAAATGTTGCCGAATTAAAGCAGTTCCCCATGAAGGAGTAGACCCAAATTCCTACACAGTGATGTGAGAGACTAACCTACAGTTATGGGAAACATTTTCTCACAGTAAAAAAGTGCAGTTAGAGATAGTAATGAATTTAAGCAGAGATACGTCTAATAAGTCCAATGCATCGGTGCATTCAGAAAGTATTCAGAACCCCTTCACTTTTGTCAATTTTGTTACGCTGCAGCCTGATTCTATAGTTAAAATTCTTTTTTTTTCTCATTAATCTACACTCAGTAACCCATAATGACAGGTGAAATCAGAATTTTAGGAATGTCTGTAAAAATTTTTAACAAATTAAAAATTGAAATACTACATTGGCATAAGTATTCAACCAGTACTTTGTTGAAGCAACTTTGGCAGCAATTACAGCCTCTAGTCTTTTTGAGTATGACACGACAAGCTTTGCACACCTGGATTGGGATATTTTCTGCCATTCTTCCTTGTAAATCCTCTCAAGCTCAGTCAGGTTGGATGGCGACCGTCGGTGGACAGCCATTTTCAGGTCCCTCCAGAGATGTTCAATAGGGTTCAAGTCAGGGTGCTGACTGGGCCACTCTAGGACATTCACAGACTTGTCCTTAAGGCACTCTTGTGTTGTCTTGGCTGTGTGCTTAGGATCATTGTCATGTTGGAGAGTGATCCTTCAGCCCAGGCTGAGATCCAGAGCACTGTGGAACAGGTTTTCATTGAGGATATCTCTGTACTTTTCTCCATTCAGCTTCCCTTCAACCGTGACCAGTCTCCCAGTTCTTGCTCCTGAAAAATACCCCCACAGCATGATGCTGCCACCACCATGCTTCACCGTTGGGATAGTATTGGGCAGGTGATGAGCACTGTCTGGTTTCCTCCATACATAATATTTAGAATTGAGGCCAAACAGTTCAGTCTTGGTTTCATGAGACCAGAGAATCTTGTTCTTCATCATCTTAAGAGTCCTTCAGGTGCTTTTTTGTAAACTCCAAGTAGGATTTCATGTGTTTTGCATTGAGGCTTTTGTCTAGCCACTTTGCCATAAAGCCCAAGATCAGTGGAGGGCTGCAGTGATGGCTGTCCTTCTGAAACTCTGATCCAACTCCACACAGGATCTCTGGAGCTCAGTCAGAGTGACCATTGGGTTCTTGATCACCTCTCTCACTATGGTGGCTTGATCAGTTTGACTGGGTGACAGCTCTTGGAAGAGACCTGATTGCGTCAAACTTCTTCCATTTGAGAATTATGGACGCCACTGTGCTCTTAGGAACCTTCAGTGCAGCAGAAATTTTATTGTAGCCTTCCCCAGATCTGTGCCTTGCAATAATCCTGTTTCTGAGCTCTGCAGGCAATTCTTTTGACCTCATGGCTTTTGCTCTGCTGCAGTATGCATTATCAGCTGTGAGGCCTTCTATAGAGAAGTGTGTGCCTTTCCAAATCATGTCCAATCAATTTAGTTTCCACAGGTGAACTCCAATCAAGGTGTAGTAACATGTCAGCAATGATAAAGAGAAATGGGAGGCATCAGAGCTAAATTTCATGTGTTGTTCCAAAGAGTCTGAATACTTATGCCAATGTAATACCGTGTTTCCCCGAAAATAAGACATGGGCTTATATTTTTTGACCCCCCCCCAATGTCCCTGGCCTTATTTTCAGGGGGGGGGGGGCTTATTATTTTTGGGGGTGCAGGTGGGGTGGGGCCCGAGATGCACCACTTACTGGAGGTTTGCCAGCTCCGTGGTCTCTCGGCTAGTCTGTTTAGGGAAAAAAACCTTGCAGACAGACAAGCCGAGAGACCAGCTGCCAAACCTCCAGTAAGTAATGCGTCTCTCTCGGCAGGGTGGGCAGGGTGAGGCAGGGCGCGCGTCCTATCAGACACTTGTCCTGGTACCACCGTCGCATTCCTCGGTGTTGTCTTCCTCAAACTTCTTGAACTCGCGAGACCTTCTCTTTTAGACTTCTGCCCTGGAGACAACACCAAGGACTTCTGCCCTGGAGACAACACCGAGGAATGTGACGGGGAGGTACCGAGACAAGTGTCAGGTAGGACGCGCGTCTCGCGCTGGGGCTTGGCTTGGCAAGGCGGGCACGGTGGGGCGGGGTGATCGTCCTCCTCCCCGCTGCTTTTGGATTTGGAAGCCGAAGAGCCGAAGAAGGGGGAAATAAAAAGACTTCTGCTGCTTTCCTTCTGTGCAATCAAAAGCAGAAGCAGCAGAAGTCTTTCTTTCCCCCAAACTTCTTCGGCTCTTCGGCTTCCAAATCCAGAAGCAGTGGGAAGGAGGACGATCGCCCCGCCCCGCCCGCCCGCCCTGCCAAGCCAAGCCCCAGCGTGGGACGCACGTCCTAGATGCTCGTCCAGAGCGGCTGCTTTGGCTGAATTTGGAAGCCGAAGAGCCAAAGTTACAGGAGACTGGCTCGCCTGCTCTGGGTTCATCGCAGGCAGGATTTAAAATGCTTTGAAGGAGTTTAGGGCTTTCGGGCGGGAGATGGGGCGGGGCACAGCGCGGCACGAGTGAGGAAGTCAGCAGCGACAGGGACGCCCCGCCCATCCCCCGCCCAAAACCCCAAACTCCTTCGAAGCGTTTCGAAGGGATGCATTTTGCCTGCGATGAAGGGATGTGTTTTGCCTGCGATGCTTGCCTCCTGTTCTTCGCATGCAGAAGCATGTTTTAAAAGGCTACCGAAGGCAACCCAGAGCAGACGAGCCAGTCCAGCAAGTGCGGGAGGCGTCAGCAAGAGGCGGAGCTGAAAGGGATGGCGACAAGGAAGTTTGCTTCTCAAGCCCTGTGCTCATCTGGCCTCTGCCTATGTCAGTTTGAAACGCTCAGATGAGCGCAGGGCTTGAGAAGCAAAACTTCCTTGTCACTGTCCCTTTCGGCTCCGCCTCTTGCCAACACCTCCCTCACTTGCTGGACTGGCTCATCTGCTCTGGGTTCATCGCAGGCAGGATTCAAAATGCTTCGAAGGAGTTTGGGGGTTTCGGGCGGGGGATAGGGCGCGGTGCGAGTGAGGAAGTCGGCGGTGACAGGGATGCCCTGCCCCATCCCCCGCCCAAAACCCCAAACTCCTTTGAAGCATTTTGAAGGGATGTGTTTTGCCTGCGATGCTTGCCTCCTGTTCTTCGCAGGCAGAAGCATGTGTTTTAAAACGCTACCGAAGGAACCCCGAGCAGACGAGCCAGTAGGCAGTGAGCCTCTTCCTATGTCAGTTTGAAACACCCAGATGAGTGCAGGGCTTGAGAAGCAAAACTTCCTTGTCGCCGTCCCTTTTGGCTCCGCCTCTTGCTGACACCTCCCTCACTTGCTGGACTGGCTCGTCTGCTCTGGGCTGCCTTTGGCAGCGTTTTGAAACGTGCTCCTGCGTGTGCGGAGGCAGGGATCGATGCTCGCCCCCTCTTCCTCACGGGCAGAAACGTGTTTTAAATTGCCGTAGGCAAAGCCCAGAGGAGCCGAGCTAGTCCGCCGCAAAAAGAGCGGCTCCCGGCATGTCCCCCCTTTTCCCGGAAGTAGTTGGGGGGCTTATTTTCGGGGGGTGGCTTATTTCAATGCATGTCCCAAAAAGCCCTGTGGGGCTTATTTTTGGGACATGTCTTATTTTTGTGGAAACATGGTATTTCAGGTTTTTTTTTCTTTTTAATACATTTACACACATTTCTAAAATTCTGTTTTCACTTGTCATTATGGGATACTGAGTGTAGATTAATGAAAAAAATGAATTTCAACAACTGTAGAATCAGGCTGCAGCATAGCAAAATTGATAAAAATGAAAGGGGTCTGAATTCTTTCTGAATGTATTGTATCTGATACTTAGACTTTTTATTTTTCACTTATTAACATTTGTCCAGATTTCAAAGGACCCTAGTTGTGTTTGATAAGTGAGTCGTGGCATCTTACTGATCTATCCTAAATACATTATCATTGGGTTTTCACAAGGCTACCTTTTAATGTCTTTCATTTTGCAATTGCAAGGAAGATACTGTAATAATTGTCTAAGTTGTCACTTCCTCCCTTGGGAAGAAGCTGAAATATCACAGATGGGCTGTTACACTTCAAATTTTATTTTGGTTTACATCGAAATTTATTTCTCCTTTTCTAGCAATAATCCGAGGGCAGTCAGCCAACAAAAATGTCTAGGCCCCCTTCAATGTCAACCAACTTTTATTACATATCTTCAAGAATGCAACAAGATGCTTTCTAAATATCAATATCCATCCATGTAAATCATGTTTGTTTTTTGTATTGCTATGTATGTTTATTTGTTGCTGGTTTCTAGGTATAGTAAAGTTTGAACTGTTATTTGTAGTAACACTTCCTTAGAATCTCACCTAAATTATTCTGGCTTTAAAGATTCCAGATGTCATTGAAAGCTTCAAGCTGAAATTTCTCTAAGAACCAGATTGAGATTTTATTGCCCAAATAGTTTAAGTATATGATTGCAATTGCTACATTTTTAAAAGAGAGGCATATGACACTTTTCTCTTAATGCACAACTTTGAGTTCTGCAACCTTTTACAACTTCCCATATGTTAATGAAAATATTTTTGAAAATTGGCAAAGCTACATACCATAACTTGTGCCAGCTATTTTCATAGACCAGTTTGAAGCATGGCAAGAGAGAAAAATGCCTTGTTTTAGTGGTTGAGTCAGTCTGACAAGCTTTCACATTGCCCCTCCTCTTATTAATATTCTTTTTGATGTGAACTTGTAAAACACAGGATTGGTTGTTAATCTTAAGGATCTCGAGGGCTTTTGGCATTGGTCCATAATTTATGTGTTCACATGGCTGTTGTCTGACTACTAATGATTAGACAGCCATGCTATCTCCCAGCTAAATCAGTGTTGCTTATAAATCACGCTTGATAAATAGCAGTTTCATTTCTTCAAAGGCTCTGTATACATCTACATGCTTTGATAAAACTGCCAGCGGCATGTCATGATTTTACAAGATTTTAGGTTGGGCTTGTTTACATTTGGTTGGGCAAAAGATTTGAATTTCTATGAAAGGTAAAAGCACTGATCAAAACAAAAAAGAATACATACTGGAACAATAGAAATACGCTGGAAAAAATACTGATCTTGTGTAGGCTTTTTTTTAAGCAGGTAGAGTTACAAAACATATTTCACCAAAAATATAAATATTCCAAGTATTAAAATATAACAAAATTAATTTGTCATCATGTGAATTAGTAGTACTATAACTTGACTTAGTTCATCATTCTTTTGAGTAATTTTATGGAATGTAATTTTGTTACACTGTTTTGCCTCTCATAACGTAATATTTCTTATGTACATCATGGAAGGTGATAACAGATCATTTTCTGGATTCAGTAATGCATCTCCTTTGTTTCTGCATCGTGGGTGGAGCTGGAATTCAGGATGGGGTTGTCCTCGTCCACTCAGAATGAGGACCAAGTCTTACTTTTTGCCAGATCCGCCCTCCTAGGACCCAGCTTCAACTCGGTTATCAGACTGGATGGACGTGGCTACCCTTTCTTCCCTTCCTGAATATTGACTTTTACCTCATTGACTGTTTGAAAAATTGGATTTTGTGACCTTTCCCATCGTGAGTTTTCTACTGATTTGAAAGACTTATAGCATAGCGTGCTTCCATCAGGGCGCTCGGCAGTTAAGCGTTGGCTCCTGCAGCGACGCGTGTTAGCACTCCATGGCTAGGCATTGACCTTCAAGGGCTTTCCCTGGTCTGTCTTTGGAGTGGCGAGCTCCTGAATGGCTGTAAGGATCATTCAGGGGATTGTGTGACATCGGAGGGTCCCAGCCAGGTGCCGATTACCAAAGCAATAGGGCGCACTGACTGCCATTCTCACTTCTCAGTGTCGTGCCACTCGCTAAAAGACCAAGCAGGGGGCATTTCCAGCCTCTCTCCCCCTCGCCACTTAGCTCCAGATAATCTGTTCGACAACAAACGCAGTGGCCGCCGTCCTTACAGCTCTTTTTGGCCTGGGGGGGGTGATCAGCTGACACTTGAGCTCACACTCGCGTATCCCCTCCTAGATTGTTCTCTGCCGGCTCTTGTTAGCCCAGAGAATGGCCTGTGTAGGCTCATTGGGTGCCTGTACTGCAAAGGTCTTGCCCTGGTCAGCACCTGTGGCTTGTTGGCTCCCCACCAGTTGCGGCAGCTATTTTGAGCTGCAGTTTGAGCTTCAAAATGGTGGATGGAGCCTCTTTAAAGGAAGCGCTGTGGGGAAAGCGACAACACAAAACAAACTGGCGTGCCCCAGATGATGAACAGGCTGGACCCTTCAATCAGGCTGTGGCAGGGGTCTTTTATACCCCTCGAATTGCCAAAGCCTCGGAGCAGGCAGAGCAACGCAGGCACAAGGTCCAGCAAAAGATCTGCAATCAAACCTCAGCTGACCTATACCCGCATTCACGGGTTCAGGACGCCTCTTCAAAGGCTCCAGGGGATGGTGCTGCTACCTCCCCATCTAGTGAACAGCAGGCCCTTGACAATCTTACTCTGGATAGTGACACAGTGGACATCTGGGCTCAGCTGGCTTTCCCAGGCCTTCCCCTTCCCCTTCCCCTGTTCAGGGGGTTCCCCAGGCCTCCGGGGCTTCGGTCATGCCCTCCTCATCGGGAACTGCTTCAGCTGGGACCACTCTTCCTCTGGACCATGCCACCTTGCAGCTGTTAATGGCCTCTGCTGTACAATAGGGCCTATCTGCATGCCAGCAGTTCTTAGGCAGGCCCTCATTAGTGGACTCTGAGCAGGCTCCTCCCAGACCTGGGCCCAGTGCCCGGCACCAAAGCCCTGACTACTATTCCGATGTCTCAGATGAGAAAGTTGGAGATCCCTTGGTGGATTTGGACCAAGGCGCCTATGAGCTGTCGGAGACGAAGGGATGTCCCACGATGAACAAGTCTCCAACACCCTTTCCCCCCAGGTCTCTTCAAGTCCTTGCTGTACAAGGCCCTCTCTGCGTTGGGTTTGGATCTTGTGCCCACTCCCACCTCCTCGGGTTCTCAACAACTTAAACCATTATTTGCAGAGTTCACACCGGAGGTGGACATCGGTCCAGCTCTGCAACTTTCTGGATAACGTCCAGCGCCATTGGTCGGCCCCAGCTTCGGGGCCTATGCTGTCTTCGCTTGACCATAAGCATTTTAATGTGGGTCCAGAGCTGACCTCCCTTCTCACAGTCCCTCTGGTAGATGCCATCTTCAACAGCAGTACCTTTGCTTCTGCTATGCAGGTAGGCATTTCCAGTACAGGGCTCTCCCCTTTGGCCTTTCCTCGGCCTCCGGTGTTGTGGCCTGCCAGCAGCCCGTGCAGCTGGTAGTGGATCCCGCCCGAGAAGAGGCTGATGTGGTAATGCACCAGCGGCTTGTGCAGCTAGCACCCGAGTTGGACAGTGAGGAGGCTGGAGATGACTCAGTGCCAGAGGCAGAGATTCAGCCAGGGCCTTCAGAACCTCCAGAAATTTCCATCAGTGACGAGGAAGAAGAGGAGGAGCCTATTCTTAATGCACGGGCATGCAGAACTGCCAAAATGCATGAATGGTTCCTCAGGAGGAGGTCTCCTCGGGAGTAGGCTTGGGGCTAATTGGCCACTCCCCTAGCCTATTTAAGGGATGACGATGCAGGCAGCACTTTGCAGGAAACAACGTTCGTTCCTATGCCTTCAAGTCTTGACTTCAGAAATGTCTGCTCGGCACTGGCTCTCTCTCTCTCTTGCCATTCTTCCTGCAAAGTGCTTCTTGGCATTTTGCCAACCATTGTAAGCTTCCGGATATCTCCAAGACTGTTTGCTCAGACTTGATTTATTATTTCATGGACTCATGCTGGCTGTTAATGAAGTTGAATTAACAGCCGGTGTTCAACAAAGACTGCTTTAAACTATATTTTTGTTTGACGACTACTAAGAAAGCTCATTAGTAGTATTTAATTTAGTAAACAAAGGTTTGGACAGAATTTGTGTGTGCTGCATTCTTTGTGGGCCATAGCTGGGGCAGAACACTCGGGTTTTCACGAAAGTCCTACCCTCCAAAAAAGGCGAACCATCTCCTCCATGGCGGATTCCAATGAGCGAGTCCTCGCTCAGCTAGTGGGCATTGGTCCACCTGGACCCCCAGTGGTACCAACTGACTGCCTGGCGGTTGAGTGGCGCTCTGAGGCAACAGGATTATGACCCCGAGGTTATCCTTACCATCCAGGCGTCCCGTCGTCCCTCCATGGAGAGGATCTACACTGCGACGTGGAAATCCTTCTGTGCTTGGTGCAAGTCCTGTTCACCCCTCTGGATACCCTTTCCGAAGGTCCTCAAGTTTCTTCACCGGGGTTCTATCACTGGATCCCAACATAATGAAATATGGTGGTTCTGTAGTAGTTAGAGAGGACTGGATGCTGGATGGTGTTTTGTTTTTGGAACAAAATTTATGAAAGGATGGAAGAGTTGGAATGTAAGTTATCCCCAAGGCATGTTGTGTTGAAAGATAAATTTTATTTTATTTATTTATTTATTTTGTCAACACGTGTACAAGATAGGCACGATGGTGCGCTTATGCACGCCCCTTACAGACCTCTTAGGAATGGGGTGAAGTCAGCTGTAGACAGTCTAAGGTTAAAGTTTTTGGGGTTTGGGGAAGAAACCACAGAGTCAGGTAGTGCATTCCAGGCATTGATTACTCTGTTGCTGAAGTCGTATTTTCTGCAGTCGAGTTTGGAGCGGTTTACATTGAGTTTGAATCTATTGTGTGCTCGTGTATTGTTGCGGTTGAAGCTGAAGTGTTCATTGATGGGTAGGACATTGTGGCAGAAATTTTATGAACTACATTTAGATCAGATCGAAGGCGACGTATCTCTAAGTTGTCTAAGCCCAAAATTTCAAGTCTGGTGGAATAAGGAATTCTGTTGCGAGCAGAGGAGTAGAGGACTCTTCTTGTGAACTATTTCTGGACTCTCTCAATTGTATTAATGTCCAATATGCAGTGCTTAAAAGTAAGGTAGTGGGGTTTGGTTGTTGTCATTAGAATAACATTCTAATTCTGAATTAGATGTTTGTGTTGTGTAGAATGTATGATCAAACGGCCCAACATCTTTTTTATTGCTTTTTTGTTAAATGTAGTTTTCCCACGGTTGCAAACGGAAAATCCCTAGTACTTTTATATATCTGTATTTATACCAATGTAGTAGGAAGGGAGTGTGTTTTGAACAGAAACTGTTTTGGTCACTGGATTTCATTGTGGGATTTTATTGCTCCAGGACTGTAATTCAGAAGAGTTTTTAGTGCATCAGAGACCAATTATCACATCTACAGCTTAATTTTAGGTCTGGTGAAGAAATGGTGAAGTAAATATGTATGTATGTATATAAAACAACAATTATGACTAGACAGAATAGCAACATTCATTTTCCAGTCTCTTCTTTCTGTCTTGTTTTTGTTTGGTTGAGGGTTTTTTAAAAAAGTGTGTGTGTGTGTCATGTGAAGTGCTCTTACTCCAGTGCTTGATCTATTTATTGGTAGATATGCATTGTCAACTTTCTAGTGCAAGTAGCCTTCATTAGCTGATGCACTCATAGATCTGGGCAATAGAGAACCCTGTTACCCTTGTAGGTGCTAATAGCAACCCCCAAAACTCATGCAATCAGGTGAGAGGAGCAGAGGAAAATATGGTAGCATAACCTGTCTTCCGTTTGGCTTATTTTTTTTCCCTTCAGTGGAACCTGTTCTGTGATAAATATCAACACCAATGCCCACTATGTCCTAACACCTGGGAATAATCCTGTTAAAATAACAGTAAGGAGCTGCAGTGTCATTTGTTCTTTATGTTAATTTTCCTCATCTTGTCACATCTGATGTTGTGCAGATGTTGGACTTCCGTATCTTTCCTTCTCCATGCCCCATGCAAGATGACTGTCTTCCTGGTTTTGCTGTTTTGTCTCTAATGGTTTGTCTCTGCCATCTTCTGAAGGTTTCCCACAAACCTCCTTAAGAACAATCGCACAGCAAAAACAAATTATTATTATTTTGATTAATTTTGCAATTACTGATTTAGAAAGAGGAAGATAACTTTCTAGGAAATACAGGTAACCTTGTTCAACAACTGTAATTGGGACTGGCAATTCTGTTGCTAAGCAACACAGTCTTAAATTGCCGTGTAATGTAACTGAACTTAAGATGGCAGTTCTGAAGTAGTTGTTAAACAAATATCACTTGGTTATTATGTGCAATGTCATATGATGCAGTAGTTCTTGACTTGCAACAGTTCATTTAGGGACCATTTGAAGTTACAATGGTACTGAAAAAAGTGACTTATGACTATCTTTCACACTTATGACAGCATTCACATAATCTTGTGATAAAAAATCAGACCCTTGGCAACTGATTCATATTTATGATGGTTGCAGTATCCTAAGTGTTGTGGGATCACCATTTGTGAACTTCTGACAAGCAATGTCCACGGAGAAGCCAGATTCACTTAACAAACTTTGTTACTAATCTAACAACTTCATTGGTTCACTTAACAACTGTGGCCAGAAAGATCGTAATATGGAGCAAAATTCACTTAACAATTGTCTCAGAGAGAAATGTTGGGCTCAAATGTGGTCATAAGTCTAGGATTTCATAGATGTTCTGCTTTTATTTCTAAATTGAATTTTTATTCTGCTTTCTGTTAAGTACTTTAATGATTTATTTATTTATTTATTTATTTATTTATTTATTTATTTATTTATTTATTTATTTATTTATTTATTTATTTATTTATTTATTTATTTGTGAGATTTATATACCGCCTCACAGTGCAAGCACTCTCTAAGCGGTTTACACCAGTAAGCAATGTATATTTATATTGCCCCCAACAATCTGGGTCCTCATTTTACCTACCTCGGAAGGATGGAAGGCTGAGTCAACCTTGAGCCGGTGAGATTTGAACCGCTGACCTGGGGATCACAGTCAGCTAAAGTGGTCTGCAGTACCTGCCTCTAACCGCTGCACCACCTCTCCCAATCCCTTTCTTTCCTGTCAACAAATCTGTGACATGGGCGACACCTGATAGTTTGGAACTAAACTGCATAATTATGTGAGGATTTTTATGTGAAATGTTTATGCTATGTGCCTCAAAATAATGATGATTGGTTTTTGACAAGAGGAGTGAGATACTGCTCTGGAGCCTAGTCCTTATCTATCTTCCTACTTTCCTTGTGGGCATCTCTTCTATGCCCTAATGTTGTGCTCTATTGTACTCAATTAGATTTCTTTGAACCTAAATTATAGCATTTTAAAATAATTTTGGATCAAATTCTATGGGACACACAGGTTAGGTAGGTTGATGCTAAAGTATGCTACATCTGGAGATAATACTGAGGAAAGTACAGAAATAAACTGCATTATCTTTATTCCAAAAGCATGAAATTAAAACTAGAAGGCCTCTGTTACCAGGAGACTCTACAACAGCCAAACCTCATGTAGTGCAAACTCTGGCGCTCTCTCTTGAACTTTGTTCAAAGATAAATATTGTTTTATTTTATCCTTACTTAACTGATGACTGATTTGCAAAGAACATCTGTTTTTGAGGTCAGCTGCTTTTACATTTGCCTGCATATTTGGCTTCTTCTTGAGAAGCTTTTTTGGTTTAATGCTGCCAACATCTTGAAGTCTAATAGCAGCAGGATAAACACAGAAGTGCAGAGCTTCTATACTCAGTTCATGCTTTTTTTTTATTTTTGTTAGGCAACTGACAAATGTGGGGATTCAAAAATCACATTTCAGTCAATCTCCCACACATTTGGAATGCAGGATTGTGGATAGAATTCTAGTATAGGATCTGGATTATATTGTTTCTTTTTGCGTTATATTTGTTTACATGTAAAATTCTACATCTTCAGTCTCTTATTGAGACTATGAGGAGATTACTGTAACCTTGACAAAATTGTCTAAACTGCTGCTTTGAGTTCTGATTAAGCACATGAGTGGTTCTAATATTGAAATTAGATTGTATCCACTCATCTTTGTATTCTCCCTTGTATTTTCTCATTATGCATTTTAGCAATTAACAGCTGAATTTGAAATAAAGAGAAAGGGGAAAGTCTTCAACCATCTTTATCACTTTGGAATGTTAGAGATACGTTGGACTTCAGCATCCATAATGCCAGGTAGCTATACTATCTGTATCAATTATGGGAATTGAAGTCTAATGTAACTGGATGTTACCCTTTTGGATAAGGCTGTTTCAAAGACTGCTAGTGTTCTTCTCTCTGTGCAGTGTAAAAACTCAGAAATCTCAAAGGTAATAAAAGTGTACTTTCATTGTGTGATTACATATATTGAGCCAAGGTGGTGCAGTGGTTAGAGTGCAGCAGTGCAGGCTACTTCAGCTGGCTGCTAGCTGCAGTTCAGCAGTTCAAATCTCACCTGCTCAAGGTTGACTCAGCCTTCCATCCTTCCAAGGTGGGTAAAATGAGGACCCAGATTGTTGGGGCAATATGCTGACTCTGTAAACTGCTTAGAGAGGGCTGTAAAAGCACTATGAAGCGGTATATAAGTCGAAGTGCTATTGCTATTGCTATATTTCAAACTTCTGTTTTCTGGCTGAATAGGAAATGGAATCTATCTGTTTTATGGTATATGTTATTGTGCAAATTTATTAGAGATACCAACTTGGGTATGCAACAATCAACATTAGATGCATCAAATTAAATAAAATATTGTATATTACCTATATACAGTAGTTGATCTAGTGGCATTCCTCATTTTGTATATAAAAATGCATTACAGTGACTAGAAATCCTTATTCCCCAGTAGACTTCTTGCAACCTTGCCTTATTGCATCTTGTTATCTCTTCAGAACAAAATTTCATTGAGTTCTTGGAGAATTGTTAATATTCTCTTACTATAATTAAACTATTTTTCTGCAACAATGTATCTTTTGATTCATTTGTCAGTTTTCAAGTCACAACAAACCAATGAATTTCTACACTGGCTCATTTATAAAAGTATATATCCACTATCCTTTATTATATAGTAAAATACATTATTCTATAAGTATCCCTTTTAAAGGCGTGCTTTATAAAGCATCTTGTAATGGTACGTGGGGAAGACTTTGGAAGATGGGGCAAAGAGGAACAGTCTAAAGAACAGTCAGATAAGAGTCAGCATAACCCACAGATACATAGTGGACAGAACAGTAGCCTCAGAAGGGACCTTCACTAAGTTCTTTGCTGTAAAGGTGACCACATGATAATTGTACTTTCAAACTTGCAAGATTCTGTTAACATAGATTTATCATAAAGTAGAACTAGTTTTTCTCCATTTAGGTGGAGACAGCATCCAGGAATGGGTTTACTCCATCTGTAATTCTATTGGACTGAGTCTGCAGAGTAAACGACACGTCTCCTCCTCTTGCTTCCCCAGCTTTTTGATTCAGTCCTAGCCTGGATCAGACGTGTTGTAGAGTTTCTCCATTCCTGAATGCTAGCTTCGAACTGAGTGAATTATCAGATTGCAGCAGCTCTCAGCCTTCTGATCAAGCTGCTCACCTTTCCAGCGTGAAAGGCTTTCGCCTGATACCGTTGAAGGCCGCAGGAGCAGCAATTAGACTGTTGGCTGACAGATCTAACAGGGCAACGCTCACGAGCCTGGCTTTGAAACGCTGACCCTTGGGCTCTGTTTTACTTAGCCCAGTGGCCTGATCGCTGTTTTCTGCTGGATGGCAGTATTTGGCAGCACTCACGAGCCTGCCTCCGATGTGCTAGCCGGGGCCAAGCTCCTTTGCGTTTTCAAGCTGCGCGGAGCAGGAAGAGATGAGGCACCATTTTGTCCTCAAACTACGGCCCCTGGGCTGGATATGAGCAATGAACGCTTGTGTTGCTGCAGAGAGTCTCCCCCTTCGGGATCTTTTTGTGCAGGTCGGAGGGGGGCAGAAATTCTGACTTGGGGTCTGCTTCAGCCTCCTGGTGTGGGGCTTTGGGCGAAGGCTGGAGGGAAGCACCACTGGTGGCGAAGAACCGGAGGGCCTCGTTCCAGTGGGACAGCATCATGGCCTGGAACTGGCTGACCATCTCATCCCGCTGAGCCTCCATGCGCTGGTACCTGGCCTTGCACTCCCGCAGGTCTTCCCTCTGCTTGGAAAGCCTATGCTCGTAGTCTTCAGTGAGGTGCTTCTGCTGAGCCTCCTTCTCAGTCAGATCCAATTTGAACTGAGCCAGCTGTTTTGCCAATTCTTTCTTGTGGTGGCTGCTTAGCTCCAACAACTGCTTCCTGTTGGGGCACTAAGGAGCCCGGACAGGGAGGCAATGAATGGCTGGGAGGGAAGGGCGAGTAGAGGCTGGTGAGGTGCCCCTTGATGTGAGTGACATCGAGTTGGCCATGACTACCTAGCCATGCCCACCCAGCCGGTCATATTAGTGGTCCTTGGGATTTAAAATTATGAATTTAGTGGTCCCTGAGGTCCAAAAGGTTGGTGATCCCTGCACTAGAAAGTCTACCCACAGTCCATTTTTTTCAATATAAACAACGTTATTTTTGTTTTGTTTTGTGCTGTCCCAGATGCTTAGTTATTCATTGTTTTGGGTCGTTTTGTTTGTTTTTTATTTAAAAGGCTTTGTTCTTTCTGAGGAGAAGACAGAAGAGAGGAAGCCTGGTTTTGAAACAATTGAAACAATGAAAACAATTCAATAACTATGCTAGCGTCCTTTACTGCTGGCTCTCCCCGGTTTGCCTCTACAGTGTGAGCTACTTCAGATAAGTGTTCCATCGATTTCTTTGCCCTTGGTAGACTTTTGTAGTTCTTCCAATTCAACTTCTGTGAATATTTTGTATTATAAATCAGCTTTGATCTGCTAGCCTCTGTTTCTTTCTTTCTTTCTGATTCTAGATGATGTTCTTTCCAGAACTGATGCTTTCTCTTTAGGCCTCATCTGTAATAGCAGATCATTGATTATTTATCAATCTTAGTATATTTGAGATGGGTATGAACATTTTCTTCTAGCAGTCCTGCAGTTGCTTAGCCTGATTTCTCAGTCAATTGTCCTGAGTCCTATAGCTCATTTATCTCCAAAATGTCCAAGAACTATTACATCTAGAATGGTGTTTGTTGACCCTGGTGACAACCGATCGAGTATAGGTTTCTATAAATTACATCTTAACATATTCTTTATGGGAGAAGCAGTCCTCTTTGTGAGTGTTCCTTGTTCTCCAAGGTCTGGACACAACATGGCATAGCAAATTGTTGGGGGCAATATAAATATACATTGCTTACTGGTGTAAACCGCTTAGAGAGTGTTTGCACTGTGAGGCGGTATATAAATCTCACAAAATAAATAAATAAATAAATCTGCGCACAATTTTGTATTGCAGCAAATACTTTCCCAACCACATGCTATTGCTCTGATCACCTCCACTATTCTAGGACTTTGCCAGATGATGTTACCACATAAAGATGTCTTCAAAACTCAGCTTTAAAGTTCAGTCTGTCACTACTCATTTTACACAAAAGTCTCAAAGTCTATAAAGAAGCATACAGACCAGACCCTCATCTAACAAAGAAAATGCTAAAACATGGTATGGGCGTGTAAGGGAAAACAGAGATGGCAAACGGCATACAGACAAGGAAGTGGGAGGTGGCATCTGAAGATTAGCAGTATTACAGGCAGTCCAGAAGACTTTCAGTCAACTGTCAGGACCATAAGCTACGGTAAGCATATCCTGATGGGAGTCCTGCCTGAAGCTCAGCTTGGAACTCAGCTGGAATGTTCAAAAGCACTGTTTAAGCTTGGAGCCTGGCCTAGAGCTTGGCAGCTAAGAGAAAGAAATAGCTAAAATGCTGAAATTGACAGCAATTGAGCCATCCCATAGAGAATGATATGCACCAAAATCAAATGATGGACATAGAGTTTTATGTAGACATGAAATCAAGTAAATTCAGTTGCAAAATTTGACAGATATCCACATATAGACCTTTCGGTAGACCAGGGGTCTGCAACCTTAAACACTCAAAGAGCCATTTGGACCAGTTTCCCACAGGAAAAAAAAACACCGGGAGCCACAAAACCTGGGTGGGCATGGCCAACTCCACGTCACTGCCTCCCACCCAGTCACATGACCCCCTAGCCATGCCTTCCCAGCCGGTCATTAGGACAGATAACCGGTTGTTTAAAAATCTTCTCTCTCCCTCTCCCCATCTCTGTATATATCTGTGTCTCTCTCTCCCTCTCCCCCACTCTCTCTGTATCTCCCCCTCTCTCTGTCTCTCTGTGTTTCTCCCTCTCTATCTCCCCCTCTGTAACTCTCTCTGTGTGTATCTCTCTCTCACCCTCTCTCTGTATCTCTCTCACCCTCTCCCTATCTTCCCCCTCTCTCTGCATCTGTGTGTCTCTCCCCCTCTCTGTCTCTGACTCTGTGTGTGTGTGTGTCTCTGTGTGTGTATCTCTGTCTCTCTCTCTCTCTCTGTCTCTTCTCACTCTCTCGGAAAACCCAGCGAGCTTTCCTTGGGGCTCTTTGCTACTCCTTTTCTTTCTTCTTGGCAACTTTTTGGAAATCCGGGTTGGCTGAGGAATGAGCGTGAGCCACAGCAGAGACTTCCCTTCGGGTGACCCTCCTCCTCCCCCTCCTCCTCCTCTTGCGACCCCCTGGCCGTCTATGGCGGGGCCAGGAGGGTGCACACACACGGGTGTCAAACTCATGTCATCACGGCAGCGACAAGTATCGGGACTTTTTCCCCTTCGCTAAACTGGGCATGGACAGCACATGACGCATCCGATCTGTGGGCCAGGAGTTTGACAGCCTTGGTTTAGTATATGTGCGGATCCAAGCAATGTGGCCATTTGTAATTGACAAATGAAAATTTTGTCAATTTATGTATTTTCTGTGTGCCATCCGAGATTTTTTGGTATGGCACTCAGTGTGCCAATAACAACTGAGAACACCACAGCCAGTTTATGCCATAGTATTTCAATTTTCAGATCTTGATATGTTCTTATCTTCTTTAATTCTTTGTCTTCTATTCTGCTGTCTCTTTGTATTGCCACATTAATTATCCATACTTTCTTCTATTCAATCACAGTTGAATAAAATCTGAGACCAAGACTTTAGCAATTTGTATTATGAAATCCCACAATATTTTAACCTGCTCATTTTCAACTATTTTTTCAACTCTTGTGTTCCTACCAATTTTTCATTACTGGCACATGATAATTTTCACAGGTGCTTCAATTAATCATTTTAGCCGCTGTGTTATGTCATTTATAATCATTTTGCACGAATCTTTTTGCACAAGCTGAATATATGACCTGTTGCTTCTGCTTCCCGAGTTGGGCGGCATACAAATTTATTAAATTAAATTAAATTAAATTAATTCTTTGCACAAACTGCACTTCGAATCATTTGACAATTTTTCAATTCCTTGATTGCATTTGCTCAAATTATTATGTGTAGGGTTAGAATCCAAGACTGATGGAAACTTAATAATTCATGTCCTAACCAAGGACCCAATAAGTATTAAAGTAGCATCTAATAATATAGGCAATTCCATGCAGGGTGGGGTTGTTGGTTTTTTTTTTTTTTTTTTTTTTTGTTAAAGTAGGATGTTCAAATCTGATAAATTTCCAGATGTCAAGGAAATTCTTTAGGCATCCCTCTGAGGGCTCCAGTCACAATTGGTATAATAACATATTTCTTTTCCCATAAGGGTTCAATTTCAACCTGCAAGTCCTGGTATTTTGTAATTTTTTTCAAATTATTAATAAATATTATCATCTGTTAACAACATGAAGTCATAGCTGCCAATTCTTCAGCTGGTATTGGTCTTCATATGCATTCAGTTCTTCCCAAGAATCTAGACTGTTGTACTCTATCGGCATAGTGCATATACAGAGCTAAGCAGTGTGGCCTTTTGTAATTGACAGATGGAGAATGGTGTAATAAAAATAAAATAGTCATTACTTGTCATTGGCATCTGGTTGGGCACTAACGTGACAAAATGTTGAACTAGTTGAACCTTGGCCTGATTTAATATAACTTATATTCTGCTGTTGTTATGCCAGGAAATTGAAAAACGAATTTCTTCCTAAAGTAAGAATTTTTTTTATCCATCTTGCTGAATTATTAGATGGAATTAATATGTTTATTTATTGGTACATTTCTAATTACAGTATTTCCTTTTCCTTTAAAAATAACATTATTTTCCCCTTTGTGTTTACTTCTAGGTTGACCCACTCTTTACAGTGCCTGCACCGCCGCCTCCTATTTCCAGTAATCTGACAACTCAGATTCTACCTTCCTATTTTTCACCATCTTCAGCCAACATTGCAGCCCCCGTGGAGCAACTTTTGGTACGGACTCGTTCAGTGGGTGTGAATACTTGTGATGTTGGAATAGTAACAGAACCTGAATGCCTTGGACCATGTGAACCTGGAACCAGTGTAAATTTGGAAGGGATTGTATGGCATGAAACCGAAGAAGGTAAGATGTTTTCTTCCATCTCTCTCTCTTGGTTGGAACGTTGTGTTTGATTTAAAATAAATATTGCTGAAAAATAATAAAGTAGTATGCTTTGTTTTGTTTCTACTGGGGAAAAATTTATTAGGTTAATCCAAGTCTCAATCTAGCCATAATTTTACAAATAAATTAATCTTTTTCTGCTTTTGTTGTTTTTGAAGGATGGGGTTGGGTTTTGTTCTGAAATCTTGTTAAACTATTTACATTGATGATATTTTGAATAAGGTTTAATGTATTTTTACATACATTATAATAAAATATGCATAGATACTCTTACAAGAAGAATTACAAAATTGTGCAATCTACATTAATATTCAAATTGTTTCATTTTTTTTAAAGCATCTACAATATTCCAGTATTATATACAAGTAGCATAGATCGTTGTTACTGGATTTGCTACAAATTTGATTAGTCTCTTGTGTGTATAGTCAAAATTTATAATTGCATGTTAGCTGTTTAAATATTTTGTTTAAGTGCCCAGAGAGCTTTTGTGATCATTGTTTGGGAACTGGAGATGTAGAAGATAACCTCAGTCAACTGCAGTTTCAAATAAATATATATATTTTCTTAAAATAATGAACAAAAATTCAAGCTACTGTTTGAAAAATAAATTGGAAATTATTAACAAGTCTAGACACTAAAAATGAATTTGAAAGATAATTATTTTTGACAAATTAGAAGCCACACAAAAATGTAACCGACGTGCTTTTCAATATTGATTTTCAAAAGATTCTCGTCATATGTGAACTACCTAAAAATAGTACTGCACAATTACTATATCCACCTGTTTTGAAGGATATGGTCTGAAATATTGAGAATTATTCAAATGGATTTTTTTACAGATGTTTTCTTCTTTCTGTTTGAATATTATTTAATTACTAATGATTTAATAGCTTGTGCAAAAGGAGTGTGATTGCTCACGAGGTTAGGATGCTGGGCTGATGATCAACAGATATTTGAGACCCAGTTACTGATATGGGATGGGGTGAGCTCCTGTCATATGCTCCAGCTCCTGCTGACCCAGCAGTTTGAAAGCTGCGACCACAAGTAGATGGATGGTTATCACTTTGTTGGGCAACTTAACAGGGAAATAAAATGAGCCCACAACTGGGCGTCCCACAGGCAACGGAAATGTCACAGTTCAATCCTTTCAATCCGGAAGCACTTTGATGCTCCTGACACGAATGTAGTAATAGCCTATGTGAATTGAAACAAAGAAAGGGAATTTTAAAAGTGTACAATGCATTACATTGATAATAAATCCTAATGTATTTTGGTTAGAAAAGCTTCAGCAAAGCTTAATTCTGTGGAATGGAGTATAAAATATTATCAGAGTGCATTAGCTATGTTTGCAAAATGTTTTAGACTCTGCCCTTCCACTTGTCTTCTTTATATGTATATCTTCATCAGATTCATAAACTAGATTGACACTTTAAGATTATTTTTAAAGGTCACATAAGCAGTTTTAAAATACTTTAAGTGAGATAGCTATCTATTTTGGCTTTAGTGTTCACCTTAGTGAATTTCACAGAAAGTCAGAGTGTATGGGAAAGAATTATGGTGACATGGAAGAGCAATAGCTTTTAATACTGTTGTTTTTGCTGAGTAAACTAAACATCTGACCCCCACAGAATTAAGAAACATCCCTTGTTAAAGGTCTGAAGGGCAACAGTGTGCTATTTTATAATGTTCTTACATACTTGCAAGAATGACATTTTATCTGTTTTTCTTCTGTGCTCAGATATATTCAGCCGAGAAGACTTTTATTTATTGATAAAAGATAACACCTGATCTGTGCTTATAGATTCCCTGTCCCTGTTGTTAGTAAAAAGAGTAGTCTATCAACCTTGTTACTTATCTCTCCCATTCTGATTGTGCATTTACAAATCTGGGCAATTGGTTTGGCATAAACAAGATAAAGATAAATCCACTATCTCCAAATGTCAAATGTAAAGAAATTTTAAACTTGCTATATATATTTTTGACAAAACTTCTCAAATTATACTGATAATATAATGAATAACTTGAAAGAGTGACATATGATACTGCTTAACCGCATAAGCTTCTTAAAGAAAAAAAAAAGGAATGCTTCAGATTTTTCTTAAGAATTTACTAGATGGAATGATTACTTGTGCTATGTTATGGAAGACTAGATATATCTTCATTTAAACTTTTTAATTGGAAGTAAATTATTTTAATTTCATTCCTAATATGATTTTACTGTGGGCGCTGGGTTTAAGGTTCTGATTTATATGGTAGTAATGGAATACATTTTTTTTCTTGACTGGCGCTTTGCATATCATTTTAAATAGTGAGCCAATATACCGGAATACTGTGAAAACTGTCATACTTGGCTAATTTAAACGGGAAAAATAATTCAGCAAACAATAAGACAAATTCTAGAAAAGTATAAACTTTATTTGATGACACATATAGTGATACTCAGTACTCATCTGGGATTCGTTCCGTAAGGTGTGATGAGTACTAGAAACAACAGGTACCAAGCAAGCCACATGACTTACCACATGATCCTTTATTTCGGATGGAAGGTGTAGCAAATCATGTAGCTGATCCCAGTAAGTTCTACCTTGTCCATCGAGAACGGGGAGAAAGATAAGTACGGGGACAAGATTTTTGTTTCAAATGCATCAAGTACCAAATTTATGCTCTATAAAAAGTACTATGATCAGAACAAAATTACTTTTTTTGGCTGCCCATCTTACCACAGGGTAACTCTGAGTGGTTTACAATATTAAAAGGACAGAATTATACACAATAATATAAAAATATAAATATTCAACCCTAACTGAAAGATGGGAAGGGAGGAGGTAGTAGGATGAGCAAGGAGATGGGATCTGTTATGAATCTGTCAATCACCCCTAATATGAAGCCCCACATTGGAGCCCCAAACCAACTGGCAGAACCTGGTCTTTAGGCAAAATTGTCATTTTTAATCTTAATTTAAATTAATTAAATTTATGTATCCAACATCAGATATTTTAACTGCACTTCAATGCTTTTAAGAGATTAAAAATGTGCCAAAACAATGCAACAATGCAATACTACAACATTTATGAAAATATAAATGTGTTGTGAGGTTTTAGTAGCCATTAAGGAAAGACTACTTGAAAGCCACATTTAATCTAGAAGATACTTGCATTTGAATTCCACACCAGAATATATTTCTTTAAGTAGATCAAGCCATGAAATTTTGTAAAAAAATATATTAAAATAACAGATTCTTACTTGAAATAATTTAAAATATTTGTTTATGGCAGTAATACCAGAATTCCCACTCATTAGTGGCTTCCGGAAAGATAGCTTTGTTGCTTTTCTAGGGAAATCTAAAGAAACACATTTGGACTAATATGAATTGTTAATAGCCTTAGGAACTTATAAAAACTGTTTTGCTTGTTTCATCTTAGATGCCTTTGCTAGATTTGTAAGTCTGTATTCAGTTGGTTTAATAATTAAATTACTAACACGCTAATAGGCACGAGTGTGATTGAGATATCAATGGTTCTACTAGTTATCTGCATCTTTATATTTCTGCACCAGTTCTAAGGATACATATATTAAAAAATTCTCTGTAACCTAGTTTTTATTGTTTTACACATGCTCAGAATGGCTGATGTGTTTATGTGCCTGTGCATATTCTATCATTATTATTAGGACCGTTAAATATTATTATTACATCAACACTAGATGGATGCTATTTTTATTCTGTTCATAAAGGATGCAAATTATGTTTTCGAACGATACCTGCTAGAATGAATTCTGCAATGATCCAATATGACTGTAGGAGGTCTGTACTATATTTATTGTATGATGTCAGTCACCTAATTACAAAATGTATCTTGAGCAGTTACAGTGATTCCTCAATAAAAGGCAGTGATAGGTTGGAGATGATGTTAATTATAATTAGAATAATATGGTGTCTGGAGAAGGTGAAGTTATATTTGGCATGAATTCTTAAAAAGGTAATACCTGCTGATCTAGCACTGAAAAGGACTGCATTTGGATATGACCTGATTATGTAGGTCACTTATATTCTCTTTTAAGACTCTTAACTACTGTCACACTACATTACTCATCTTATTTTTTTGAAGGTGATAAGAACAATGATGCTTAGTGTCCTTCCCCAATATTTAAAGATAATTTGACTATAACATTTGAAATAGTGTATCAAACCTGTCCTTTTAATTATATTTATGTTAGAATTTTTCTGAAGTAATCATGTTTAAGAACTGAGCTCCCAGATTTTGAGAGACGTTTCTTAAAAAAGGAGTTAAATATTTTGACTTGTAAACTTTCAATAGATCAAAACTGTTTCTGCCTGACATAGCCTGTTATCAGTTTTGGGGGAGGAAAATAGGGGAAAAAATCTACCTACCAGGTATTTATCTGGCTAGCATCCTTAGTCTGTTCAGCTTCAGCACATTATTTTATCCCCTGGTTAGGGCTGAAAAAAATATTCTTCAAAGGGAGTAGGAATGAAAACAAGCCTGCAAAGACTTAGGGCTGGTTAAAAATTACTTCGGAGAGAGTAGGAATAAAAAAATACTGCAAGCCGGTAAGATCGCTAGCACCTCGTTAGGGCTGAAGAGACCTTTTTCAGAGGGAGTAGGAATGAAAACAAGCCTGCAAAGACTTAGGGCTAGTAAAAAACTACTTCGAAGAGAGTAGGAAGCCAGGAAGATCGTTAGCACCTAGTTAGGGCTGGAAAACAAAGCTTCAAAAAAAGAGCTACATTCGGAGTATAAGACGCACCCAAATTTTCAGCCTCTTTTAGGGAGGAAAAAGGTGCGTCTTATACTCTGAAAAATACGGTAATTGTGTGGTTTAAAAAAAAAAAGAGACCATTAAATGTCTGAAAGAAGTATGTATAAACTCATCTTGAAGAAAGGAACTAAATAATAATATTCTCTGTTAATAAAATATATTTTGATGTTGAAACAAATTTGACTGTTAGCCAATAGTAACTATGATTTGTTTGGATGATGGTATATTTGCTTGAAATCTAATCACAAATCAAACAATCACATTTGTTTCTCTTCATCATTAGGATGATATTGCTTCTTAAAAACAATGTGTTGATTTATCTGCCTACTTATAATTTAAGACCTTGATTTCATGTCATGCAAGTCTTGAATTTATTCTATATAATATCCATTCAGATGCTTAAGAATGCTATGCCACATTGGTCATTGCTTTGCAAAAGTTAACATAGCAGGCACTTCATGGAATACACAGATCTTTGTTTTCTATGTTTGTATACTTGTGTGGAGGAAGGGAGGAAGGGAAGCAAAGAAGGGAAGGAAAGAAGCAGAGATGGTATTCTGTTGGTTCAGACTGGTTCGGGGGAACCGGTAGCGGTGACTGCAGGTGGGTCTGTCCATCCGTCGGACGTAATGCCATCCTATTTAGTCTCATTTTTGAGGCTGGGCGCATGCGCGGAAGGCACATGTATGATCAAAGCGCATGCACGGGAGGCTGGGCGCATGTGTGCGCACGCGCTCTCATTTGTGAACTGGTAGGGAAGGTAAGTGAATACCACCCCAGGAAGGAAGGAAAGAAGGAAAGGAAAGAAAGAACAGAAAGGAAAGAAGGAAAGGAAACAGAAGAGAAAACTGTATAAAATTAACTTTAAAATTATTTTTAAGCAAGTTGTAACTCAACCACACAGGATGATATTGTTCTGTCTTTTCATTATGTTGATTATGAGTCATTTGAAAGACACAGAATCCAGGACTGAAAATCTGGAGTAATAATTTTCTTTCCAACAGAGCAGAGCTATCAGCTTAGCTACACTCCACGCTCCACGCTCAATCAATCCAGTATTTGGCATACATCGATAAATAACATATGTTAGTGTATAATTCAACACCAAATAAATGTATTTAAACTTTATTTCTCTTTCCAACTTTTTTACCAACAATGTAAATATTGTCAAAATGATATAAACATAGAAGAGCCCTAGACTGCATAGAGCAATGTCTTCTTAAAGATTGTATTTCCAACATAAAGAGGTCAACCCATCCCTTCTTAAATTTCAACTAAGTGTCTGGAAGTTTCTGGAAGTTTTTAAGTGTCTGGAAAACAAAAACAATTTTTGAATAGCACCATAATAAATTTATTTAGCATTCTTCAAAACATAAAATTATTAAATGGTTAAAACATGATATTTAAAGTCTTTATTCCAAAGTTCTTGTAAATTGCTAATATCTATGTTATTAACACTCTGCAACTGTTTATAAAAATAAAGTGTAAATTAAATCTTCTAAAGCACCATATAATAATTACAGAATATTTAATGTTTGGAAAAAACTGATAAATTTTTTAATTAAAATACTAATCCCATATTCTTTCTCCATGGTCTTGAAATGCTATTTACTTGTAATTATCAAATAAGGATTATACCAGAGTATGCATATTTAATGTAAACAAAAATCAAAGTTAATTTCTCAACAATACCTTCCAGATATGTCTTGTATTATTTAATGCTGGCATATTGGCTAACGTTAATCACTAAGTCAAAATACACATAAGGCCAGTGATAAATCTGAGCATCAGAAAATTACGTCTGTGCTTCAATTTTCATATGGCAATTAAAAAATCAATTTAAAACATAGAAATTCTTCTTGATATATCTCCATCAGGAACAATAGCTATGTAAACATTCATTCTTCTCCATAAAATATTGGGTTTTGATTGTGGTTTGTCATTTGATTTTAGAGACATTGTAGGAGACTTGTGTTAATCTATGGTAGCAAAAGTTCAGGAAGTGTCTGGTAGTAGTTTTTCCAGCTAACACGTTTTATTAAAGGTACAAGTATTTGTGAGCTCTTATTTCATAATCAGAGTTGTTAGTCAGAAAATGTGATACCAGGCCTCTTCCGATTTTGTTTTTAAGTTAATGCACGATAGCACAACTTCAGGATTTTTAAGTAGAAGTTAACATAATGGAAATCATGATTGCATTCTTGAAATAGTGTGATCCTGCTCCAGTCAATATGCTGAATCTTTAGGGATGGTTAACTATAGATCAGGGCTGTCAAACTACCGGCCTACAGGCCAGATACGTCACGTGCTGGCCACGCCCTCGCCTGGTTTAGCGAAGGGTAAAAAAGTCCTGATATGTCACGTGACGCCACCGTGACAACATGAGTTTGACACCCCTGCTAGAGATGGAGCCCAATCATTGACAGTAGGACGGGGTGAGATGCCACAGGTTCGGACCGGTTTGGGTGTACTGGTAGCGGCGGCTGCCGGTAGTTCGCTGAACCAGTAGCGGCGGCTGGCTGGCCACGCCCCCGAACTGGTCCCCCAGTCGCTGCTTGCTCACCCTGCAAGTGGATGTCCCAGGGCTGCACATGCCGTAGGACGCGAGTCTGCACCGGAGGAAGGCTGCAGGAGATGCTGGAGCGAGCGCACTGCTCTCGGCCACCTGCTGCCACTGCTGCTCCTGGATGCTGCATGCCACACGCTTGCCTCCCTCCCCAGTCCATGGCTCCTGCGCTCTGGCCCTATCCCAGTCAGCCTGATGTCATGCTGGAGCACCAGCAGTCCAATGTGCATGTGCATGACATCTCCAGGATATTATCTCCAGGACATCCTCTTGCCGAAGCGGAAGCGGCGCTGCTCTCAGCCCCATAGCAGCAGCAGCAGAAGGCCGACACCGGCAGTGAGGAGGGGGAAGACCTGCACTCATCTGAGGAACTGCTTTGGAGGGACATGGCGAGACTCGTTCGCCTTTCGGGCGAGTCCGACACGCGTCCGGCATGAAGCTTGCTTCCCCTTCCTCAGACGTGGCAAAAGGGTCTGGGCTTGGTGACATAATTTGAGCCGCCCATGCACACGTGGGGGGCTCGGAGGAAGCAGCAGCGTCGGTGGCAATGGCATCTCACCCTGAGGCGCCGTGGCCAGGTCCTAGCGCTCAAGAGGCTTCGTTCCGCAGGCCGGACGCATGTCGGACTCACCAAAGCCGCTTTTCCCTCTCACGTTTTCTGTCCGGGACGCGGCGGGCAAGAGAAAAAGAGCAGGGCAGAGCCCAAGAGGCTGCCGAGCGAAGAGCCAGAGAGGCCCGGTGGGTTCCTCTGCGGGGCTATGCCCACCTGTGAGGCTTGTGGGGGGGATTTATCTTCCCGCGAGGCTGCTAGCCCCTAACCTGGGGAAACACCAGCTGATCATTGTAACTTTTTAAAACTTTTTTTTAGTTAAAAATGCTTAAATTTTTTAATTGGCCACACCCACCCAGTCACATGGCCCCCCCACCAAGGCATGCCCACTAAGACACGCCTACAGAACTGGTGGCAAAAAATTTACATTTGACCACTGCAGTAGGATACAGTATATATGTAAGTTGCATTCACTGCTTATAATCAATTTACTTTATTGTCAAGCAGATTATTTTATAGTTATGCAGGTTAACTTTATGCAGAAGACTGATGGGAAGAGACTTATCTTTTTTTCTATTCAATTGCGTCCAATTCTCAGAGGAGATTGCCTGGACAAGTCCCTGCAGTTTTCTTGGCAAGGTTTTTTAGAAGTGACTTGCAGTTGCCTCCTTCCTAGAACTGAGAGACAATGACTAGCCCAAAGTCATCCAGCTTGCTTTGTGGCTAAGAATGGAGTAATTTATATACACTGAGATGGAAAATTGGGATGGGGAGGAATCTAAAAAGAATGGAAAAACCACTTCTGCTAGGAACCATACCATCATTGTTAGATATTATGACCAGAATTTTATGCAGAATTTATGGGGCAGTGGATATTCAGTAGGAGCATTTACTATTTCCTCTGTTCCCATGCACTTGGACAGTTCCTGCTCTGTCCATCAAGTTTTCTGCTTCAATAAATTTGAATTCTCAGTCAAAAGTATGGTTTCTGGTTCTGGTATCAATAATTTAATGTAACTTCTGATGCTGCTTCCAGCTTTTCCTGCATTTTACCCTATATTGTTATTTCTAATTTACAAGTTAACATATTGATGGGATTATAGCAAAATGTTATTGTATCAGAAAGGCAGCTGTAGCAGATTCTAAAAACATCTAAAAGAGTTTTCAGAAATTTGTTCTTTGTAAAATGAATATGCTAAAAGTAAAAATCTCTTTACAAGAATGTATTAGATATAGTGTCTGTTGACAAGCAGTCAACTTATGTCCTTTGGTTGTCTTTGGATCTGATAAACATAGCAGCAGATATAGACCTAAAATCTGGTTTCAGTTTTTAATTAAACTAGTTTAATACCAGCTTTCTTACTTTGGAATGTACATGTACATACCAGGATGAGTTCATCCTAGCAGCTGGAGTTTTGTGGAGAGAGAGGAGAGAAGAAACAAAATGTCAAAGTGATTTGGAGGTCATTTGTGAAGTGGTTGGGTGGATAATATCTAGGATGGTTGACAACAGCGTTATATATATTACCAGTAAGACTGCATTGTTATGTAGCTTGGCAGTATGGCATGAATAGATGATTTGGCAGGAAAGGTAGGAATAAATTTCTCATATTCTAGAGAAAATAAATAGTTTTCTGGCATTAAGCTTTTATGGGACACAGTCCATTTGTTCTCCATGCTAGTGGAGACAGCATCCAGGAATGAGTTAACTCAGTCTATTATCCAATAGGACTGAGTCTACAAAATAGATGACACGCCGCCTCCTCCTGTGACTTCCGCTTTTTAGACTCAGTCTTATCTTGGACAAGATGTGTTTTCAGAGCTCCCATTCCTAGATTTCTCTTCAAGAGGAATTCTGCAATTTGTGATCTTTACAGCAGTGTGTGTGTGTGAGTGATTCAACTTTCTGGCGTGAAGGGCTTGCCTGATCCCGCCGAGGGCTGCTTCAGTGGCGGTTAGGCTGCCGGCTGGCAGTCCTAACAGGGCAGTGTTCACGGGAGGCTTCTCCAACATGCTGACCCTCTGGGCGTCTTCCTTGGCCATAACCTGTTGTTCGAGCTGTCAGCTTGCAGCACAGGTTTTGCGCACACGAGCTTTGCTCCGCAACACTTAGAGGGCTCATCGAGGGCAGAAGAAGAGCGCAAGGAAACTGCTCCACCATTGCCGGGGGGTGAGTTCGCTCCAACCCACGCAGCTACGCCCAGTTCTGAGCCAGTCATCTAATCCCGGGGTTCCGGGAGCCGGAATTAGCCTCTGCCCATTCTCTGCCCATGCTGCCTTGCCCTAAAATGTAGCGCATGAGCCTAGCTCCGCAGCTACAAGCCGCAGGGAGAGGTAGATGCCATTTTGACTGCAGAGTCAAGATGCCATTTTGTTTCTCCCTCATGGGCGATTTTGATCCCAGGCAGCTCTTGAGCCCCTTCCTCTACAAGCAGCAGGAGCCAAGCTCTAAGAGGAAAGCTGCTTCAGCGGGATCTTGCTCCAGCAGATCCCATAAATCTTCCAAGAGGGCAGATAAGCAGGCCCAACAAAGGCACAAGGTCATTGAGAAAATTATAGCCAAGGCCCAAAAGACCGCAGCAAAAAATTCCAATGGTCATCAAGGGGTTCAGCCTTTGGGCTCCCTTCTCCCCTTCCAGGGGAATGGGATCAGGTCCCTGGGACCTCGCGGACGGCAGCTTTGTCTCCAGATAGGCAGTTGGAGCCACCATTTTATTTGCCCTGCAACAGTGAAAGGTTATTAGGCTCCGCGCCAACCTCTAGAGGTACGGTTCCCTTTGGGGCCCATTCCCATCTCCACAGGCCTTCTAGAGCGGAGGCAACATTCACGCCTACCGCTGCAGGCCTTCGCTCTGATGAGCAATTTGGGCCTTCTGTCCAGGCCAGCATGGGGGCATGGATCTCCGAGGCCATTAAGCAGGGCATTGCAGCTGGATTGCAGCAGAGGACATATTTTGGTCCTAGTCCCCCCAGAGTCCATGAACACCATCAGGTGATTCCAGTATCAGAGAAGGAATGTCAATACCAGAATCAAACCCTGTCCCAAACTTCTTCTGGCCGAGAATCCTCGTTAGGAGAAGAAGAACTCAGAGACTTTGATTTATCTGAGGATGAGGGCCTTACGCCCGATCAACCTGCCATTGTTGGTTTATTTCCACCTCAGATCTTCAAATCCTTGCTGTAAAAAGCAAAAAACACCACCTGCTTGGGGTCAAATCCGGTGCCTTCTGAATCTGCTTCGGGGTCAGCTGATCCTGCAGATCCCCTTTTTGTGGAGCCCACGGTGGAGACGGAGGAGATTCCGGCGCCCAAACTTTCACTTGACATTGTTCAAAGGCAGTGGGCCTCGCCAGGCTCAGGGCCCAATCCCAGTGGGTCAGACAGGCGCTTTTATAATGTGGGACCTGAACTTTCTAATGTACTTCAGATTCCTATGGTAGACAGCCCTGTAGTGACTCTGGCTTCCCCCTCCGTAGTCACAGGGCCCCGGGAGGAAGTTTTAAGACCTGAGGATAAGAGGGCAGAACAGTTATTGGTCAAGGCCCATCAGGCGGTTGCCTGGGCCATAAAAGCCTCCACAGTGGCTTCATTTTTTAATAGAGCCTCACTGCTTTGGCTAAGGCAGTTACAGGACAGGTTACCGGAAGATGACACGAGGCATTAAAAGACTAAACAAATAAATACATAAATAAACATCCTCTAAAATCTTATTTCAATTTTCTGAGGTGAAGTTATTTTATTGTCTTTCTCCTATGTTATTTTCATAGGTTGTATGAAATAAGTCAAAAAAGTGTGGTTTGTTGTTGCTTTATTTGAGGAGTGTTACTGGAAAGAGGAAATGATTTACAGCAGTTCTTGGATGTGGACTGATTTTGTAATCATGTACTGCAAATCAAGGAAAAATAACAAAGATAAAAAAAGGTGCAGAACAGACCACTAGAGAAAATAAACCAAGCCAAAAATCAAATAAAGTCCTGGCAGCTCTTCTTACAAAAATATATGAACACTCAAAACAACATCTATAGTCCCCACACATTTGCAATTATATATTACTTCTTTGAGTGCTGTATATGAATATGAAATAAGCAAACAATAAATAAATAGTCTGCAAAATCATGTTCCCACCCCCCTTTACAAACACACATTGTGCAGCTGCTCATCCTGGCAATATCCATTTTCAGCAAGTAGGTTCAGTCTGCCAAATAAACATGATTTTTTTTTTTTTGCTACTTATGGTCTGTTTAAATGATTGATTTAAAATAGTGTGAAAGTCTGCAGACATAAAGAGCTAAAAAACAATATTCTTAAATAACTCTTGACATAATCTGCACTGCGTTGTCCAAAAGGGGACATATATATTATATGCAGGTGGATTTTTTTTAAAAGACATTTTTGCAAAATAGCTTCTTCCTGGCAAATTAAATACTGTGTCTGTATTTTCTTATGAACAGAATTTGCAGAATACTGAAAAAGTCACTCACTTAATCACCCAGCCTATAATTAGAATCAGTAGGATTTAAAGCTTGAAATTTTGGATTGCCATACACAGATGTAAGTTCCACTGTGGCACCAAACTGTCTTCCAGGTCTTGTTTTTTTCCTGAAGTATAAATTTGATGGGCTAAGAGTAAATACTTCATTCAACCTAAAAACATCTCTGCCTGTCTAGACAAGAATAATCTAAGAGAAGCATATTTTACAGCAACTTAGTTCAATAAAGGCAGTAGCCGAAAGCAGAAGAGCAGTCTACATTCAGATGCATAGCTTATTCAGGCAAACCTGCTAATTTGTTTTCACCTTCAAGGAGAGTTGGAACCTTTGTATTTTGGGAGCAGTGTCCAATGTAATTGTTTCCTGCCTCTTAATCTTCAATCTAGTTGACTAGGCTTAGTGTGCATAGAAAAGCATGAACTGTTTAGTACATTTTTTTGTGCTTCTCTCCTTTTGAAGTCCTTGGAGCTGTGCCTGAAGTGTGATGTGTTATAGAAGTACAGTACCTGTTTTGATCATTTGCAATCATGAAACTGACATATGTCAGAATATGTTTGTATGGCAAAAAATATAAGAATATGATAGCTGTGATGTGCAATTAAAAATACTTTAGACTGAGTCCACTCCAAAACTTGATGTCAGTCAAATCTTTTCCTCAGAAGCCTCCATTCTTTTTCATTCTTGTAAAAATAACACAGTATTAGTTGGCTAGAGGTGAACCTTTTGAAAAAGGGTTTTATTTTTTTTAAAGTGAAACAACAGTAAATATTTGTAATGGTGCTATATGGCAAACTACCATATAATGAAGTGTAAGGTAATTTTGGATGTTACAGCAAAAGAATTGGGATAATCTTATTTGCTTTTTGATCGTTCCTGACTAAATGTAATTTTGATGTGAGAAGAGGAAGGGAAACAAGATTCTTTGTTGAAATTGCCTAATGTTCTCATTGCTAGAAGGATGTGCTTTATTGATCATTGTAACCTCTTCTGCTTTATTACAGTTTCATCATGGAATCTGTTTTCAAGGACTCCTTCTGAGAATTAGTTGGAGAAAAAAGCAATTTGCTTGTGTTTTCTAATCATAAAACAGGCTGAACAGATGGCAAGCCAGACCTGAAATAGTTTATTGGCTGCCTGCCACCATCCTATGAATTTTTATTTGTATAGATAACAATTTTATTTTTCCCTTTTTGGGGGGAAAATATGTGTGTAAGTTTCGGGAAGATTAATCCTTCATTTCCTGAAAAATGTATGCTTGTAGAACAAATGTTGCAGCAATGTGCCATGCAAACCTTGCATTGTGTCAATTAGGAGGCGTAACATCAGGAGACTACCCAAGCTGTCAAAGGCCAGAGCAGCTTTCAAAAGTTCTTTTATTCATGACTTTTCCTGAAAGGGAAAGAAATTTCCCTTTAGCCTCAAAAAGGGAGCAGTTAAAATAGCATTCCACAGCAAGCCCATTGTTGAATCACTGACCTCATAAGAGCTGAGTAACTATTTCAGAAATAAATCTGCCTACAGCATTTTGCAACTATTGAGAGAATAGCAAGTGGAAAGAATGGCTTTACATATTTTGGTCAACGCTAGCATACATGTAATATAGCTCGTTCATCAGTAGTACTAAAATGTAAGAAATAAATTTGAGCATTTCCAGTTACTATATTTATGATATAGAATAACAGAAACTTGTCATCTATCATATTAGTACATTTAACAATAACATTTTTGACTCTGAAGAGAAGATTGAAGGAGCCAAGAACCTATAAACCTTTTTTTATTCTTGGATATGCTCAAAATGAATGTTGTTAGAACCGTGAACAATGCATTTCTGGTTACCTGGAAACCCAAACATTAGCATGTAAGGGAAAGCTGATGAGTTTGTTCTGTATACAGAAATATACAATTTGAACAGCATTTATTGATTTTATTTGAACTCTATTTTAAGGACTCTTTTTTAGATAACTGTAATTTATGGACATTTTTATAGTTTTCTTCTCATGAGTTATAATACAGATAAAGTACAAAGTGACTTATTACAAGGAAAAGCCATTACTGGGGATTTGCTTTATAACATACGGCAAAATAATTATCTTCTTGGTCATCCAGAACTTGGAGTCTAAGCCATTTTGAATTTCAAAAGCTTCAGATTGTACTTAAGTGATAATGGGCTCCATTACCCTTCATGAAATGAAGTTGTTGGATTTTAATTGCATGATTTGATATTTCAAATAGAAAGTAAGGGTGAATATAAAATCTAAATCAAAACTAAAAGTCTATTTTTTCTTCAAGGAGCTGGTTAGATTTGGAAAATATGAAGTTACTTGAGTAACACATGTTTCAAATGCCTGGTTCTGCTTTTGTAATTGTATGTCTTTCCTTTGTATTGAATTTCACATCTGGAGTAGTTTTCTTACAGACAGCTGAAAGTTTTCCTTACAGTGTGACTATTTATTAAATTTGAACTATGAAACTTGATCACACCGCTTTCTTGAAAATGTTTTGTCTGGTACAGTAATCTGTGCAGAGGTGAAGCCAATGGATCTTGCCACCTTTGGCTTTGTTTCCTATAGAACATGCATGGCTAATCATTTGTCCAGGTTTTCCATTGTCAAAACTTATATTTCAGGCAAGGCTCAGCCTGGGGACTTATTTTTTATCACTAGTTGTAAAAGCAAAATCTGGAACTCTTCTGGCAAGAAAGTGCCTCTAAGTATCTGCAGAAGTCTATTCCCCTCTGTATTGAATAACAGCAGTTATTCCTCACACATCAATGATTAAACAGTATGGATTCCAGGATGATTTCAGTCCTGCCACTTTTCACTTTGCACATCAAACACTCACTGTGTAATTCACTGAACTGAAGCAATAGTATGCTTTAACTGCCTTGAAAGAAGACAATATCAGCCACTTCCAAGCTAGTAAACTGCTGAGCAGAAATGAATCTCCATGAATATTGAACGTGTGTAGATACCAGGAAAATGCATTCTGTCAGAAGATATTTTTGCACTGTATGTCATAATTATTACTTGATAAGTTCATTTGCATCTACAGAAATTTTATATACAGAAGGTAGCACTTCAGTTTGCTGATCTGATGATGGCAGAATAATTTTAAAAGGCAGTACAGTGGCATTTTCATTCAGCAATGGGCTGAGGGATGGAATCTACCTAGCTTTTTTATGATGACAGAAGACAGAATAGCATGATTCTCAGCAATTCAGTCCTGTCACCAGCAGTCATCTGCAAGAGTTTTCAGACCAGGTTTTTGAAGCTTAAACGTAGGTGGGAAAAGTGATTGCACATTCCACCCTTCCCTGTTTCAGTGATGAAAATCTTCAGTTAGTGGGGAGAATATTCATCAGTCTCTGTCTGGCTTCTTATTTCACTTTTTACCTCACATGTCAGAACTTCTCACATCCCTGAAGAAAATAACATTTCACCTTGGGAGCAAAAATCTGTCATAGAAACACAGCTTTTTACAGATAGTATAAAATTCCACTTCATTTAGAAAAAAATAATTTATATCATAAGAATATGATCTCATACACAGCACCGTAAAGCATAGCTAAATTATTATGAGTACACCTTAAATATTAGGTTATGACACTGTAACTGTACTCTTCATATAGTTATCTGAACAAGTTTTTTTTTCTGAACTAAGCATGTTTGTGTTTTTATGACTTAAGTTTTATTATTTACTATTTGGTGGGCTTTAACATTTGGGTTTGATGTACTTTCTGCTATCACACAAACACACAAAAAAGTGTAATGGTTAGCTCAAACAATTGCCTGTTGGCTATTGTCAGTTCATTAAGAGAGACTTCCTGTCTTTAGAGTTCATTGGAATCTTCAGGCAAATTGATTATTCTTATAGTGGTATTGAATGTATATTGTTGAGTACATAACAGTTGCAGTCCTGCATAGGTCTCTTGGTAGTTAATAGCTTAATCCTTAAGACATGGATATAACATTACAGCATCAATATTTCTCTGTTCATATTTTATCATTCTGTTCTGGGCTACCAGCCAATTTAACCTGTGCACTTTATTTCTTTATCTGTTCTTCACCTCCACTGAAATCTACATTGCACATGTATCTCTGGTTTGCTTTCTATTCACAGAGGCATCCAGCTGGGAAAATATAATGTGTACAATGCTCTGTGCTTCAACTGACATTTCTTATAAATTGCAACAGAAACACTGCTATCAGCAGCTTAATAGTAGGTAGAATGCAGTTCTACATATCATGTCTCAGCAGGATGCAGAATCTGTGGTTATGAAATTTTCTATTTGTGAGTCAGGAGAAGGCAAAAAGACACTTGTATAGCAGACTCAGGTTGGAAGGAAAACCAGTTGAAAACAGATTCATTGAAATCCTGTCTTTTTTAAAAGATGTTATGGGAACTGAACAATGATAGCATCATTATTGCATTTTGCTGAATTGCTCGCTTTGGAGACTCAAACCCTACAGGAGGTTTTTGTGATAAGCAGCTCAGTAAAGGCTACATCCTTTTCTTTTTGGGAGGGATGGCCAGCTCTTTCTCTTTTTTTTAAAAAAATAAACTCAATGCCAAAAGACTGTTTAGAACTATGTTTGTAATATGTGGGTTATAGCAGAAATGTTAATCTGGATGCCTCTTAGAAGTAGCATTTTTCTTGCACTGCATTCTGAGAAATGAATTTGTTCATTTCATTGTAAGATGCCTGTAGGGGCTTCGGAAGTGTGTGATATCTGTTTCCAGCTGCATAACTAGATATATAATAATTATGAGGAACAAATATAATCTGTTCCTCATAATTGTTTCTAAAGAATTATCCCTCCTTTCTCATCAAAACAGTCTAGATTGGCACAAATTCTCTCACTGAGCTTTGTTTTATGTATGTACATTTAAACCCGTAGTCCAAATCCAATATTCTCATCATTGCATTATCTGGATCCTAATTATTTTTAAGAGATATGTTGAAGTATGAAAATATTAGTTTGATGTAGCAAGCACCAATAGAATAGGAAGCAATTATTTTTAATGAAGGACTATTTAGGTATGCATATTTAGGAAGCACATCACAATAGTAATGGGGGATTTTAACTACCCTGACATCAACTGGGAGACAAACTCTGCACCAAGTGGAAGATCCAACAGGTTCCTAACAAACCTAGCTGACAACTTTGTTACCCAAAAAGTAGAGAACGGAACAAGGGGATCAGCCATATTGGACTTAATTCTCACTAACAGAGATGAAATGATAGAAGGTGTTGACGCTACAGGAACCTTGGGGGCAAATGATCATGCAATATTGGAATTCAACATTATGCAAACACAAACAGTAGAACAAAGTCAAACTAGAGACTTGGACTTTAAGAAGGCTAAGTTCAATAAATTTAGAGAGAACTTGGGAAAGATTCCATGGATGAGAATCCTCAAGGGGAAAACAACTCAAGAAGCTTGGGAAATTTTGAAAAGTGAGATTATAAAAGCCCAGACTAGCACAATACCAATGAAGAAGAAAAATAATATGTCTCAAAAGAAACCAGCATGGCTGCATAAAGAACTCTCTGACAAATTGAAAGACAAAAAGGACAAGTATAAAAAGTGGAAAGAAGGGGAAATAACTAAGGCAGAATACCAGCAAATAGCCAGAGCCTGTAAAGATGAAGTGAGGAAAGCTAAGGCTCACAATGAACAAAGGCTTGCGACAAAAGTAAAAAGTAACAAAAAAAGCATCTTCCAACATATTAAAAACAAGAAAAAAAGTCAAGGAAACAATTGGTCCATTACAGGGAGAAAGTGGCAAGAAAGGTGACAAGCAACGGGGAGAAAGCAACACGTTTTTTGCATCTGTCTTTACACAAAGGGAAAAAACAGTCCAACCTATCAAAAACAGCATCACAAAAAACATATTAGGAACATAAGTTAAAATAGGGAAGAAAATGATAAGCGAACCTGTCTACCCTAGACGAATTCAAATCACCAGGACCAGATGGATTACACTCCAAGGTTCTGAAGGAACTGGCAGACGAGATCTCAGAACCACTGAACTATATCTTTCAAAGATCCTGGAGAACCGGGGAACTGCCAGAGGACTGGAAAAGAGCTGATGTAGTTACCATCTTCAAAAAAGGTAAAAAAAACAGATCCAGGAAACTACAGACCTATCAGCCTGACCTCAATACCAGGGAAGATTTTGGAAAAGATAGCAATATAGCAATAGCACTTTTCTTATATACCGCTTCATAGTGCTTTACAGCACTCTCTAAGCGGTTTACAGAGTTCAGCATATTGCCCCCAACAATCTGGGTCCTCATTTTACCGACCTCGGAAGGATGGAAGGCTGAGTCAACCTTGAGCCTAGTGAGATTTGAACAGCTGAACTGTTGAACTAGCAGTTAGCCTGCAATGGCTGCATTTAACCACTGCACCACTTCAGCTCTTATGATAATCAAGCAACGAATCAACGAACACCTAGAAGCAAACAAAGTAATAACCAAAAGCCAACATGGGTTTGTCAAAAACAGATCATGCCAGACTAATCTTATTACATTCTTTGATAAAGTGACAGAATTAGTGGACCAGAGGAATGATGTTGATGTGGTTTACTTGGACTTCAGTAAGGCATTTGACAAAGTAGACCATAACCTACTACTAGATAAAGTAGAAAAATGTGGGATGGACAGCAACACCACCAGATGGATTCAAAACTGTCTAACCAACCGCACTCAACGTGTAGTGCTCAATGGAACTGCATCTACATGGAGGGAAGTATGCAGTGGAGTACCCCAAGGCTCTGTTTTAGGCCCAGTACTCTTCAACATCAATGACTTGGACGATGGGATAGAAGGGGAACTCATCAAATTTGCAGATGACACCAAACTGGCAGAAATAGCCAACTCTCCAGAAGATAGGCTCAAGATACAGAAGGATCTTGACAGACTTGAACATTGGGCGCTATCAAACAAAATGAAATTCATTGATGAAAAAAATAAGGTTCTACATTTAGGCAAGAAAAACAAAATGCACAGGTACAGTATATGTGGTAACTTGCTCAACAGTAGTAACTGTGAGAGGGATCTTGGAGTCCTAGTGGACAACCATTTAAATATGAGCCAGCAGTGTGCAGCAGCTGCCAAGAAAGCCAACACAGTTCTAGGCTGCATTAACAGAGGGATAGAATCAAGATCACGCGAAGTGTTAATACCACTTTATAATGCCTTGGTAAGGCCACACTTGGGATACTGGATTCAGTTTTGGTCGCCACGATGTAAAAAGGATGTTGAGACTCTAGAAAGAGTGCAGAAAAGAGCAACAAAAATGATTAGGGACTGGAGGCTAAAACATATGAAGAACGGTTGCAGGAACTGGGTATGTCTAGATTAATGAAAAGAAGGACCAGGGGTGACATGATAGCAGTGTTCCAATATCTCAGGGGTTGCCACAAAGAACAGGGAGTCAAACTATTCTCCAAGGCACATGGGGGTAGAACAAGAAGCAACGGGTGGAAACTAAACAAGGAGAGAAGCAACTTAGAACTAAGGAGAAATTTAGAACAGTTAGAACAATTAATCAGTGGAACAACTTGCCTCCAGAACTTGTGAATGCTCCAACACTAGACGTTTTTAAGAAGATGTTGGATAACCATCTGTCTGAAGTAGTGTAGGGTTTCCTGCGTAAACAGGGGGTTGAACTAGAAGACCTCCAAGGTCCCTTCCAACTCTGCTGTTGTTGTTGTTGCTGCTGTTGTTGTTATTAATGCAGAAAGTAGGGTTGTGACTAAAATTAAAACATTTGTTTTTAGGCATTTTTAGTGTGTTTAGTTATAGTAAGGAAAATAGTTTGGGGAATCACTAATCACTGAGTTACTCTATAGAAATGTTATCTATTTGTGCAGTTACAACTGGATTTCAGGGCATTTAAGAGACAATTCCCCAATGACTAACCATAGAGTGGCAGATGAGCAAACAAGCCTAACTGAAGTCATCATATGAGTTACATCATTGTTTCTCTTTAATATGCTTTAATAATGTTTTAAAGGCAGAAGGAATTGATTTATTTTTTATTTTTTAGATACTTGTTTAGATACTTAGTACTTGTTTCCTAGCAAGAGAAATGGCTATTTTAAAGAGACTACATCAATTTTAGGAGTCAAAAGTGATATAATCTAACTACACCATTGATATTATCCAATATTACTGCTCTCCTTTAAAAGGATTCAAGTTAACAAATGAATCACATTTAGAAGCATTTCCATTACTTAGTAAGTAAGCTGCATTGAACTTTATAGATTGACAAGTCAGACTATATTTGGCTTAGTATCAGTTGCTGAAGCATTGCTGAACATGAGCTGATATGGATATGATAACTGGATGGGAAAATAAAGCAAATAGCAAAAATCATGTTTGCACAAGGGAAAGACTATACATCCATTTCCCAAATCCATAAATGCACAAGTAACAGATGTACCTTTCATAGTAGTTGGAAATAGCAATAGCAGTTAAACTTATGTATATACCGCTTCACAGTGTTTTACAGCCCTCTCTAAGCAGTTTACAGAGACAGCATATTGTCCCCAACAATCTGGGTCCTCATTTTACTGACCTCGGAAGGATTGGAAGGCTGAGTCAACCTTGAGCCTGGTGAGATTCAAACTGCCAAATTGCAGGCAGCCGGCAGTCAGTAGAAGTAGTCTGCAGTACTGCATTCTAACCACTACGCCACTGCAGTTCATGTTTCAATAAGCTGGCTGGTTATTTATTTTAGAAGGCTTTTTCCTATATTTCAGGCATATATAGGGAGAACTTTGTAAGTGGTCAGAAAATGCCTGTATTCCTTGAATTTTAGCTTACAAAGCAGCAAAGGCTGCTGTACAAGGAAGAACCTCATTAAAAAAGTAGAACATTAATAATTTCATACTCAAGTTTAGAAGAACTTTAGTATGAGAAAGGAGAATGAGTCTTTTACAAGTAGTCCTCAACTTACCACCACAATTGAGCCCAAAATTTCTGTTGTTAAGCGGGACATTTGTTAAGTGAGTTTTGTCCCATTTTACGACCTTTCTTGTCACAGTTGTTAAATGAATCACTGTACTTGTTAAATTAAAAACAAAGTTAAGTGAGTCTAGCTTCCCCATTGAATTTGCTTGTCAGAAGGTCAAAAAGTCATCCCACATGACCATGGGATATTGCAACTGTCATAAATATGAACCGGGAGGCGGAGCCAACTTCGCAGCGAGACAGATGTTTCCCTCGGCACCTCCGAGGGAAACTCCGAACTCCAGCTGATTGGGGATCCAAAATTGGATCAGAACCGCTCTGGAGGAGCGGGGAACAAGGAAGGCACCGAATGGCGGACTGGGGGGTATCACAGACCCCCCCAGGGAGCTGATAACAGCCTCCCAACCATCAGCTGATGAGAGGTGACTGGAGTCACTATTAGCTGGGATGGCCATCGCTGGAAGCACGGAAGAGAGAAAATGCTGTGAGTCATCTGGGTGAGATGTTGCTTAAAAATGCTTGATTTGGTCAAGATTGTGAGAGGAGATAGCTGGAACAAGTGAGAGTGAAGATTAAAAAGCTCCTGGAGTCATAAATATGAACCAATCATTTTTTTCAGTGCTGTTGTAACTTTGAACAGTCACTAAATGAACTGATGTAAGTCGAGAACTACCTGTATTTAGTATGAAACAGCAAACCTGGCAAGAACAGATTGGGGAAGGTTTTGTCACACCACTAGTACACTGCCGCCACTGAACCAGAGTGATGTCTAGTTTAAGATCTCATGGAAGTCTTTGCTATATCATTGTGCAGGAAAAGCTTCTCTTCATCCAGATCTCTTATCTAAATATATGGATCTTTTGTAGATTAGATCCCGTCACATGACCTCAACTGGCATCCTTTTTGCACTCCACAAATGGGTACTCTAGAAATTTTTTCCAAAGATGTTATAAGCTGAAATGCATAAATAAATACTTTTGATGTCTTATCACAAATACAGGTAGTCCTTGACTTACGACCACAATTGAACCCAACATTTCTCTTGTCAAGTGAGACATTTGTTAAGTGAGTTTTGCCCCATTTTATGACCTTTCTTGCCTCAGTTGTTAAGTGAATCACGGCAGTTGATATGGTAACCTGGTTGTTAAGTGAACCTGGCTTTCCCATTGACTTTGCTTATCAGAAGGTCACAAAAGGTGATCAGATGACCTTGGGACACAGCCAGGGTTATAAATATGAACCAGTTGGCAAGCATCTGAATTTGATCACATGATCATAGGAATGCTGGAAAGGTCATAACTGTGAAAAACGGCCATAAATCACTTTTTTCAGGGCCATTTTAACTTGGAACGGTCACTACATGAACTGCTTTAAGTCAAGGACTACCTGTACTAAAATCATTTCCTTTGGAAATTCATCAAAGTCCAGATTGTGCCCTTTCTCTTGTACTTATCCTTGCTCTTTGCATGATGTCCGCAGTCTCCCTAGCACATTCCAAATAACCACAAAATCTGGCTTCTAACCACCCTTAGCATCTTCCCACTATTGTTCTCTACCTCCGCGCTAGCATTTTTATTGCTTTCAACTCAGTCCAGAAGAAAGACTTGAATAAAGTTCCTCACCATGTTCAGAATTAGCTGAGGTTACATATCTCTTATCAGGAAAAAGGTAGATAGATATGTAGACTGACTCATATTCAGAGGTGGGTTCCTACCGGTTCTAACTGGTTCTTTAGAACCGTTAGTAAACCGGTGGTGACATCACGGAGCTGGTTCTCTCGGTGCCGGTCCATGGGCGCCGCCATCTTTGATTTAGCTTCTTTGCATGTGCAAAAGTTAATTTTTGCTAGTCTTTTATGAGGGAAAGGCAAAGGCTTGCCTTTGGAGGGCAGTAAACCGAGCAATTAGCAAAGTTGACATGAAAAGAATGAGTGGTAAGTGGCTTGTGTTCTTTGCACTTGGTTATTGGCTTTATCAGATTGAGCAAGAGTAGATTGAAAGTGCTTTATTAGCTTTAGGAACAGACAACACATTTTCCATTGGTAGATACTGAGGTGGTTGGGAAAATATGGGTTCCCTTTTAGGGGTTTATTGATAAAGTTTAGAGATAAAACAGATGGCAGTGTATAATCTGTAGTATTCTCTGGTCAGGTTACCTCTGTTCTTCTCTCTCACGTCACTGGGATTTGTTGGGAAAAAAGTGGGAAATTGGACCATGGGAAGAATATGGCTGCGTTTTAACCTACATCTCTTTATTCATCTCAGTTTTGTCAGTGTGAGTAGTCCTCCTCTGAACTTCTGTTTTAAAGAAAAAATGTAATTTTAATGTGTTCTGAGCAAAACAAGGGATTTCATTAATCTGCTTGAAATTACACACAAGGTATGCATACGAATACAAAGTGAGAAACAGTTGCACGGTTAAAGTGCTTTTAAGAATTCCAGAAAGTGTTTCTTAATAAAAAGTCACTACAGTGTATGAAAATAGCAAATGAAGTAAAATAACGTGAGGGTGGAGAAAAATATTTAACCAGTTGATTATTATTTTTCTGTCTTTAAAGTCTTGGAGATACAGATAAATTCTTTTACTATCCACTAAGTTCTTTAAATGACCACTAAGAAATTCCTTTGATCCTAAGGAAGGTGACCCCCCCCAAAAAAAGGTAATATAAGATTGTTATTATCAATGAAAAAGGTAACCTAATAACTACAAAGAATATATACGCTGAATAGAGACACTTGAATATCATTCAGGGTGAGACTACTTTATAATAGTATATGTGCTAGATAGGAGCAGTGTTTCTTAATAAATTGTGAAACCAGTTTTGGATATACATGTACAGACAAAGAAATGCCATGTTAGATTTACATTCTGCAAACAAAATGTATATATCCTGAAAAGCAAAATAAACTAGTTTCATCCTCTACTTTCAGTTTGCTTCCCTTTGGTACACACTGGCAAACGTGCACCTGCACACATAGTTTGAAGACACAGCTTTATGCTCTGTTGCATTGTTCTATAAAAAAATCTTGTTTTCTTTATTGCCCTTATCTATTACATCTATAAAATTTATTTAAGCAGTGCCAAATCTCTCTTTTGAGCCTTGCTTCAAAGACAATAACCTCTGTCAAACTGTTGCAAGGAGATTTGTTGAATATGACTGATCATTAAATTGCAAAGAGCTAAAGATAAAAACTGGCTGTTGGGAACCAATGGAAACTGCAAATAGATGTTAACTAAGAAACATTTGGATCTTGTTGATTTGCTCTTATTCTAGTCTTGCTTTGTTGCTATTTTACTATTGTTATTTTATTAAATCATTATGGGATTTGCTAATACTAGGGCAATGTAAAGAAATTACAACTCCTCAAAACAATATATACTGTAGTAACACAGGGAGAAAAATTAAAATTGTTGAAATTTGTAGAAATAATATAATCCTCGCCGCTATAGATAAATCACAGCAATCACAGCTTACAGGCACAATTAGGACTAGAGTCTCAGTCACTAAACAAGGCAGATATTAAAGAAGAGTTATGTGACCACTCCGCTTAGCAACCACAATCCTGGGACTCTTAGCTGCCAAAATTAAGAAAGAATCACAGGTCATTACATGGATGGAGTCCCAGTAAGGAACATGAGGATGTCTCAGTGTGGGAGAAGCCCTGATAGGCCCAGTGCGGGGTAGTGCAAGCCGCATGTGAATTGGTGTGATGCTACAATGCAGTGCAAAGCCTCAGCTGTCCACTCGGCCCAGCATTGCTTAATGCTGGGCACAGGTGCTGCAACTCCCATCACTTGCCTATTTTCCCCACCAATCTATGCACACAGAGCAGAAACTAAGCCAATCCATGGCACTTTCCCTGCATCGCAAAAACGGCAGGCACAATTTGGACAAGCACAGGGTGCATATTCTCATGAACTTGGGGAAAAAGCTGTCTCACATATAACTGGGTGTGCCTCATGAGCTTTTGAAGAAAAACAAAGTGAGCTCAGCATAGCCAATAGAGCACAGGGCAGCAGGGACAACTGGGGCTTTGCACAGTGGTCCTGGCATAGCTGGTGGTGGTGTGGAGGTGACACAGTGGTTAGAGTGCGGTACTGCAGGCTACTTCAGCTGGCTGCTAGATGCAGTTCAGCAGTTCAAATCTCACCGACTCAAGGTTGAATCCGCCTTCCATCCTTCCGTGGTGGGTAAAATGAGGACCCAGATTGTTGGGGGCAATATGCTGACTCTGTAAACCGCTTAGAGAGAGCTGTAAAGGCACTATGAAGTGGTATATAAGTCTAAGTGCTATTGCTATTTCTCAGTGGCAGCAATAGCAATGGGCCTGAAGTCAAGTCTTGAGGGTGGAGCTAGTTGGCTGAGAATGCTGAAAGTCCCAGGCTTCTACTTCAGCCCCAGCCAGGGGTGGGTTCCTCCCATTTCAGACCAGATCGCCTGAACCGTTAGCGACCTGCTGGTGATGTAATTTTGGCATCACGGATCCAGTTCTATCTGTGCCGGTTCGTGCTTACCGCTATCTTTTTTTTGAATTTTTGGCTGATTTTTCTCAATTTGGATGGCTTCACAGCATTCAAAGCCCTCCAGCCCTGGTGCTGCCGCTGACAAATGCCACTTTGACAGGGCAACCAAAAGGGCATAGAACAGAAGGAATTGGCAGGTGGGGGGGGAGGAATTCCAGCATCCCCGCAGCCATAATTGTGAAGCACCTGAATTTTGATCATGTGACTGCAGGGGTAATGTAATGGCTATAACTTTGAGCATGTGTTGTAAGTACATTTTTTCAGCACTGTCAAAAGGTTACTGAATGAATGTTGTAAGTTAATGACTATCTGTAGTAACCCTCTGCGGGAAGAATATTAAACAAATGGGAATTACCCAAATCTCTTTTTCTTATGAATGTAAAACATATTGACAGTACTTATAAAAAAGTTTAAGATACAAGTTGACAAATACATAAACATAACTTTGTGATATATTTGGATTTTTAACTGCTGGGTGTTCTCCAGGACCTTTAATTGAACTTGGAAATTAATGGACACCTTATATAATATGTTTTGAGTCTATATAGCATAATTCTGTCTATTGTATTTAGAATTTGGGGTACATTTTATTTACCCAATTCAGATCAAATATATACTAACTTAGGAATCATAATGAATATAACAATGAATCATAATGAATATAACAACTTTGTTCTTTGCATATCTTAAGGTTTTGTTCTCTTTCTCATATTTAGAATATTGTATATATTTCCAAATTTGTGGGACGTGAACATCAATATTTTAATTGAAATGTAATTCCTAGAGATTGTAGCTTGCATAGAATATTATGAACATGCTTTCAGTAAAACTTGGTTTTAGTTGTATTTGTGGTTTACTAGCCAAAATATGCCAAAATACACCAAAATACTTTGCTAGTTCTTATCTTTAGCAGAGGTTGCTGCATATAACTAAGACTAGTGATGAAGTACACAGTTTCTCTATCTTGAAAGCACCATGAAAGTCTTGATCAGTAGTGGAGGTTGACACACACACACACACACACACGAGTTGATGACCATGGCATATGGGAAATTTCACACAGAATATAAGAGTAATAATAAGGAGCATAGATTTTAGAATTAAAGAAAAGAAAGAAAAATAGAAAAAGAATTATGGGGAATTACACTATTGTGAAAAATGAAAAAGAATGGTGGAATAGTAGAGAGAAATAAAATGCATGATAAAATGCATGGAAAATAATAGAAAATTTATGTCAAAAAGTAAGAATAAGGGGCAGAAGTTGTATAATAAAGAAACTAGCTGCAAAGAATATGGTCAAGAGCATTGAATGGTTGATATTAAAATAGAAAGAAAAGATTAATTGCTATGTTAATTGAAATAAAATTAGAAATGGAGGAAAAGAATTAAACAAGGAATTATTAATAGATTTAATGAAATTAAAAATAAGTGATGGAAAGATTTGGGATAAAACATAGTAAAAACGGTTGATTTTTTTTTCTGATTTGTATAGGAATAATAGTTTAGGAATGAATTTGAAACAAATGTTATACATGTTTGTATCCAAGAAAAAGTGTACCATAAGTGAATCACAAATGTAAAAGTATTGAAATGTGGTGAGACTGCAGATGGAGGTTTTGTGACTGTTGAAATGTTAAAATATTGATGTGGGTTGCTTATGGAATAGCTCTGATTTGTTCAAACAATGTGTGAGCATCTGTGTCTGATGATTGTAATTGTTCCCCAATACAGAGGGGAAATATAGCAAGATTGGATGGGGAAACTTCAAGGGAATTAGTTTTTTGTGTACTTACAAAGGTATTTGACAGAATTTTGATCAAAGCTGTACAAAAGTGACAGTGAGCCAAAAATGGGAAATGCAATACAGTTTTATGCCAAGGAGGGATATTTTCTTACTTAGCAAATAACTGAGAAATGTATGAATGTGACAAAAAGGAAATATGAAGGTTTATCTAAACTTAGGTTTTACTTAGGTTCTTCTATCCAGTTACTCTCACTTTCTTTTTCCAGTTGTTTAAAACTAGATACCAATCCATCAGACCAGAGAGATATATTTTGCTTTCTTTTCATTTAAAGTCCAAGATAATTGATTTTTAGAATGGCTGCATCTGATTTCTGACAAAATGATCAATAGCTATCTTTATTGCAGGACAGGAATGACATTCACTTGGTTCTGCTTATTTCACTCTGGGATCCTGTTAGACTCCCGTATTTAATTTTAACCTGTCAAAGATTGCAGATTAATCAAAATGCAACATTGAAACATTACTAACATACTACTGGTAGATCTTGCAAAATTGAATATTTAACATATTTAGTGTTTAGTATTCTGTGTACCTTTAAAACCTGAAATTTATAAAGGAAATATGAGATTAATAAAGCATGCATAATTAATTTCTTATTACCAGTGAATATATATTGCTGGAATCCAAATCTGCTTTCCCATAATTAGTTACTGTGTTATTTTTGGGGATTTCATAAAACAGTTCTATAAATTTTTTAAATCCAAGCTACATAATAAATTAACTTAATTGTACAAAAATACAGTCCTGATAAATTTTTTAAATTATTAGAAAGCCTTTTTTGTGTAGATTTATTTTAGTGATATGGCACAGGAATTATGAGTAGTATAAAGTTTATTGAACCATGATATAGGTATCCTGTGTCAATAACTTTGTTAATTTACCTTCATGCGGAGTTCATTATTAAGGACTGTTTCTGTCTTGCATCATCATCACATATCTTGTTCTCTAACTCATTGTTATTTAAGATTTCATTAGCCAAAACAATTCCTTGCCATGTTTTGCTTTGTATTTTATATATTATTTTAAACTTGTTTGAAATAACACAATTGCTTATACATACAGTATTTTGATTTATTCAGTTATAAAATTTATACACCATTTTAATCCACAAGAAATGAAATGTGTGTCCAATTTTATTTTTTACTTTGCTTGTTAGCAATAAGGACAGGTTTCTCAGTTGCAGTCAATAAATAGTTAATCTTTTTGGGTTTAATAAGGTACAGTATAATTAGAATTTTCTGCCCACATTCAGTATATTTTCCCAAATTGCTTACCTTTATGGGGGACTCATTAACTGACCAATTTCCTGAAAAAAGTCTGCCAAGGTTCAAGCCAAAATGGCAGAAAGACAAACTCCCAATACACAAACTACATCTCAGTGTAGAACAGCGGTTCTCAATCTGGGGGTCTCAATCTTTGGGAGTCAAATGACCCTTTCACAGGGGTCGGGAGACTTCACCCGGACACCGCCATTTGGGTTCTTTTACCCTCTGTGCATGCGCAGAATGCTTTGCGCATGCGCAGAGGGTAAAAGAACCCAAATGGCGGCGGGGCGGTTGGCGTGGTGGCGTGGTGGGTCGCGGTGGGGGGCAAGGCACGGGGCACAGCATTAAGAAGGTTGAGAACCACTGGTCTAGTACTTAAGTTACAATTGATAAGGTTCAGAGACAAGAACTTGCCATTCAACTGACTACTCAGCCAAGGTATGCTCTGACTTCCAGATGTCAGATATTATATGTACCATATAGCTTGGACACTAAGATACAACAGGTTACTAATTCTAAGAAAATAAAAATAGTGAAGCAAATCACATAAATATAAAAAATATCTGCACAAATATGTCCTCCATTTTAAAAAAAAACCATCATGCAGTAGCAGCACAATATACACATTTATAAACATCTTTGTTTACCATCACACCAGAATATACAATTATATATACAGTATTGTGCAAAATTGGCAGTTGTGCAAAAGTGCTGTAAATGAAGAACGCTTTCAGAAGCAGAAGTGTTAATAGTTTATTTTTATCAATTAACAAAATGGAAAAGAATTGAACAAAGAGATATCCAAATCAAATCAATATTTGGTGTGGCCACCTTTTGTCTTCAAAACAGCATCAATTCTTACACTTGCACAGAGATTTTGTAGGATTAGAGTCAGGTGTATGATTAATCAATTATACCAATGAGGTGCTAATGATCATCAATTTCATAGGTAGGTTGAAACACTAATTAACTGAATCAAACAGCTGTGTAGGAGGCTTAAAACTGGGTGAGGAACAGAAACTCTGTTACTAAGGTGAGGTTGTAGAAGACAAGTTTCATGTCACAGGTCATACACCATGGCAAAACAGCACAGGAACAAGACAACAGGTAAATTATACTGAATCAGCAAGGCAAAGGTGGTCACACCAAATATATTGATTTGATTTGGATTTATCTTCTATTAATTTACTTTCCATTTTGTTAATCAAAAATAAACTTAACACTTCAATTTTTGAAAACATTTTCAATTTACAGCATTTTTGCACAACTGCCTAATATTTTTGCATAGTACTGTATATATTCTCTTCTTCCATCTCTACCCCACCTCTTGGTTTCATATAAATTCTGCCAAGATTGGGGGTAGGTGAGTTGGCTAGCTAGTTGAATGCATTTCAGAATGAAGCACCAAGTTGCAACTACATCCTAATTTTATTATCTAAAAATATTAATGAGGCATTTTTGGAAATGGCACAGGATACTGAAACTTTCTTTGAAGAATGCCACCTACCCACTTAAAGTAATAATATAATTAAAAATCTCTATTAAGAAATCAAGAGGGCAAGAAGGAGTCTAGCTGACGCCAAGGGAATTATCCATGGGAACACAGAGAGCAGGAAGAGGAAAATAAGAAGAATGTGAACAATAGGAGCTATGGAGTTTCACTTGGGCCTAATGCAGAGAAGCTGTAAAAGCTGTCAAGAAAAGTGATTGATTGGCTCTTGCATTCCAGTCCCTAGTGCAAAGCAATAATGTTCCTGCCTCTTTGGAGACAGTTTTATGTGCCACTTGGGGTCACCGCTTATCAGACGGAGGGGGCCAACATTTCAAATGAGGCTAAAGTGCAGTCGATAATTCAGATGAATTTGTGCATGTAGTCCCAAAGTGAAACAAGTCAAAGCAATTTATGCTGATAGTGATATTTGAAGGTAAATATGAGTTACAATTTGTAGCTGATTTCATTTTGAGATGGAAAATAGTAGATTTTAAAAAAAGAAATATGAGAAATCTGCAGCCCACCCTTAGAATCTCAAATAGTTTTGGCCTCATTTTATTCAGGTTAGACTAAGTTTACTGTGTATACAAGAAAAAGGAAACTGTATTAGCTGCTTGGATCACTGCAGGTCAAGGAAAGTTCAAGTCAATGTGCTCCTCATAAAAAACAAGGAAAGCAATCAGCCCAATGTGCTTGGGGAAAAATACAAGAAAATTGACCATTTAATTTTGAGAAAGTGAAAAGGAAACATTTTGAGTTTCTTTTTGGTTTTGTGGGAGAAGCCTCCCAAAATATCACTTTCTAGGGAAAAATCACATGAGATACTTTCTGGTAAAGAAAACAACTGTAGAAAATCTGTGTGGATATTAGAATAGTGGCACTAATTTAGTTTGTTTATACATGAAGCAATAGATAATCTCTCTTCTTAGTAAGCTATCTAATTTTAGTAGAAGCTAGCAAAGGGATGTGGGGTGTCATTATTTACAGTTCAGTAAGCTTATTAAAGGACCGAACCTTTCAAAGTGCTTGAATACATTTCAGCTTCTCTGACACAATATAATATCTTTAAAGTGTAGAAAGAGCAAGGAAAGGAATCATTGCTTTTGGCTTCTAAAAAAAACTTAAGACTTCAAAGAGAGCCATTTGAGATCTAGTTTTCTTCTAACATAATAGGTTTGCTTGACCTCTTTTTTGTTTCTGCAACTTTATTTCAGGAAAGGCTAGTATTTGAGTACAAATTGCATTGCCTGAATTCATGGATTCTTTAATGGCTTTAAAAGACACAAAACTCACAAGGGCAGTGCTTTTTTTCTCCCTTTTTCTTTTTAACCAGGCACAGATCAAATCAAACTCCTTTGTGACAGATGGTGTAGCATACGAAGTCCTTAAAACCATTATATGGTCATCCAAGAAAAACACACCATACTACTGTATATTCCTTTTTTATTTACAATCATGTAATCTATAAATACATAGATTGTATTATAAATATAATACCAGATTCTTACTACCATAGGGCACAGTTCTCATGCAACTGCTCTGGTTTCTGTATTCTGACATCTTGCCTGTGAATTATGTAGAAACATTCCTGAGGCTACCATTATCTTTCTTTGGATACCAGTTATCAGTCTCTGTCATTTGCTATAATGAAAAAGCAAGTATTTGCATACTGTTATGAAAGATGTGTGCTGCGTGTAGGGGTGGTATTCACTTATCTTCCCTACTAGTTTGCAAATGTGAGTGCGTGCGCTTTGCTCTCCCACACCTCATCCGCGCATGCGCAAAGCCTTCTGCGCATGCGCACAGCGTCAAAAATGTGACATGCTTACATGTGGGTGGGCGGGGCACCCGCAATCAGTGCTACCGGTTCGCCCGATCCGGATAGAACCGGCTGAATACCACCACTGGCTGCGTGTGAAGAACAGAGGGAATGGAACATTCACTAGTCAACAGTTGTAATAGACTAAAAGTTGCAAGACACATATCAATACTTTTTGTGGTCTAATTCTAATAGAACTCAGGTAGAGAAATATGGATACATAATCTTCCACATTTGACCATGCTGCAATCCACAACAGTTCATTGATAATAAATGATAAATTGATAAAAGCTCATATCTGCAGATTTAATGATTTTAGTGAAGTATTCTCTCTGAACCTTTAGGCCATGGGTGTCAAACTCACGGTTTCACGTTGCCATCATGTGATGTTTCGTGATGTTTTTCCCCTTCGCAGAGCTGGGGTGGGCGTGGCCTGCACGTGACACATCCGGCCTGCGGGCTGCTAGTGTGACACCCCTGCTTTAGGCTAATCACAAAAGATATATATATATATATATATATATATATATATATATATATATATATATATATATATATATATATATATATAATAGCGGTTGAATTGAAAAGGATGCAATTAAAATAAAGCTGGTTTAAAAATAAATCCTTTTTGAAAACTGCTCCTCGTTATTAAGGGCACATTGGCTTTGGTATTTTTGCCACTCCTAACCTCTTCAAAGAGGAGGCAATAATGCCTTTAAATAGTATGTGAAATTTAATGCACACTTGCATATTGGGAAAATGGAGCCCAGTGACTTTCACTATTTTTCAGCTGCTTTTTTAAATTGCTGTTTTAAATTCCATTGAGTGGAATAATAAAGGAGTGATCATGTCTAGTAGTTGGCCTTTGTAAAGACTGACTGGCTAAGAGGCTTTATGATTTACAGAGGCCACAGCTGGCTGCCAACGGAGCTGCAGGGATGTATTCTCTCTTGGGTCTGGTAGCTAAAGATGAAAAGGACCCCAGAGCTGGCACAAAAGCAAATAAAATGCTTTGACTTTAAATAAAGCATCATAATTTATACGAGGCTCTGCTTTTTAGTCCCAATAAGATTCTTGGATCAGCAGCAGCTTTTGGAGGTTGTGCTTATCTAACTGTCTGATCCCACTGTATTTTGATAACCATATCCTGAAATAGACAGCATTATTTTTACCTCCTTCTGTCCTCTCCATTCCCTTATCCCCGTTTTCTTATTTCAAGGAACAGAGTCTACTCCTTCCTCCTAATGTTTCATTATCTGTTGTTGGATATTTTCCTATTGTTCACACCTGGCAACCTTTTATAGCCATAGAAAACAGTGGGAGAGTAATTGCCAAATACACCTTGAGGTTTATTTACTTATGGTTTACATATGCCCTTCCTGCTGAGTTCTTTCTAAGTCTTTCACTGTTTTGAGAGAGCAGGAAACAAAGAACTCACAATATCATTTTAGAAGTTAGTATGCAAGGTTTGATGGTATACAAAGCTCAGTCTGGAAGTTTAGAGGATGTTTTTTTTGTTGTTTTGCACAGGTTTGTAATACACAGTCTTATTCAGTTGTTTACAGTTGCCTTCTTTTACCGTAAGTCTTAAAATAAAGCAAGAGGAAGGAAATAATTGTCTTTTAAAATATGAGCTTAAATGTGTAACTTGATAAATGTGTGTTTAATGTGAATGTGGTTATATCCTCTTGAGGCCTGTTCCTCTTACGTATTTTTAAAGAGTAGCATTCTTGGAGAGATGGATTTGAAACAACTACCGTATTTTTAAAGCTAGAATTGAAGACACTGGAATAAAAGTAAACAACCCTGAGTCCCCAGGGAGTAGGGCGGCATATAAGAACAGCAAAATAAATAAAATAAATAAGTCAAGATGGAAGATTTCCTAAACATTTAAGTCCTTTCCTTCCGGTTTGAACAATCTTTCCGAGGTTCATATGAACAAATTAAAAGTGTTCATACATTCAAGTGATAGAAAAGGTAATTCAAAATGTTGTTTGCATAATCTTCTCTTGACAAGAAAAAAGAATTATTCTGCAATTAGTGTTATGAATGTAATATTTTGGGTGGGGGTTTTTTTGTAAAGAAAATCTACATTATTTTAAAATAGTACAGCTTTCTCGTCTGTTAATCGATTAGCAAAAAGATTTGCAGTACATTACTTGCAGATGCTTCAGATTAGGAATGCAGATAGTTTTGCTTATCAGCTGCTTTCTTTGGGGAAAATTCAGCAGTGATAGCCAACCTTTCGGGCTCTTCAGACCAGAGGGAGTGGGGGAAGAAAGGATGGTTTTGTGCAAGTAGCAGGCACGTGTGAGTATGCAAAGCTCCATTTGTGCAAATGGAGTTTTGCATGCTTGCCTGCTGTTCAGTACATAGGACCAGTTCTAGATGTTAATTAGATTTCTGACGTGCCCAATTTCTCTTTCTTATGTTGTTTCTTCTCTCACTTTCTCTTCTCCCTTCCATCTCACCTCTTCCTATGTCAGCTTTCCTTTTTGCCTCAGTAATCTCACCTCAGGGAGAATCACTCTGGAGATTTTGAGCATTCAAAAGCATGGAGAAATAGTTTGTATAACTATGTAGAAAATCATTGCATGTTGTTTCACCTTTCCATACATATGAAAGCACAGTATTCAAATACCTTTTTAAAAAATTAAAAACTAACATCCTTTTCAGGATCTAGCTTGGATCACTCTGAGACATTATTTCAGGTTAAAGATGAAGTTTATCATTTTGATCTTGTTACCTGTGCTTATTTCACCAACCTTTTGAAGGTCTTTTCTTTTTTTCTTTTTTGGCATTAAAAGATTGATAAAGTAGCTTTGATTTTTCTCTGTATTAAGAATTACAGAATTAAATATGGCTTTCAACTAGTTATGAGTTTCTAGCGTTTCAGTGGTATGAACTAAATGCTAAAAGTAATATAATTAACTTTATGTCTCATATATTTTAAGTGATTTATGTATCAATTAATACATCAATTAAAACAATTTAATGATCAAATACTTGACACCTGGTATAAGAGTAATGGGGTAGTGAAAAACTGTCGAAGCAGGAGTCTGGTTTGGCTGACAGCCCAGCCACATCCCATTTGTACTCTTTCCTCCTCACCTTTTGCCAAACAGAAAAATTATTTACCTGCCCAGTATAGTCCAAAGAGTATAAAGTGGAATGGCACTGACTTAAATCTTCTCTCACCAGAAATTCATTTGGTGCTTATTGAAAAGCATTTTTGTTTCTGCCAGGCCTATACTGGAACCAACCCATTATTTATATTTGCTTAAACTTAGTGTACAGCACCAGAGAAAAATGTAAGAATTCACTCCAATATAAACTGCTGTAAAAATAACATTCTTTTAAAGAGCACTGCTCTATTGCCATTAGTTTTTTGTTTTTGTTTTTTTGCTCTTTATGCTAAAGAAAATCTTGGTTCAAGTATTAGGTGACACTTCATTCAGAAATGTTGAATTCATGTTGAAGCCAGATTTTCTACTATAAGATACAAAAGCAGAAGGCTACTAGAGATGCAAGGGAAGAAAAATGATGAGAGCTTATTTTAGTAGCCTAGGCAGTTCAGTATTGACCTGCTGTCTTCCTGAGAGAGAAATAGATGGTGGTGAATAAGCTAGAGTCTAGTTTTCCAAGAAGCTCAATGATTTTCCCAAATCAATACAACTCATTGGGCTCCAGAACAAAGGCTGCATGAGATGTGACAGTGATAAAAGTGGCCATGTGCTCTTTTGAGTATTAAAGCACTACAGCCCGTGGGAAAACAAACCTTTTTGATACTGCTTTTCATGTATTAAGATGTAAATATTTTAAGATTGTAACTTCAGTAATTTTATACATAATACAGTATATTACAGATTCTACGATTGTTTGGTTTGTTACATTTTATTGTGCACTAGTATATATGAAATCATGTAGGTGATTATGTAAAGCAGTCAGATTATATAGAACATTTGTTGAAAGGTAACATATTTTAAAGTCTTGACAAGCAGTATGATTAAATAGAACCATGAATCTTAGAAGTAGCCATTTTCCAAAAGAAATTGTCTTGATCAGGCTGTCTATATTGCCAGTCTATTCATTAGAAAATCCTTCAGTCCCTTTATCTTTAAATGCACTGTATTTTGGGGACTAACAGCACAGCAGTGTATCTCACAGGTTTATAATTGTGGCAGAAAGGTGCTAGTATATAAAATGTGACATTACAGTGCTTGTTATTAATAATGCCCACTGTCCTTACTGTATTTCCATATGCAAGGTAGACTAATCAGACTTCTGTTCCAGATGGTTTGAATATAAGATGCATTTAATAGATGATTCTTCAGATATATTAGTAATGGTTTTCTTTAACAATCACAATACATAGCCCTCTGCTTTTTATATAAATTATCAATTTGAAGTAGGCAATCCTTTTATAATTAATACAAGAATAAATTTAATCATGTTAAAAAAAGAGCATGCTTTATTCTGAATTTTCATACTTAAACAAATGCAAATTGTCTACAAGGTAATATGGTGATGTAAGTTTTCAGACATTTTTGAATTAGTATATTATCTTGACAACTTTATAGAAAATTTTATAAAAATATTTTTTACTCTTTTAACCGGTTTGGATCTATTTTAAATGTTTATTTGACTTAACAAATAAACATTTCATCATGAGAAATGTTAGATAATTTTTGACAATGTTTTAATATAGGTAACCAATCTACAGTGGATACAGAAAGTCTACATACCTCAGTTAAAATTTTGAGATGTAAAAAATAGTCAGACCAAGAAAAGTCATTTTCTTGGAACTGAGTATGTCTAGTTTAATGAAAAGAAGGACCAGGGGAGACATGATAGCAGTGTTCCAATATCTCAGGGGTTGCCACAAAGAACAGGGAGTCAAACTATTCTCCAAAGCACCTGAGGGTAGAACAAGAAGCAATGGGTGAAAACTAAAGGAGAGAAGCAACCTAGAACTAAGGAGAAATTTCCTGACAGTTGGAACAATTAATCAGTGGAACAGCTTGCCTCCAGAAGTTGTGAATGCTCCAACACTGGAAGTTTTTAAGATGTTGGACAACCATTTGTCTGTAGGGTTTCCTGCCTAAGCAGGGGGTTGGACTAGAAGACCTTCAAGGTCCCTTCCAACTCTGTTGTTGTTATTTCAAAAAAAATTCCACATTTATTCAATTCAATCTTTATTGTCAATGCACAACATGTGTACAATAAGATTGGCTGAGCCTATAAGTTTAATATAACTTATACATTGTACAATTCAATTAAAAAACAAACTGAAATTGTTTAGTAGGGAAAATAAAAAAACTAGAATAATGTGGCTTACATAAGTATTCACACCACCTTATAAGCAAAGATGTAATGTGGTCAGAATTAACCAATAGCACTCAAACTGATGATAAATAATATCAGTTCACACTTGCCATCATTTAAAATGATCAAGCCATATAAAGTTCAGTAGCAGTAATATGATTTTTCTGACATTTTCTCAGTTGCCTCTTACAGCAGAAGCTATGGTCTGCAAAGAGCTTACAAAGCATCAAAGGGCTCTCATTGTTGGAAGGTATCAGTCAGGAGAAGGGTTCAAAAATATTTCCAAGGCATACATGGACACAGTGAAGACAGTAATCAACAAGTGGAGAAAATATGTGACTTTTAGGATCCAGTTTCTTTTAATTGATCTGTATAGTTGGTTTCTTTTTATTTCTGTCGCTGCCAGAATTCCTTGAACAGATGGATGGCTGCATAAATATAGTAAATAATATTCCCATTTCCAAATTCTGTTTCTTGATGTAGCATTAGAATACATTTCAGGGGGAAAGCTTATGCTTCTTTTTATCTCCATCCATATTTCAGAACTTTATTTCTGCTTTTGGTTTTGAGCACTAGCACATATACTGCTGAATCTCCCATATTAATTTCTTTAGTCTAGTTGTTTCAAAATCTGGGAGAGTTTGGATTGAAAAGACTGCTACAGAGAGTGTCACTGTCATAATTCCCTTCTTTTCTTTTGTTGGGTTGGGGAAAGAGATATTTCCTTTGTCTGAGAAATTCTGCAGATAGAAAAGGCAATCTGAAACATCCAGCAGACTTTGAGCAGTAGGATGCCTTCATCATAAAACAGAAAGCCATCTTATCATTGATGAGAAAATCTGATCATCCTCAGGAAGGTATTACTGTGACAGAAGTGGGACAATAAAATGTCTTAAGCATGTGGCATATAGAGCAGAAAGGAACCAGGTTAGAGTTTATATATCTGTCCACTATCATTGACTTTCCCGTTCCATGCTTTTCTGGTTGAAGCACTTTATTCGCATGATTCACTTCTGCAGTAGATTTCTTAAATTAAATACTCTTACTTCATTGCTTACATTCTTATGGCGGAAAGAACCGGGGGCAGATGTGTGCAAGGCAGTGAATCCATTTTCCCCATGCTGTTTTTTAAAACAGAAGGAATATATATATATATCTATATCCTTTTAAGCCGTGGTCTGTGATTCAATGACTTTGGTGATTTCAGTTACTATTTTAATACAAGCAAGTAATGCATCAAGTATGTAGGTTATTAGGTTGAATATTTTTAAAAATGCATTTAAAAAAAATCCATTTGGCAGAAGAAGAACTTTGCTCTTTTATCTACTTTAGCAATTCAGATTTTTAGGCCATATCCTTCTGTATTTATTTATACTATTTCTACGTTGTCCCACTCCTGAGGGACTCTGGATGGTGAATAACAAAAATTAAAATGATAAGCATCAGAAAAATATAAAATGATTGTGATGCTTCCCATTCAGCTTGACACAAGGCAATCTTTTTACTTGTTATTCAGAAAGTAAGGAAGGTGGCAGCTTTTTAACTTTTAGAGATAGATTTCAGTTATAGATATCCATCAAGATAACTTTGCACTTAACTCAAATTTCTTATAAATATCAGAAATTGTGGCTAAGACCTTTAGCTAACAGTTGTGCAATAATTTGGCTTTAATTCCACATGGGTGTAAACATAGCAGGTGTTCCCAGCTCTTTTAAGCAGATGAGTCCTTTTACAGGATTATGTAGCAGGTGCAGAGGTAAGATCAACCACATGATCTTGGGAAAAAGTTGTGATTGCCTTAAAATATTGCATACAGATGATACAGTCTTACTCTCTCTTAGGAATTAAAAACAAAATGCTGCATAGTCTGCCGATCAGATTATGGCCAACCAAGAGAAATGTACAATCATACAGTGGGGCAAAAAAGTATTTAGTCAGCCACCAATTGTGCAAGTTCTCCCACTTAAAAAGATGAGAGAGGCCTGTAATTGACATCATAGGTAGACCTCTACTATGAGAGACAAAATGAGAAAACAAATCCAGACAATCACATTGTCTGATTTGGAAAGAATTTATTTGCAAATTATGGTGGAAAATAAGTATTTGGTCAATATCAAAAGTTCATCTCAATACTTTGCTATATATCCTTTGTTGGCAATGACAGAGGTCAAACATCTGTAAGTCTTCACAAGGTTGGCACACACTGTTACTGCTATGTTGGCCCATTCCTCCATGCAGATCTCCTCTAGAGCAGTGATGTTTTGGGGCTGTCGCTGGGCAACACGGACTTTCAATTCCCTCCAAAGGTTGGGGTTGAGAGCTGGAGACTGGCTAGGCCATTCCAGGACCTTGAAATGCTTCTTACGAAACCACTCCTTCGTTGCCCGGGCGGTGTGTTTGGGATCATTGTCATGCTGAAAGACCCAGCCACATTTCATCTTCAATGCCCTTGCTGATGGAAGGAGGTTTTTCACTCAAAATCTCACGATACATGGCCCCATTCATTCTTTCCTGTACACGGATCAGTCGTCTTGGTCCCTTTGCAGAGAAACAGCCCCAAAGCATGATGTTTCCACCCCCACGCTTCACAGTAGGTATGGTGTTCTTTGGATGCAACTCAGCATTCTCTCTCCTCCAAACACGAGGAGTTGTGTTTCTACCAAACAGTTCTACTTTGGTTTCATCCGACCATATGACATTCTCCCAATCCTCTTCTGGATCATTCAAATGCTCTCTAGCAAACTTCAGACGGGCCCGGATATGTACTGGCTTAAGATTTCTCCATATATCTTTTTTGTTGTAAGCCACCTAGAGTAGCCCCACGGCAAGATAGGCGGCAAATAAATAAATAAATAAAAGCAGGGGGACACGTCTGACACTGCAGGATCTGAGTCCCTGGTGGCGTAGTGTGTTACTGATGGTAACCTTTGTTACGTTGGTCCCAGCTCTCTGCAGGTCATTCACTAGGTCCCCCGTGTGGTTCTTGGATTTTTGCTCACCGTTCTTGTGATTATTTTGACCCCACGGGGTGAGATCTTGCGTGGAGCCCCAGATCGAGGGAGATTATCAGTGGTCTTGTATGTCTTCCATTTTCTAATTATTGCTCCCACAGTTGATTTCTTCACACCAAGCTGCTTGCCTATTGCAGATTCAGTCTTTCCAGCCTGGTGCAGGTCTACAATTTTGTTTCTGGTGTCCTTCGACAGCTCTTTGGTCTTCACCATAGTGGAGTTTGGAGTGTGACTGTTTGAGGTTATGGACAGGTGTCTTTTATACTGATAACAAGTTCAAACAGGTGCCATTAATACAGGTAATTCTGTGAGAGCCAGAAATCTTGCTTGTTTGTTAGGTGACCAAATACTTATTTTCCACCATAATTTGCAAATAAATTCTTTCCAAATCAGACAATGTGATTGTCTGGATTTGTTCTCTCATAATTGAGGTCTACCTATGATGTCAATTACAGGCCTCTCTCATCTTTTTAAGTGGGAGAACTTGCACAATTGGTGGCTGACTAAATACTTTTTTGCCCCACTGCATCTACAGATCTTTGCCCCATCCACACATGTACTGAATTAATGGCTACTTATTGCATTATAAAACTCTGCCAATCATTCAGTGAATGAACTATATGAAAAGGGCCTCTTAGATGTGCTCTTTGAAGGAGCCACAACCACTTGCTTCATTAGATATCTTGGTGGAAATCTGATCTCTGTTCAATCATACATGCCCAGATTATTTTAGGGAGGGTTTTAAGCAGCTGCAGCTGCTTCAAGGAAAAATTCTAGTCAGTTTACACAAGCGTATTATGTAATGTCTCATAGAGACATTAAATGTTATTTGGAGAGCAGGCAAATGTATAAAGGATAACCATATCAGTAACTACCAATCATGAGCATTAAATCATTTGGGGAAGAGCAGTAAGAGAGTACTGTTCTCATGTTTGTGAGTGTTTTCATTGTCATCAGTGTAACTCAGTGACTTACAACCTTATTTAAATCTATATATTACTTAATATATAGTAAATTTGGCTTGGTGTATATTGGCACAGAGAAACAGCGTTTGGGTTCTAAGGAACACATAATTTCTACCATACATTTTTAAATCAGGTTGCATCATATGGGCAGTACCGCATATTTATAGCTGGCACTTCTCACTGTTTTTTGGCAGATCTTAGGAAAGGAAAGATCAATTTAAAAGATTATAGGCTATTGAGTTGACTTCATTAGGGTGCTTTTCACATTTACAAAAATAAGCCATTTATTAATATTGCTATATTTAGACATCAAGCAGGGTCTAAATTAGCCAGTCTTAATTAGCTGGATGAAAAACTTCCAGAAATAGTTACTGCAGTTCAATAATTTAGGTTTGACTTTAAGTTTGCCATTACTAATCAGATACAGTAGTTGTAATTTAGCAGCCTAGATAATTTAAGACCAAATTGTTTCTTAGTATAAATCAATCTCTGCCGAACAAATTCCTTTTTTCATGATCCAGAGAAGATTTTGAATGCTTAACACGGTCCAGTTGAGTAGACAGTAACCTTTCAAGTTGACAAGCCCAGATAGTGCAAACAAACCAGAGCGTAATTACAGAAGCAGGAAGCATTTAAACAAGCCTCTTGTACTGGTGAGATTATTCCAGGCTCACTCCCTTCCCTTCCCCCCTCACCGTGTCACTTTCTGCTTGCACAGAAGGGTTGTGTTACATCACTGTTTTTCTTTCTTTTTGTGCCTCTGCTGCAGTGCTAAGTCCAACCAATCAGATGGCAGCATTGTCAGCCAGCCCTGGCCAATCCTGAGACCGGATTTGAGGGAAATATGAAGCCCTTAGGGAAAGACAATAACAAAGGCCTTTTTCACTGCAGACAAATGTTAAGTGTCTGTGCAGACTTTTCCTGTTTTTTAATGCTATTATTCCAAGAAGGGAGGCCTTGTTGTTTCTTTCATGTTTCTCTTTCAAGTAATTTTAATTATACATTTGTGGTACATCAGAGATTCAAGCACAAAGAGATTTAGCCTATTCCGTCTTAAGCTAAAAAATGCATTAACCTTCTAACAATGTAAATATATTTCCCAGCAATTTAAATGCAGCAGATAGGTTGAAAAATGCTAAGCAATTGGAAAGGTCTCCCAACACCACACACAGTGCCCTGGAGAGCAAATGATGAGAAGAACAGATCCATTCTGCATCTGTTTGAATTTTGTATTTTTATAGTTTAATCTGGAGTGGGGGTATTTTCTTCTCTTTGCACTGTTGTTCTTAATTGCAAAAAAATGAAATTTATTTTTCTAACTTGTTAGGCCACTACAGTTTATGGCTTTTAGTTTTATTTAACAAAGATTTTATCATCCATGTCTGGAGTTTATGTTTTTGTTCCTTTTAAAAAAAAAACACCTCAACTCCGGATATATTCCTTATGTGGTAGCCTTCCGCATTTACAATAACATGCTAAAACCATGCAGGGAACCATTTTCCCTCCTCTGATATACTGTTGAAAATGCTTAAAGGAAATCCCTTCTTCCTTAGTACTTTAGCTAATAGCATTTCAAAATACTTTCCTGCTGTTAAAAGGTCCCTAAGGAAATAAGTTGCAGGTTACATGTTTTCTTTACATTGATGTTCTGGTCTGGGAAAAAGGTTGAATGCAAATTAGAAATCACACTAGTGACATAAATTAAGCCGACAAGCTGGAAACATGAGGCAGGATGTCATTATTTATTTATTTATACATTATTTCTCCGTTTAAAGGCTGGGATTGGAGTTAGAATATACAAATGTGTAGCGTTGAGGAAAAAACTTTCATATTTGCCAATTGGTGCTACATATTTACAATGAATTACAATATTGTTGTTCTGGGTCTTTTTTTAGCATGTCTTATTATAGATATTATGGAAACAATTACTTGTGATCATATATATTCCACATCTGGTGGAATACAGGTATTGTCTATAAGCCTAAAAATTATAAATTGTCTTTTATTTGAGGGAGCTGCCCAGAAGATAAATCTGATAGCTTTTCTTTGTTTAATAAAGAATACTCATCGACACATTGGTTTTCAGTTTGCTTTTTGTTAAATATTGGAAAATATTTCTAATTCGGTTTTTCTAATTTTTCATACTTGGGGAGGAATGCCTGCTTAAGAAAAATAAAGAGCATGAAATATTAATCATATTAATAATATTTAGAAGTATTAATTCTGCAGTATGGTGTTTATATTGAATAATTGCCTCTAAGGTATCATTTCAAATAAATATACTCTGTATCTGTACTCTGATAAGAGTTCAGTTTCCTCATGCCACCCAATGCCTTGTGCACTAGTTACTGATGATCAGCTTTAATTTCACTAGTGAGCAACAATAACTATGCAATAATAAAAAAAAATTAAGAGATCACTGTTGCCTTTTTAAAGCATACACAGTAAAAGCATTTCCTCCTCACTTTAGTATTTTGATTACTCCCTCATTCTTTGTCTTGCATGCATATACATTGTCTTGTGGGTTTTAAATGGAAGTCACTGAAACCAACCAAGAGGAAGTTGGCAAACCACAATCTGTGAAAGCAAATGAAAATTTAGCTATTTTTACCCATTCTACTTCTGAACAAGGTCCAAAAATCATAATTCCCACCAACCATCCTTTGTTTCTTTTTCATCTGCAGGTGTCCTCGTTGTTAATGTTACTTGGAGAAATAAAACCTATGTTGGAACGTTGCTTGATTGCACAAAACACGATTGGGCTCCTCCCAGGTAAGTAATTATCTGGAGGGTGGTGCCTGCTTTCTTGTCCACATTCTGACATGTGAACTAGACAGTTAATAAGTTTTTTTTAAAAAAAAATTCATTTCATATCAGTGAAACGATATGTTGTTGGGAAAGTCAGCCATGCAAAAGAAATTGTTTGCAAATGAAATCATTTTTTAGGTACATCCTCTCACCGTCCAATATCAGGAGGACAGGATCTGTAATTGATACCTCCACCTTCCAAAGAGTCCAAGTTCCAACCTGTTAGACCAGATGCAGCAGCCTGTTTTTTAATGGGCTTTGTATTTATCCCACTCCTCCAAGACCTGCAGAATGTACCCATTTCAGATGTACACATTTCAGTGCATCTATTTTGGCTCTAATTTTAGAAAGCAGGTAGATCTTGCCATCAACATTGGCAGTTTTGCTCTGAGTTTCAGCACTAATGTCGAAGGCCATAAAATGAGATCTGCTGTGTGTCTCCTGTAGGCTATTATTTGCCCAATCCTTAGCTGAATAAATGAATGGATTTCTTAAAATAAGGAATATTAAATAAAATCCAGTATACAGTTAGAGAAAAATGTGGGATGCTTCTCCTGCTTCCTCCCACATCTACTAAATTTGATTTTAGCATGTTAAGGCAAAAGAAAGGGAGAAAACACTATGGTGTTAATTAACAATTTTATGTTGTTTGCAGTATTGCACTGTTTATCTTTTTATGCGTCTGGTGTTATTTCATTTTGCTGCTTCTGTGTATATGGTTTATTCTGTTGTTAAATCTTTTAAAAAAGAAAAAGAAAATGGTAAGAAATAGCAAATAAATCACCTCCTGCAAGGCTTATCAAAAATCATAGATGTAACTGAGTACTTTACTAAAATAATCAACCCCACGGATTACTACCCCTTTCTTCTCCTACACTTCGAGACCAATGACACAACAGTGAATTTGAAAACAGTAACGAGATTATGAACAGCTAGGGAAGAAAGTTAAAGAATTAGGAGCACAAGTGTTTTTTCCATCTGATGATGTTCGTCCATTGTGTTCGAAGAGGACCTTGACATCTATCAGGTTGTGGGCTGTTTACGATATGTCCGCAGGTGGCTGGTAAGGCCTATACAGGCAGAAAATGTTCTGCCACATGTTGGGCAGACATGTGTGGGAACAATTCTCACAGCATTTGCAGCTCTGGCTTTGCGGAGTGCTCGCTTTTCTTCTGCTATGGCTGTTCTTCTATCCTCAGATATTTGGCAGCCTTGGTGGATCATCGTGCGCCATGTTGATCGATCTTGTGCCAGGGTTTCCCAGGAGGTGGTGTCGATATTGAGGGACTTGAAGGAGGCTTTCAATGAGTCTTTGTATCGCTTCCTTTGTCCCCCGTGTAATCGCTTTCCTTTAGACAGCTCACCATAGAGGAGCTGTTTAGGGATGCGATGGTCTGGCATCCTTGCAACATGGCCTGCCCAGCGTGTCTGGGCTTTCATCAGCAGGTTGGGAATTGATGGCAGGCCTACTCTGGAGAGGACTTCTGTGTCTGGCACCTTATCCTGCCACCGGATCCTCAGAATTCTACGAAGGCAAGTCATGTGGAAGTGGTTCAGTTGCCTAGCATGCCTCCTGTATACAGTCCAAGTCTCACTGGCATACAGTGAGAGCTTTGTAGCAAGGCTTATTCCCACACGTTGGTCCATCATTTTTCCATCTATACTTCCAACAAAAGGCCAACATCCAGTGAGGGAGAAAAGGATTTCGGAAACAAACCACTGGTTTAAAAACCGTTGTCGTCAACAGAACTTTGGCTTCCTAGACCATGGTCTGCATTATCTATATGAAGGGCTACTGGCAAGGGATGGACTGCACCTCAAAAGAACTGGAAAGAATATATTCGGAAAATGACTGGCTCATCTTATCAAAAGAGCTTTAAACTGAAATTGTTTCATGTTTTATTAGAGATTTGATTTTTTTCCCCTATGTTCCCAATTCTGATATCTGATTTTATTTATAACAGGTTTTGTGAATCGCCAACAAGTGACCTGGAAATGCGAGGAGGTCGGGGCAGAGGAAAGCGAGCAAGGTCTGCAGCAGCTACAACCACACCAGGGACTGACATTACCTTTACGGAGTCCAGAGGACTACAGAACAAGAACAGAGGTGGTGCTAATGGAAAAGGAAGACGGGGCAGCCTTAATTCTAGTGGCCGCAGGACACCCCCCAACTGTGCCGTGGAGGATGTGAAAGTCAGCCCTTTGTCTAACAACAAGAGGAAAAACAAGCCACCCATGGAGCTGGACTTGAATTCCAGTTCAGAGGACAACAAATCTGGAAAGCGCGTGCGCACCAATTCTAGAAGCACTCCCACCACTCCCCAAGGGAAACCAGAGACTGCTTTTTTAGACCAAGGTTGCTCTTCTCCAGTGTTGATTGATTGCCCCCACCCTAACTGCAACAAAAAATACAAGCACATTAATGGGTTGAGGTATCATCAGGCTCATGCACATTTGGACCCAGAAAACAAACTGGAATTTGAGCCTGACTGTGAAGACAAAATCTCAGACTGTGAGGAAGCACTCGGCAATGTGGCACTTGAATGCGGTGACCCGAGCACAAGCTTATCACATTTTGATCAGCTGAAGGGGCCCCTGTCTCCTTGTTCCCTGAGTACCCCTGGAACACCAAAGGGGAAACGGGAGCAGGCCCACAATGGCAGGAATTCTGGCAAAAAGAGGGGCTTGAACAGTGAACTGAATAGTCTCCCGGTTATTTCCAATATGACAGTGACTCTGGAAAACTGTTCGGTGGCAGAAAACAGTTTGGCCAGTGAAATGCCCAAGCTAGAAGCTGAAGGACTAATAGATAAGAAAAACCTAGGAGAAAAAGACAAAGGCAAAAAAGCCAGTAACTGTAAAGTAGATAAAAATCTGTCCAAGCTGAAAACTGCCAGACCCATTGCCCCAGCTCCAGCTCCCACACCGCCTCAATTAATAGCTATCCCCACTGCAGCTTTTACAACCACCACAACTGGGTCAATATCAGGACTGCCCTCCCTGACAACCACTGTTGTGCAGGCTACACCAAAGAGCCCTCCGCTAAAACCTATTCAACCAAAGCCCACAATCATGGGAGAGCCGAGCACTGTCAGTCCAGCTCTCACATTACTCAAAGACAAAAAGAAAAAAGAGAAGAGAAAACTTAAGGACAAAGAAAGCAAAGAAAGTGGGAATCCTAAAGTGGATTTGAAGCTGGGAAAATTGGAGGACACCAAGGGGTCTGGGAAAGAGATTAGTGGGCATTTTTTAAAGGAACATCTCAGCAAGAATGAAGTGTTAGCTAATGGACTGTCAGAGTCTCAGGAGAGCAGGATGGCAAGCATTAAAGCTGAAGCTGATAAAGTTTACACTTTCACAGACAATGCCCCCAGCCCTTCGATAGGGAGTTCCTCCAGAATGGAATGCAGCCCTTTAGTGAATGGACAGTCTTCGGTGGCGCCACTGCATGTGTTGACACAGAATGGGGCAGAGGGTGCTGCTGCTAAAACTAACAGTCCTGCTTACTCGGATATCTCTGATGCTGCAGACGATGGTGGTTCTGACAGCAGGTCAGAGGGCATGAGGTCAAAGGCCAGCTCTCCTTCAGATATTATTTCTAATAAGGACAGTGTTGGAAAAGGACATTCTTCAACCCCGGTACAATTACCCCAAGTAAAAGAGACTCATTCTCCTTATTACCATGGCTACGATCCTTATTATTCTCCAAGCTACATGCAATCTGGACAGGTCAGCACCCCCGCAGCTGGGAACAGCAGCAATAACCCCCAGGGAATGAAGATCAAAAAGGAGGCGGAGGAAGAGGCTGAGAAAAAAGACAAGGCAGAGCCTCCAGAGTCCAAAAAAAGTGAAGCTGGTCCCACTAATTTGCAGCCTCAACACCAGTCTGTAATAACTCAGAGGCATCCTGCACTTGCCCAGTCACTTTACTATGGCCAGTATGCCTATGGGCTTTATATGGACCAAAAATCCTTAATGGCCTCTAATCCTGCTTATAGGCAGCAGTATGAAAAATACTATGAGGACCAGAGATTAGCAGAACAGAAAGTGACTCAAACTGGGAGAGAATGCGAAAGGAAAAACGAGCTCCCCCTGAAAGATCTGGGAAAAGATGACAAGTTGAAAAACATACCCTCTGCTACAATCTCAAAAGCACCTTCAGCTTCGGAGACCAGTAAAAACAACACTAAAATAGGGTCATCAGTCCCTAATAAAACTGAGGAGACAAGTAAATCACATATGCTTTCGAATCATCAGCAACAGATTCAGTCCGATAGCTTCAAAGCAAAACAAATGGAAAACCATCAGCTTATAAAGGAAGCTGTGGAAATGAAATCTGTTATGGATTCTATGAAGCAGACTGGAGTAGATCCTACAACAAGGTTTAAACAGGTGAGAAGGCGGGAGGGTGAGGGCTGGAATTATTCTAAGCTTAGATCCTAGGGCTTTAAGCTATAATCTTTTGGCATTTACTTGCAGATACTTCTGCCAAGGATTGTGCAGCTCATGTGGATATTTTTTCTTGCTTTCCCAAACAAGATTTGTTGCTATGCTCTCATCCAGATTTCAGGATAGTAGCCATTGACCTCCACAACCAAGCCCTTGATGCTTTGTACTGAAATTGTATTTTGAAAGATAGAAATGGTGACATAACTTCAGGGATTTGTCTGATTGCTTAATGGCCATTCCCTGTTCTTCCAAGGTTCACGGCCAATAAATACCAACGGAGTGTGCAAGCCACACCAGAACAGGGTAGAAAGAAGTAATTGAGTTACTTGGCTTTTGAAACTTAAGGATATTTCTAAACCTTGTAGAGCCGTGCTCTGCTTTCAGTATGGAATACTGTAGTGAGATTATTTGCATGCCTTTTCTCTTCATGCTCTGCCAGAACTCTTCTTTCCTTGGATACTTGTTATGTTAAATTATCCTTCTGTTTGCAAGCAAATTTGAGGGTGATTGCAAATTTCTGATGACAGAAGTGTTGAAAGGGATGAGCAGGCAGAGAGATTGCTCTGAGACCTTCAGCAAGTTTCCCCCAATTGGCTTTCTTCCAAGAATGAGAAGAAGTTCGGACTCCATAATCCCCAGCCAACTAGCTGGGACTGATAGGAGTTGGCATCTCAAATGTCTAGATTATAGTGTAAAAAAATTACACATAATTGACGAAAGCATAATGCTTTCAAAAGTCATTTACATGTGTAGAAATACTAGTAATAGCAGCAATATTCATGGGGAGGATTTATTATTTGATAGGTTTGTGGCAAAATCTGAGAATCCCTGTCTTATATCAAGTGGCAGATATAAATCTCACTGTATAATTTGGCTTATTATATCAATAAATCAGCAAATAGGAAGATAATGCTTTGCAAATATTTTCAAGTACGAGAAGAAGAGACTTAACTTTTTTCAGACAGGGTAAAATATAAATAGATCTTTCTCATGCTAGCCTTCGATGGAAATCATAAATCTTAACCTTTATATTACACAGCAAGATCTTTATTCATAAACCCATCTACCCCCAATATGAAATATTTGATTGATGTTTGAACGAATGAATGGTTTAGATCAGTGGTCCCCAACCTTTCTGGCACCAGGGACCGGTTTTGTGGAAAACAATTTTTCCACAGACAAGGGGCAAGGATGGCTTCCTGCACAACCTAGATCCTGTGTATGGAGAGATGACGCTTTGCTTACTTACCCACTGCTTACGCAGCCCGGTTCCTAACAGGCCATGGACTGGTCCTGGTCCTGGTCCACAGCCCGGGGGGTTGGGGACCCCTGGTTTAGTTGATAGAAAATTGCTAAAATCTGCAGGATACTCAATTTAAAAAAACACAAAATAATAGATCAAAAATATACACCAACAGGAATCAATTTACATTGGTTTGCAAGGCATACGGATCATAATGGTGCTTTTGTTGTCCAGCTCTAGAATTTTCAACAGAAGTTTTCTGTTTTACGGAATTAGAGAGCCAGTTGGTGTAGTGGTTAAAACCACCAGGCTAGGAACCAAGAGACCATGGCTTCTACTCTCGACTTAGACACAAAGTCAGCTGCGTGATTTTGGGCCAGTTAAGATTTTTTCAACCTGCTGCATTAATATCTACCATGTAAGTACAGGCAGTCCTGTGCAATGAACCCCCAAAAAGGTACTTACGATCCGGATTTGAATTTCCAATGTTCCCACCTGGGGCCCCCTAGTCACATGATTTCTTTTTGGTGCTCAACAATCAGTCTACGTTTTCACAATCACATAACTATGATCTACAACATTTTTTTTGCCAGAAACTTATATTTATTTCTGGTTTTTGCCAAGAGACGAGGTGGCGAAGCAGTTAGAGTGCAGTACTGCAGGCCACTTTAGCTGACTGTGATCAGCAGTTCAGCTGTTCAAATCTCACCGGCTCAGGGTTGACTCAGCCTTCCATCCTTCCGAGGTAGGTAAAATGAGGACCCAGATTGTTGGGGGCAATATAAATATACATTGCTTAATGGTGTAAACCGCTTAGAGAGTGCTTGCACTATGAGGCAGTATATAAATCTCACAAATAAATAAATAAATAAATAAATAAATAAATAAATAATAAAAAATAAATAAATAAATAAATAAATAAATAAATAAATAAACCACCAATTGCGGATAATGAGTTCACTTTACAACTCGGGCATTTGCTTAACAAATACCACATTGACTTAATAAATGAAACTCTCTTTTTATGACCCTGAAAACAACTGTCACAAAAAAATATAAAATCAGGCTGTTCATGTGGGTGTCTCGGCCTACAAATGGCATGACATATGACGAGATTATCTCCATTAAGGTTGTAAGTGAAGGACTACTTGGGAAGTAGTAGAAGGACTACAGGAAGTTTATTCTAGTTTATAAGTTAGACTTATCAAAGACATCTCTCCTGAAATGGTTATGTAATTTCAGTTTATTTACATTGTGTTTGGTGAAATGTAAAATATAAGTTCTAGTTCATGAGATTGGAATAATTTAAAAAGCGATTTGATAACAATGGTATGATTAAAAAAAACCAGAAACCATAATCTTCAGAATTCGCCAACCTGTTGCTCAGTTTGGAGATATTAAAGTCCCCAAAAAATTAATACTTTCATGCATTGAATTAGATTCAGACTTAAAGAAGGACACCTATTGCAGTCAACACAGCTCAGTTTTCAGTTATTTAAAAGTGTATGTTCTAAGTCTGGATTTAGTGCATTGTTTGTTGGAATGAATTTAGTTAATAAATACCGTAATAGATTCAGAATACTTAATTTTATCCACAACTAGTTAAAAACCATTTTCAGTCTTCTCTTGTGCATGCTTACTCAAGCTCCATATAAGATTGCTCGTTACTATATATAAAGAAGCATACTGTTTAATACCTTTATCGTATAATGTGTAATTGAATATGCAAATGTACTACTGCTACTCCTTAATTACATTATAAGGGTGTTTATTTTTTTTTCTTACTTTTCTCCGTAAATGTGAATTTCCGTTTCTGTATGCTAAGACTGAGGCCCTTATCCAAAGAGCTCCTTTGCATGTTTCCCACAGCTGGGCAGTCTCAATTCTGTCTCTGTTGCACAGTAAATGTAAACTATTTCAGTTTCAAAACACAAAAATGGAGATTGCTGTGCAAAAAGCATAAAGCTAACTCAGTTTGGTTTGTGGGACTTGCATACATTTATTGCACTGCTTTTAAAACTTTTCCCTTCATTATTCAAAGCCAAGTATCAGAAAATCCTTTCCCATTGTAGGTAAAACACAAAAGTCAATTTAAATATCCTCATTGTGATTGGAAAAAAATGGTTTATGGAAAAACCACTTTTACCCAATTTGGGGTAATTTACTCTGGTTTGGGAAGCACTGATTTTTGGGGATTGTTACCAGTTTTTCTGTATCCAAGCTAAGCCAGTTAGTAAAAACTTTTGTATTGTTTACTTCAGTGTTGATAGTTTCTATTGAAAAATTTCCTCAGGAAAACAACAACAACACCCCGATAACCCTAAGATATATATATTTGCTTATTTAGAAATTGAAGTTTTATTTCTGCCTTCAAAGTAGATTTCAAATTTCCTAAAATAAAACCAAGACGACCGTTGTATCTTTAAATTTTACATGTTGTGTATTTTTTTCCGTTAAGGTAGTGAAGGTTCATTTAAGTTGGATAAAAGCAATTTTTTGTACTTTATATTAATTTTTAATGAAATACTATTTATTTATTTGTGAGATTTTATTTATTTATTTGTGAGATTTATATACCACCTCACAGTGCAAGCACTCTCTAAGCGGTTTACACCAGCAAGCAATGTATATTTATATTGCCCCCAACAATCTGGGTCCTCATTTTACCTACCTCGGAAGGATGGAAGGCTGAGTCAACCTTGAGCCGGTGAGATTTGAACCGCTGACTTGCGGATCACAGTCAGCTAAAGTGGCCTGCAGTACTGCCTCTAACCGCTGCGCCACCTCGGCTCTTTTGCTACTCATTCCTGTCCATGACTCTGGCTTTAAAAATTGCAAGCTTTTGTTATTTTCCTAAGGCAAACAGGACTTCTATATGACAAACTGTATCCTCCTGCATTGCACATTAGTCCTTTTCCAGCTTATGGGAGTCTCCAAAGCAGTATGTGACATGGCAAAATGACTTCTACCTTGTGAAATTTAGACAGAGGCTAAGATTACATTCCTAGCTTACATTCCTAGCAAAAGGCCAGCTGGATGGAGTTAGTGAGGCATTTCTGCTGACTTGAAGCTATTTTCTGCTCAATAACTGCAAGAGAGATCTGCCAGCAGAACAGACTGAGATGCCAGTAAAAGAAGTGAAGCTGAGTTATGTCACATGCAAACTCCAGCAATGTTACAGTGATAAAGACATGCCCACAATTCCAACACAGAGTTCACTCAGTTTGACAATAGCATTTTCAACACATTGCATTTTATGCAAGCTGCAAAACCCTTCTATATTTGCCAATTCCACTCTTGACTTTTTTGGCTCTGTTCTCTGGACCACAGTGGTTGTAGGTTGTTCTTTTAAAGTGTAAATTTTAAAATTGTGTTTCTCCCCCCCCCCTTCCTTTCCTATCAGGACCCAGATACAAGAACATGGCATCATTATGTATATCAGCCAAAATATCTTGATCAGCAGAAAGTGGAAGAACTCGACCGTGAAAAAAAATTAAAAGAAGATAGCCCCAGAAAAACACCTAATAAAGAAGCTTCTTTCTCTAGCCTTCCAGTTTCATTAAACAGCATTAAAGAAGAGCCTAAGGAGATGAAGCGTTCTGATTCTCAGCCCCTGGAGGAGAACAAGATAAAAAATGATGATCAAAAGACTGCTGTAAATTGGAAGGAATCCCGGGGTACTAGAGTGGCTGTTTCCTCTCCAATGACTCAGCATCAGTCATATATACAGTACTTGCATGCTTACCCTTACCCACAAATGTATGATCCTAATCATCCTGCATACCGCGCTGTTTCTCCTGTTCTCATGCATAGTTATCCAGGTATGTACCAAATTAAACTGAATAGGCCCATCAGTTTTGACATTGCCTTTTAAAAGCAAAAGAAAATTAGAAACTTCAGAGATTCAATTTCTTTTGCAAAGGTCTAGGAGTGAAATAAATGTAACCTAAGTTATTTTTTATGAATTATCAGCATTTCCAAATACAATTTCCACATCCATTGGCATTCTTCTGGGCTATTACACTCAGGATAGTGGCTTGGCTATAAAAAAAATATCGTAAGCATTTACTCTCAGAACCATTACAGTTATTACTTCTTCCACTTAAATCCCTAAATGTTTGAAATTGCAATATGTTCAACCCTCTTTATAACTTTTCATTTGCCAGGTTCAAATAGCCACGTTTGACAAGAGAAATCTAATCCCTTGAATACAATTTTTGTAATTTGCATTTTATGCATTTGAAATTGCCTTATCCCCAATTGTAAATAGTAACTTGAGAGTACCTTTATTTTTTTTATCTGCAGGGGCCTATCTCTCACCAGGATTTCATTATCCTGTTTACGGAAAGATGTCTGGGAGAGAAGAGGTGGAAAAAGTCAATACCAGCCCTAGCATCAGCGTAAAATCAACCACTGAATCTAAAGCACTGGATTTGTTGCAGCAGCATGCCAACCAGTATCGCAGCAAGTCACCTGTGGTAAGATATAGCTTGTTCTTAAAGAATTGCATTAATTGGCATAACTGGAAGAGTGACAGAGTTAACTTTAACTGGTACATATACATAAATCAGTGATAAAATCTACTTACCTTCCCTATCGGTTTGGAAGCGTGCGCTCTCTTCGTTCGCACGCGTGCCAACCTCATACACACTTTTTTACCCTCTGCACATGCACAGAAGGCTTTGCACATGCACAGAGGATTAAAAAAAAGAAAATAGTGGCGGGTGGGCGGAGCCTCACGCTGTTGTCGCCACCGGTTCTCCGAACCACCAATGGCCGCCACTACCGGTACGCTCAAACTGGGCCGAACTGGTAGCATTTCACCCCTGACCTAAATACAGTTGGGATAATCATACATTCAGAAGACTATGTTTATCATAACACCTTTCAAACACCTCTAAACCACCACCTGTTTCCACCTTTTCACCATCCCCTGCCAGAAATATTGCTGCTTTCAATCATTTATAGAAGCTAACGTTGTACTATCAGTAATGAATAAAATGATTCAGATGATGACAGTTGTCAGAGGTAATGTAATGTCAATGAACTGAGGAAAATAATCTGCAGAGTTGATATGATAACCTTAAATACAAGCATACACTGAGATATCTTTTTTGCACAGAACAAAACTTTACATAATCAGCATGCACTTATTTGAATGGAAGTATAGAAATCCATACATTACAAACTCTCACATTGTGTTGCATGATGCAAAAAAAAATATGCATATTTGAGAACTAATCATGATTTAAGTAAGTTTGTGCTTTCCTTCAGGAACCAAAATGAAAGAAGCATATGCCTAGTTTTAATTGTACTATGTATTCTGTTTCATTGTATTTTTTCCTAAATGATGCTTAAAAATCTCAAAGTACTGTAATAAAACTAAAATAAGTTCCCAAACCTTAATCAGAATAAGGAACGCAGTTAAAGCCTTTGCATCTCTCCTTAGTTTTTGGAATGTCACCATCAAATTATTTTTTAAAAAAAGGTGGATAGCTTGGAGAATCTTTAATTGCTGTAACAAAAGCTCCATCATAATGTTGTCTTCTTTTTCAAGCCAATTGGTGTAGTTTTGTTAGCAGAGTAACTGGAATAACACAGGTGCAGGATGGTACAAGGTGTCAGTAGCTCAGATGAGAGGTAAAATGTAAAGTTTTCTTTGAGTATGCTCAGTTTTCTAATCACTGACAGATGTTGCACATTGCTTATAGTCAGTTGAGAAGATAATAAATGCTGTAAGTAAATAAACGTAATGGAATATCTCTATGTAGTTTTCTTGGCAGCAGGACAGAAGTAGTGGTTTTTTCCCCTAATCTAAATAATAGTCTGGGATTCTTTGTTGGAAGAACTAACTTGATTCAACCATGCTTAGCTTTTAACATGGCAAGGTTGGCTAGATGTTGCCACCAATGTTCCCTGTAACATCAGAAAACGGCGCGCGGCATTCTCTTTTCATGTGCGCGGCCGCGCAGCCTCTACCATTAGAAAATGCCACGCGGAAGTTAGAAACTTCTGCGCGGCATTCTCTCGTTATGTGCGCGGCCGCGTAGCCACACAGCTTAGAGGGAACAGTGGTTGCCACCCACCTGGGATAGATTGGAGATACAAGACATTAACTAGAGCCTGAATAACTCACATCTAGAGAAATGTGGAGTCATTCATTAATTTTTCTCAATATGTTTTGTTTTTAGCCTGTGGAAAAATCTACAGCTGAACGTGAGAGAGAAGCAGAAAGGGAGCGAGATCGTCATTCCCCCTTTAGTCAACGGCATCTTCATACACATCACCATACACATGTTGGAATGGGCTACCCGCTAATTCCAGGTCAATATGATCCATTTCAAGGTGAGTATCAACTTTCCCATACTGTTTATTATAAAAATATTTGGTTTTGGTAGTGACCACATTGTTGATAGAACGTACTGTTCATTGGGGCTTATTGCCAGGATAGAAATGCAATCTTAAAGCCAGCCCAACTGGCTCAAATGGCCATAGCCATCTAAGGTGCAGTGGGCTGACTTAAAGGTTGCTATTTTCAGATCTCTGCATGGCTGTAGGAAGGTGAGGATATTATGCAATTTGAGTGCATGTGTGTGTATGTGTGTTGTGTTGTGTTGGAGCTTCTATGGATTTCAAAGACTGCCTTCAGCCATACCTAACTCTGTAGTGGCATAGTGAGCATGCCATTATTCTTGGTCAGGTTTGGGTACACCATAACTTGGTTTGTTCATTCCTTCTGTTCTCCTTATTAAGCTCTTTTGACAACATACTGCAGCCAATAGGGTACCCTTGCTAGCAGAAATGGGGAGAGGAGGCAGCTGGTTTCCTGCCAGTAGAAAAGCCTTTTGTCTTCTGAAACACCTCATTCTTGTATTGATAGGCAGTAAAGTTTGTTGGCTTACTATTGAGTAAGTATTATTAGGATTCTGCTGCTAATAAGCCATATAGTCCATTATAGGTATTTCAGAGAACAGGGTGAGCTTATGTTAAATTGATTTTAAAAATCCAAAGGATTTTTAAACAGAGAATATGTAAATAGTATGAGTAGATTCATATGATTTTAAAAAAATTTGGGAAAGGCAGAGAGAGTGAGTAGTATTAAATGAACAAGACCTCTGTTAGCCATATAGTTTTAGAACCAAGATTGTTTTTATTAAATAATATATTACTGAAGGTTAATCATAAGCAGTAGAAAATACCTTTTTTGCTCTTTGTCCCTGTATTCTACTAATATGAAAAGGCTATATTTCTTACGTGCCCCAAAGAGCTTCTATGATGATGTTTATAGCTGAAAAAGTGTTAACTCATTATGTTCATTTAGTGCCCTGCCAATGTCTCTCTTATGTATAGTACTGACTGCACTTCAGTGGTCCCATACGCCTTATGGGATATTTATATGCATTCAGAAAGAAAAACACTAAAGCGATAGCTATTATGCAAGCATTATGTTTTGAGAAGCTATAACATCTTTGCTGTAGCTCACTGTGACTTTTGATTCTTGTTGTTTCCTGGTGCCTATTATTTCTACTGAGCTTCCTATTCAGGAATTCATACAAGCCATTTAGCACCATGCAGTGCAGTACTTGGAAAATAATACAATAAGGCAGAATGCCTTCTTTTCTTATAAAATGCCTATTAGGTGGAATCTAAAAAAGGCATGCTGGTTAGAACAGCTAGGCAGGGTTTTCGCCAGCTTGCTTGCAGTAATTAGGTATGCCTTCTGCAGAAAATATAATGGTGCTGTTGTGATTCATGTCTTGTTAATACAGAGGTCTGTAGCTATTGTTGACTTTTGTGAGTACCAGCACACATGTCCTGAGATATACCATTTCACTTTTCTCCAGGGCTGACCTCTGCTGCCCTTGTTGCTACTCAGCAGGTGGCTGCTCAGGCATCTGCATCTGGTATGTTTCCTGCACAAAGAAGGTAAATATTGTGAATTATACTCAGCTATCTTAATAGGAAGGAAGGGGAAAAATTGTTCTATATTTTGAGGGCAGTCTTTGTAGGAAAGATACTTTGTCCGTTAATGAGAGCATTATCCTCCTCATCATAACATTTTCTACAGAGCTGTTACCATAGTGTATTTAATTGATCACTGAAGCAGATACTATTCTTCTGAAAAAATGAACCATCCTGTCCATCATGTAACAGCAAGTCATTTAGATTTCCACAGAGTATGATTTACCTGTGTGTTGTAAGAGTGTGTGTGTGTGTATATACATATATTCATCTTTGTGATGTTGTCATAAATCTCTAAGAAAAATGGGCACTTTGAGATAGCATTTATTTTTAAGTAAAATATCTGCATTTAAACAGCATTAGTATTCAACTGTTCCTAGCGAATGGAAACCCCTACCTATAAATAAATGTGCATTAATTAACAGATAATTAAATATCTGTCTGGTTTGCTATAGCATAACAGTATTTCCCCCCACTAATTGAGACTGTTGATGTTACAGAGTTAGAAACAGGTTATTCTAAAAGGTTTTCTTGTTTTCTGTTTCTTTTCAGAGAATGATAAATCTGGACATGTACATCATCATGTGACTGGATCACATGAAAATAAGCGCTTTATTACAGACATCAGTTCCATGGTGTTAATTTGAAATGCCTTAATGGCAGGCAAAAACCAGTCATTTCATTTTTGTAAATTGCAGATTTTTATCTCAGAGTAACAAATGTTGCTGTATTTAGACTTCTGTTTATAAATATATATATATATATATATATATGCTTATATATATAAATATAAATATATATATATTCTTTACTTTTTTGTATCTGTAATTAGGCTCATACAAAGAGTCTAATACTAAGTTGTAAACCACACAAGTAAATGGAAAAAAGTGTATTTGTCTTGTTTAGAAAGCGTTATCCACAAAAGGTTGTTTGTTCCTTTTTTCCTTCCTTTTTTCCTTTTTAAAAATTGTAAATAACTAATGTTATGTATCTGTGTGCCTGAAACTCGCATACTCTTCTAATATTGCCCACAACCTCAGTAGAGGCTAACTGTGATAATGACGATGACACTTTGGTACAATTTAGATGTCTATTTGGTGGCTCCTATTAAGATGCATCAGTATAAAATGTTACTGTATTAACTGTTTCATTGTAATTGTGTATTGTGAAAAATATACATTTGGAAGGCATGGGCTTGCCAGTACCACAAAAACTGTGTTGTACATAATGTATAGATTTTAAAATGGGAAAATAATGAGCATCTGTGAATAATGAAATGTCTTTTTTTTAATAATCTTGAATGGCAAATAACCCAATAGCCTGCATACCAGAAGACGTCTGTGATTGTTCTATTACTTGAATAGTCCTGCAGTCTTTTTTTTAATGTTTACAATTATCCCGTTTTAGAAGAGAGACTTTAATGCCATTGCCTTGTTACTTGTTTTATGCTGTAATCTAGTTTATTTTATGTAAGATGTATATTGAATGCTTTCATTTTTATACTTGCCTTAAATAATTTGGCAATCAGAATTAAAAAAAATGCTGTTTTTTGTATTTTCTGGTGTCACATGGTTATTCAGAAATCATTGAGCAAAGAGCACTTTCTCATACTTGTACAAGAATTTCTGATCAAAATTTGGGAAAGGATATTCTAGTACAGAATCCAGAGGAAGTTCAAATCCTATCTTTTGTCTTTTCCTTTCTTAAACACAGTGTAACATGGACTTGATTGGCATGCCTCTCCCCTTTGGGAACCTGGGAACTGTCTGAGAAGTATGGAAAAGGGCTTCTAGAATAAAATTTAAATGCCCTTTTACTAAAGAATAGGATCTTGTACTTTGAGTTGAAATGGGCTGCCACTGCCCAAGCACAGGGGGCAAGTTGTCTCTTCTTCTCCAGGGGATAAACTGAAAGAAAAATGGGAAGAATCGAATAATTAAAATTTCAGAGTTTAGGGGTGGCGTGCTGAAATGTCAGGAGAAAAAGAAATGAAAACTGAAGAAAAGCTAAGCTTCCTCAGAAGGGAGAATGAAACTTCTGGAGTCTTTTGAAAATGTTGGCTATTACCATACAACCTTTACTTGATACTTTAAGGAGAAGCATACCTCTTTGGGGCATGGGTATTTTGCAATTGTTTTGGTTTTTATTTGTATCTATAATTTAATAGAGGTTTTGGGCTACAATGAGGGGAGCTGTGATCTATTCAATTTTTAAGTAGTGGCATCATTCAAGCCAGATAATCAATGAAGAGCTGAGTTCCAGCTAGATAAGTGAAATTGCTGCATGCAGAGCTATAGCAGATCTGTACTGGTGACAGCTTATAGTAGAAACAACAGAGATTCCTGATGATTTTGGATATAATGCTAATAATTTAGTGCCAAAAGAATCAGCCACTATTTATCCCCAATATTCACTTTTACCTTTAAATAACATGCTTCAACTTGCTTAGTTAGCTTTCTTTCTTATCTGAACTGCATATTCTTTTGTTCATTTAAACTATGGTTTATCCATGGCAAGTTTTTAAATCAAAATGTCATATTAATTCAACAAAAGTATTTTAATTAACAAGAAATTGCCCAAGCTCAAAATGTAGTTTTCTTTTAGGGGGGGGGGAGAATACTTCAAAGCAGCTTACAAAATAAATGCCAAATATAAATTAATCAACCCAGATGGATGGAAAAAGTCTTGATTGCTTTCATCCCCCTGGATTTATGGCTGGCTATTGATGGAATCCAAGAAGCAAAGAGTACACTGGAATTTTTCAGAAAAACAATGTTCCTCAACCTTCGCAATTTTAGGATGCATGGATTTCAACTCCCAGAATTCCCAGCATGCTGGCTGGGGAATTCTATGAGGTAAAAGTCCAAAAATTGTAAAGTTGACAAGGTTGAGATACACTGCTCTAAACCATTACGTGTGAGGGGGAGGTATTTTGTTGTTGGCCTAGCATGAAATCACCCTCTTTGTTCAACAAGTCACAAAAAAAATCACATTAGAATGACAGGTAAATATGGCAAAGTCCAAGAAACAAAAATAAGTTTCCTATGCAATTTTAACAAGTAAAACTAACCCTATGTAGAATATTGATGAGAACAATAAATCAGCTATAACAGAGATGGAAGATTTTGATTTAGAAATAATCCCTGAAGGCATGACAATTTTTTTTAATTATTGCTTCAATTTACATGCTCCGATTGTCAAGACAGAGCATACCTATAAATAATTTTAAATTACAAATTGTTATACAGTAGCAAAGCTTTAAATTGAAATACTCCTATTTCTCTAGCAAAATTGGAATGACTGATGAATGCTTTACTTCCCTTTATAGTGAGGTATGTGTGATTTTTTTAAAAAAATATGTATTAACCCCAAAACAAAACTGAAGTTCAGAGGCTCTGTTGAACCATTCAGCTACAGTGAGAATACTTTGTTTTTTCAAGATTTGGGGCAAAAACTCCAGATAGGGTGAAGAGATCAAGACTGATGGATATTGTCGCTTCTCCTCACAATGTTGCATTGGTCCAACACTCCTGATCTTCCCAATGCTTCCCATGCCTCACCTCAGCTGCTGATGGCCTTGTTTTCCTACTCTCATCCCAGAAACAACCTTTGCTCAAAACAAAATAGTCCCACTTCAAAAATAGACTCAAACACCTAAAATGTGTTTCCAAAACTACTGCTTTTTATGCATTTAACCTGTTGTGTATACCTCATCAGCCTCATTTTCCCCCATGTTTACAATACAGGTAGTCCTCTCCTTACGACCACAAATGCGTAAAAAGCAATCAAAATTTATGTTGTTAATTGAAACATTTGTTAAGTGAATTTTGCCCCGTTTTAGGACCTTTCTTGCCACAGTTGTTAAGTGAATCACTGCAGTTGTTAAGTGAATCTGGCTTCCCCATTCACTTTGCTTGTCAGGAGATCGCAGAAGGGGGTCACATGATCCTGGGATACTGCAACCATCATAAATATGAGTCAGTTGCCAAGTGTCCAAATTTTGGTCACAGGACCACAGGTCGTGTGAAAAACCATCATAAGTCATTTTTTTCACTGCCGTCGTAATTTTGAATGGTCACTAAATGAACTGTTGTAAGTCAAGGACTACCTGTATTTCCATCCTATCTATAGATTATACAGCAATTACAATATCAGGTCAAAATTCAAACCGCTTCTAATTTGCTCCCAACTAGTGACATTTAGACAGACTTGATAACTAATCAATCCATTAGGATTGTTGTGAGGATAAAATAATACATTGAACCACAGATGTGTTCTCTTGCACTTCTTGGGGAAAAATAATAAAACATTATGTATCCCATGTTCTCTAGAAACTCAAAATGGTACATAAAATATCCCCACTTGTGTTTTTTCCACAACAATCCCATGACTGGTGCCCATCCCATGAATTTCCATAATTGAAGTCAGGCCAGGGATATGGATCTCCTTTGTTCCATGTCAGCACTTTCACCCAAATCCACACTGGGATGAATTCACATTCTTTTACATTTGTTTATGCAGTTGCCTCCCACCAAGTTTGGAGAGCTCCAACCTACTTGTAACTCAAGACTGTGATCTCTTAATTTCCCATATTTTTTTTCAACCCTTCTTTGTAAAATTCACCTACCACTTGACCGAGAACCGATTTAAATAATTGTGTACTCTTGTATATGGGATGTAAGTAGTTAAGATACTGGACTTAAGAGACACTCAGGTTCAGCCTTGGGATTCAATGAGTGACTAAGCTTCAGCTCAGCCTACCCCAGCCTAAAATGAAAAAAATAGAGAACAATGTATGGCACTTTGCTTTCCTTCAAAAAAATTGCAACATTAAAAATCAACCAAAAATATTAATGAGACCTGTCAATTCAGTGATAGCTCAATAGTTATTCTTGAGTGAATATTGTATGATTCCAGAGTTGTGTTAAAATTTGATTCTGAATAACCTTCCTGACCTACTTTGATTAGAATGGCTAATAATAATAATAATAATAATAATAATAATTAATAATAATAATAATAATAACAACAACAACAACAACAACAACAACAACAACAACAACAACAACAACAACAACAGAGTTGGAAGGGACCTTGGAGGTCTTCTAGTCCAACCCCCTGCTTAGGCAGGAAACCCTACACCACTTCAGACAAATGGTTATCCAACATCTTCTTAAAAACGTCCAGTGTTGGAGCATTCACAACTTCTGGAGGCAAGCTGTTCCACTGATTAATTGTTCTAACTGTCAGGAAATTTCTCCTTAGTTCTAAGTTGCTTCTCTCCTTGTTTAGTTTCCACCCATTGCTTCTTGTTCTACCCTCAGGTGCTTTGAAGAATAGTTTGACTCCCTCTTCTTTGTGGCAACCCCTGAGATATTGGAACACTGCTATCATATCTCCCCTAGTCCTTCTTTTCATTAAGCTAGACATACCCAGTTGCTGCAACCGTTCTTCATATGTTTTAGTCTCCAGTCCCCTAATCATCTTTGTTGCTCTTCTCTGCACTCTTTCCAGAGTCTCAACATCCTTTCTACATCGTGGCGACCAAAACTGAATGCAGTATTCCAAGTGTGGCCTTACCAAGGCATTGTAAAGTGGTATTATTACTTCACGTAATCTTGATTCTATCCCTCTGTTAATGCAGCCTAGAACTGTGTTGGCTTTTTTGGCAGCTGCTGCACACTGCTGGCTCATATTTAAACGGTTGTCCACTAGGACTCCAAGATCCCTCTCACAGTTACTACTGTTGAGCAAGGTACCACATATGCTGTACCTGTGCATTTTGTTTTTCTTGCCTAAATGTAGAACCTTACTTTTTTCACCATTGAATTTCATTTTGTTTGATAGCGCCCAATGTTCAAGTCTGTCAAGATCCTTCTTAACGGTGCCCTTTCCCCACATATTCCATGATAAGAAGCAAAACATTTGACTTCTCTACCAATATTCTTCTTGATCAATATTCCTTTTATATCTCATTTTCTCGGCATCTTAAATTCTTTTTAAAGCATTAAAACAGTATTTTTGGAAAGCAGAACATACTATGAAGCAGACTTATAAGCTTCACCAGTTAAATGAGTTCTGTTGCTGTTCAATTTGATTTCTTGCCAGAACATTGTTTTTCTGAAATTTGCTTCGTGTGAATCAGCCTTTGACTCAACGAAGAGATCATGTCGGCTTCATGCAGCAAAGATGATGCTGATTGGGATTGTAGCAGGGGTCGGTTCCTCCCGGTGCTATCTACTCTGCCGCACCAGTAGGGGCCGTCCGATTGCTCAATTTGCACGCGACGGCTCCAGTGCCATCTTCACCGGTCCGTCGCGCACATTGTCATCTTTTTAAAAGAATTTTTGGGCTTTTTTGCAGAAGCAAAATCGCACGAGGGGGCATGCACACATAGTGAGCACGCACGCACAAAATGTGGAGATGCGCGTGCAGCGCAACAGTATCGGTAAGTGAGCATCCCGCCCCTGGATTGTAGAATTGATATATACCACTGCAAGGGGACACAAAGTTCAGTGAAGCTCCTCCACTCTTAACCACAATAGCTGTTATGATTTCTGGAAGGGAAAAAAAGGTTCCCATGTCACCATCTGACCATTTAACAGGAGATGCCAGAAATGGTAGCTCACCATAATACATATAACAGTGACAAGTATTTTGTTACACTGCAATATTGCTAAGAAAGACAGCAATTAATCCATAAGAAGAAGGGATTCATAAAGGTTACAGCTTTAATCTTACATGCTAGTTGTCAATTTTTAAACTGTACAGCTTATATAAAAATGTTACTAACATAAAATGCCCATAATACTTCAAACTGAAGAATCAAATGATAACTGCAATAAATCATTTCTCTTTATGCCTAGAGTGGAATGAACATTAGCATTCTTGTCCTTGTGGTTTTGCAGAGCTACATTCAACCTCTTTAAAGACTAGCAATGAGAATTATTGATTTAGCAACACTGACCTATTCTTCTTTTCTTGAATATTTAGATGCTAATATATAGGCATTAATGCTCTACAATTTAACATTCACCAAGGAAGAGGTTACTGAAAAACGTATCATTGTGGGACAGTTTGTGGAGTCAATATTCCCCACTAATAAAAACTTGAAAGAGGTTTACATTAAAATGTCTAATTGATTTTCACCTTGGTAGCATTAAGAATTCTGATGTTTCTGATATATTATATTATAAAACTGCCCAAAATTAAGTAAAATATTATTACCCAAAAGAGTGTAGATAATTTTTAGTTTTATAACATTTTTGCACCCAGAAGAAAGAATCCAAATTATTCCTGTGCTAAGTTCTACTCTATATGGTTTACCCAATATATTTTTATTTTTTAATTAGTATCTTTTTTATTGCATTATTGCAAGCTATTTTAAAAATACATAAAAATACAAAAAGAAAACAATACAACAAAAGACAAAAACAAATATAAAAAATATAATCACTATTAAGCAAAACCAAGAGGAAAATTATGCATCATCCAGGGATGTCAGGTCTACAGTATATCAAGTATTCTAAGCAATATGTGACAATTTCAAATAGGTAGGAAATGATTTACCTTTAGCGCTACCTTTCCAAACCTGGTATCTGGTTAGCACAGCATGGTGTCTGTGTGTGTGTGTGTGTGTGTGTGTGTGTGTGTGTGTGTGTGTGTGTGTGTGTGTCTGTGTGTGTTGCCATTACCCTTCCTAAGATGAGAGAGGGTGGCTGGCCCAAGGTCACTCAGCTAGCCTTGTGTCTTAAGGCAGGACTAGAACTCAGAGTCTCCTGGTTTCAACCAAGTTCAAATCATTACTCAACTACAAAGCTAAAGAGACTTTTGACAGTCTCTTCTTTTCCCTTTCTGCCTCATAAGGTTGCTGTGATATTTAACGATAACACTACCACAGTTGCCCTCTAACATATGAATTGCAATTCTATAATCTCTGGAGTGACCCAATCAGGGGAAATCTGCCTTAGGCCTTCTTTAAAACTATCCATATGTCGAATGCAAAACTCTGGATGGTCACTAGACAGCAGCAAAAAAATATGAGAAGCAATGTGGAGTTTGGCATTCCATATATAATAGCCCTAAGTTTCCTGCTTTGAATTCCACAAACTATTGTTTTCCACCTCACTTTGAAAACATGTGCTTCATTTTCAAACAGAAAATATTGTAACTCATGCTAAAAAGAGCATAATAATCAGACCAATAGGTAAGTGGGATTTTACAGCTAGGATGAAAAAGGAGGTCCTTTCTCCAGAAGCCCTTCTCAGAATTCAAAGTCCAAAATATTCACTGCCACCTTATTTTAGAGGAAGGGCATGTTTGGAATTTTGCAGAAGTAGGTTAAAGAAATAAAAGTGATACCTTAACTCTTCAATGTTTCATGACTTAAGGACACCCCCCACAAGACCCTGCCCCAGTCTTCTGCAAAATGAAACCTTTGATAAGTCATGTAATGTTCCTCAAACCTGTTGGATACATCACTCTCTTCCTCCAAACTGTTTATTTTCATGATGAAGAGTCAAGGAAGAGATCAGTTGATACTGTATTTTCCCTCTCTGTTGTGCTGCCATGACGTACATAAAAGAGTTAAGGCTGGAATAACCCAAGGCCACTCTCTTTGGGACTTTCCATGTTAATTACAAGCAGGATTCTTTCCAGAGGCTCTGCAAAGTTATATGTCTGAACTTTCTCTCTGTGGGAGAGAGAGAAAGAGAGAGAAATGTCATATAAATTGTTCTTTGATAGCATCTCTTGTCTCTATCTCTTGCCCATTGTTCATGTCTCTCTCCCTGCTGTTGCCTGCCTTTGTCCCATTTTATCAATGAACTCTTTTGTTGTTTGCCGATGTTTAATAATAAAGCTCTATTTTTGGCTAGCTGAACTAAGTGGCATGTATGCTTGCTCTGTTCTGATAGAGAGAGGGTGCTGGGTACAAACCAAACCAGAAATTGCTCACAGTACAAAGCCAAAATAGTTGCAAAATTGTAATCCTTAATGTGACAGAAGGGAACACTTATTAAACCAGAGAAAGCATGTTAAATCTATTGAATGTTAAGGAAATTAAATGAAATGGGATTTAGTTTTTGTTTGGAGTCCCTTCCCAGCCATTTGAAGTACAGCCCCTGAGATATCTCTTAATGGTCAAATGAGGTTCCTGGCCTATTAAAAAGGTGTATAACCCTGTCTTAGAAGCTAGTAGCAATCCTCAAAGAGATGTTTTGTACAAACATTTCTTTCTCTTACGTATGTGCAAACACATTAAATAGCAGCAATTAAAATACTTATTAAGAACTTCACTATGGGGAAAAAAAGTAAGCTACCATTGCTTATTTTTATTTGTTAATCTCACCATAAGCTATAATAAAAATGTACTCTAAAAACAATTTAAAAAACATCACCCATCCCTCAATCAATTTCTAGCAATTAATTTATACACTGATATGTTTAGGCAACCAGATGGAGTAAAAATAGATAAGTTTCACCATTTTTTCTTAAAAACACAACCTTCCAACAGAATTTGGCAGCTTTAAAACTGACATCACTATTAGGATTTATGAGAAGACCAGACATACAAAATACTTAACTGTTAGGGAGTTTATTTAAGGTTAGAATTAAACACAAGTGACCAATTCCATTATAAAACTGGCAGCATAGTAATACAAGGCAAAGTTTCAATTGTTCTTTGATGATAGGGGCACAGCCTCTTTGTAAAAAGAATGCATCAATATCTTTGTTCCAGTAAGGCTGAAGGCAGTGTGCTGAAACAAACTAAGATGAAAAGCTGTCATATTTTACAGTCTCAAGGTTATATACGGTAGTTATTTAGTCAGAGCAAAAGCTTAGCTTAGATTTCCCTTCTGAAAGCAAAAGTTGCTCTTAGTTTAATCTCTCTTTAAACCAGTGGTTCTCAACCTTCCTAATGCTGTGACTCGCCCCCATGACCCCACCTCGCCACTGCACCCACCGCCGTGACCCCCGCCCCGCCGCCGCCATTTGAGTTCTTTTACCCTCTGCGCATGCGCAAAGCGTTCTGCGCATGCGCAGAGGGTAAAAGAACCCAAATAGTGGCATCTGGGCAAAGTCTCCCAACCCCTGTGAAAGGGTCATTCGACCCCTAAAGGGGTCATGACCCCCAGGTTGAGAACCGCTGCTTTAAACCAATGTCTCTTTATTTTGTCTTTTAACAACTCTAGATTTAGAGAAATCTTTAGCTTTAGGGAAACCTAAAGATAGACTATAGTTCCACCTACAAAGTCTTCTTCCAAGTTGAATGAAAACAATGTAACTAATAATATTAATATTAATAATGTAAATAACTGGGGGTACATGTTCTTTGGTTTCTATTGAAAGTGCCTCTAAGGAAAAGCTAGAACTGGGAACCCACGGAGAAGCTCCAAAATTAGATTTCAAGAACTTATATTGAAGTGCCTCCCAGAAGCAGACATAGTGTTCTTACAGATACAGACCTATGTGACACCAAACATCAATGTTACATAAAATCAACAAAAATATTATTCCTCAGTGTTATTTGGTAGTGCTAAATTAAGCAGTACCAAATGTAAATAAATCCATGTTAATGCCAGCCTACTTTCTAATAGTAAGCTGCCTTTAAACAATCTAAACAATCTCAGCATTTGAAGAGGAGATGTCTGGTATAACATTTGTTAATTACTTTAAATAAACTGATTAGACAATACTTTGACAGGTCCACCATATCCACAAAAGCATAAATTATTTTAGCATCTCTCATCTTTCTATTTAGTACAGCTTTTTTTAATGAGTTCTAAAAGAGGGCAGATATACATTTGGAAGGAGTGTATACATATTAATAAGAGGACTGATTTGTCTTATATTGTACATCATTAAACACACTTAGTTTAATAGATAGATGCAAACTGGCCAGCTCTCTTACATCTACATCTTTCACTCATTGACGTCTATAAAACCCAGGGAGTGATTCAGTTCAACCTCTGCTAGTTTAATAATTTGGACTGTTACGTTTGTATAACATCAAGCAGAATTACCATAATCCTGCTTGACACTGAACTGCTCAGAGAATGCTGTAAAGCAGTGGTTCCCAACCTGGGGGTCGGGACCCCTTTGGGGGTCGAATGTCCATTTCCCAGGGGTCGCCCCGGCATCCTCAGCTCCCCCCTCCCCACTGCTACAAGCCTGGCCATATCGACTCAACTCGCCCAAGCCCTCCGATTGGTCGGGAGAGGTGCCATTCGGTGAGAGGCGTTTGTGATGCCTGGCGGCCGAGCTTTGACGGCATCAGCTAAGGGGCCATCTTTGCTTTGAATTCTGGGAGTTGAAGTCCAGGCACCTTAAAAGTTGCTGAGATTGAGAAATATTGCTGTACACTTGTTGGTTATCAAGTCTAAATACAGAAGTAGACTTGTTGTGGAAGATGATATTCCTTGTGCTCTGGCCCGAGAATTTCTGATCTGGCATAATTACATATTGTTTTTGTGATTAATCACTATGCTTTAATTATGTTCAATTTGTAACAATGAAAATACATTCTGCATATTATATATTTAGATTACGATTCATAACAGTAGCAAAATTACAGTTATGAAGTAGCAACGAAAATAATTTTATGGTTGGGGGTCACCACAACATGAGGAACTGTATTAAGGGGTCGCAGCATTAGAAAGGTTGGGAACCACTGCTGTAAAGCATTGTGGAGCAATATATAAGTCTAAGTGCTATTGCTATTGCTATCCAGAAAGAAGATATCACCTCTTTTGGAAACCCAGCAAGAGATCTTCCAAGATAGGAGCATGATGATATTCCTGCTCAGGGATGAACAAACTGCCTTCTTTGCAATGAAAGTGACAGTAAATCACCCATAGGATTTGAAGCTAGCTTAGGTGGAGGAGGATGTTAATTAAGAAAAAGCTCTTCTGGACCAGGTCTTTGAAAATCCCAAGTTGATGAACTAGTTCATTATTGTCTGTAGGCCATCTCCCTTACTCCCTGCATCACCCTTCTATGTTGGCCTCAATCTTCTCTCCCATATACCCAGAAAAACTCCAGGAATATTCACCGCTCTGCTCTTCTCCTGCCGATTCCCCTTATCATTAAATAAGTCCTATTATGTGGCTGTACAATTCTTCACCTCCATCCCGTTCATTCTGCTGTTTAGACTGGGCTTCTTCATCCCTTTCTGGTTGTTCCTGCATCCTATTCCATAGATGGAGCTGGAAAAGATTCCCCACCCCCTCTTTGTCTTCTGTGGCACCCTCTACTCCAAGAAACTCAGAGTTGTGTTCCATTCTAACACATCCTTGTAACAGTGATAGCTCATGTGAATGGAGTTTCCCTGAGAATAGTAGATAAAACACATGCAAGTGGGACATACATGTTTGTTGCGTTCTCTTTGATTTTGGATAGCTTTCATTGAATCAAGAATTCTAAATAGGTCCAGAATATCTTTCACTTCATACTTTTCCTCTCTGCTCACTATAGTTGTGGGAGGTTGCTGTTCTAATCCATAAGATGCAGGTGGCAAACCTGCTACACAAGCAATAATCAATGGAAAGCAAGATGAATCTTCATCAATGCCAGCAATTGCAAACAAAGGCCACTTAGTTTATTTGCCAGACCTCTAGGAAAGGCCAATTTATTTCAAATGCAGTACACCTTCTTGGAGAATTGGGCAAATGTTGGCACTCTTTGTGTCTGCAGCCTGTTTATATAGGAGAGCTCCATGCCCTCCTATTCCCAAACCAACGAGAGCCATACAATCTGCCTTGCATCATTTGCTCAGCAATTTCCTAAAGAGATGTTTTTATGCATACCGTAGCACAATGGCAACTCATTATACTCAAATTCAAAACTTCTGGTTTGAGTGTCCACATCTTCTCCCTGTTAGAACTATTCAACTTCAGATGGTAAGAGGTGGATCAGCATTAAGGAAAGAGTGGATATTCAAACTAATGAGATCTTGGAAATAAGATATGTGGAATCCTATTGTGGAATTTCCTGAGGAAGGAAACTTTAGAGCTTCCTTCAGAGCTTCATTAAGATCCTTTAGATCAGCTGAGAGAATATTCCTGTTCTCCAAAGAGGCTTGTAGCTATTTAAAAGGTTAATGCGGGTGAAGATATTTGAGCATCTCAACATACTATAATCTTCTTCAGATACTTCTTCACTCTTCATCATTTTAATGCAGGTACAGTTTTGACTTTGGTACCAAGTTACTTCTTTGGCCACTAGTCCAGATTAGCTGTCCTTCTCTGACTAAAAGCTAACAATATTTTTACCTCAAAAAAACTCTTACTAGAGTGCTTTGTAATGAGGGCCAAAACATTCTAAAGTTTGATAACATAGAAGGATTATTGGTTGTCTGAAATCAAAACCATTCTTATAATCCCACTTATATTTGGTTACCTTTCAACAATTTCCAAATCAACATGGCCCAAATTGTATTGTAATAGCTGACTCAGAAATCCAATAAAATCTTTTTTTGCTGTCTGATTCCTCTTCTTAATGCAGTTAAATGCAATAACTGGCACTATCAGTTTATGTTGAAGCTAATGTCCAGTATCAGCTATTTCTCTTCTCTGCTGCCTATAGTATGTAATCTTCTGTTTAGACAGTTAAGAAGTCTCAGTAATGTTCTCCTTTCACCAAGGAACAAATGACTAGGTTCAAAAAAGTAGATGGGCTCAGTTACAGTGGTGATGAGTACAACTCTGAAAGACTCAAAACATCAGGTTGGGGACAGGTCATCATGGAGAAAATTATATGGTCACTAAGAGTTGACACCAATTGATGCCATATAATCCATCAACAATCAATCTTCCTCTATTATTTTTCAATTAGCCTAAAGATTGGAGATTTCCTGGTGCTAACTTTGCTTAGCTTTTGGTAATCAGCCAAAATCACAAAAGTAGCCATGCACTACTTCCTATTATAATAAAACACAGCACTCCTTACTTCATTTATAGCCCTGGATAAAATAATGCTTTCCTGGATTACTGTTATGCTTTTATCTTCTTTTAAGCAATTTCATTTATTATTTTAGTATCATGTGAATTATGGTTGATCAATTGCTTGAATCAATTGACTTCTTCAGGATAGCAATTCCAGCGAGAAATGATTTCCTTCACTGCCATGCCACTGCGTATTGGGAAGCCAAATGAACTAATAATTTACTTTTACTTCAATGGGACACTTTCAAGACCCTTTCTCCAACCCCATCTCTTGCTCTGCCTGGATGCTGCCCATTCTCTCACCCCAAGATCCATTTCCTGTAGTGGCTTTACTCTGCTGAACCAATCCTGATGGAGTCAATCCTGCACAATGTAATTTTGAGTAAAGGACTCAACCCATGTCATTACAAATAATATTGGGTGGAATAAACATGATTTTTTTTTGCATATTCATTTTTTTCATAATTAGGAGGCAACTCTTGCTGTGTCTCACTTATTTTGACCATATACTGGATAAAGTGTTATGTTTGGAAGAGTTAGCAGTAAAAGAAAATCAGGCCATCAAAGAACGCAGTGACTGGACACTATCAAAACTGACACTAGCCAGAGCATAGAAAAACTCAAAGAAATAGTGCAAGATCAGACAATGTGGAAAGATCTGGCCAATAGATTCATCAAGAGTCGGACTTGACTGAGTGGATAACATCATCAACTTTTGCTGTGATATCTATGCTATTTTGCCACTGACACATGCATAACAGCTTTTAAGATACTCCCTGAGGGACAGTTAAAAGCTTGACACACGCTAGGCCCAAAGTTGTGCTTAATATAACATTGCCTCCTTTTGATGAATCTTGTTTTAAACAATAGTAACAGATTTCATGTCACTATTCTCCTTTCCTTGACTACAGAGCATGTAGAACCAGTTTTTCTCTCTGTGCTAGTATCTAACAATTAATAGCTTGCTGGAACTTCTTCAGTAAAATGCATTTGAGCATGAACATGGATTAACCATGTAGAAACACTATTATTCATACAATGGCTAAGTGATGACAGAGGATCTTAACAACCTGATTTTCTGGATTGCGTCACTGTTGAGATTGTTCATAGTGAAAAGCCACAATGAATTTCAGATTTGTCAAATATCTAACAAAGGAAAAAAAGGGGGCAAGTTTGCCCCATCCCCCTACCAAACAAGACCATAGGCAGTGGCAAACCATTTCCACATTATTACCTAGAAAACTGCATGAATGTATCCTTGTAGTTGCTTAGCTTGTGTGTCAGCCCTTACCTTTTGACCATAGAGCTGACATAATTGGTTCTTCCCAGGAGGATATTAAAAAAATTAATTCTGGGAGGAAATAAGACGTTTCTGTGATTATTGCTGGGACAGGGAAAAAAGTTAATTTTCTGTTCCCCATATGCCATCATCCACAGAAAAATCGCTTTTCATTAGTACTTTAATTATGATAGAAGGACTTTTTCTTTTCAAAATGCTTTGGGGCAGAGTTAAAGTATATCTGAATCTGAATTTTGCTTAAGCTCTACCTATGGGTTACTGCACAGCTCCAAAAGAGTTGTTCATACACACAATAGTTTCACACTCCACACATCTAGAGCTGCAAAAGGCCTTCTTTCCTTTTGCACGGTGTACGCAAAATATTTTTCAGCCTGAGGTAAGAAGTGATGTGAAAATCAATACTCTATGTGTGCTAATGTTTGCTTGCCTGAAATATTGACCACAGTCACACTGCTGGGTTTTACAAGAAGAATTAAAAGCAATTTCAATGGTTTGAAAGGTTCTAATTGTTTCACCCTTCTCTCCTCTCCCCTCCACCCCACCCCAACACACACACAGGGGGGGGGAAGGAGAGAGAGAGAGAGAGCTGAAAGAGTAATAATGGGGCAAACTGAAAAGCAGGAGTCTCCGGTTATTTTATAACTGGCACTAACAAATCTCGCCAATTACAGAGTCTATTCTATAAGCAATGAAAGTGTGGCTCCCAATTAATCTCGTGTACCTCTAGGCAAGGTCTAAATCAGCTGGATACAGCTAAAGCAATTTGCACCCAGCCAAAAGCAAATTGGAAAATAAGTGCTCCATAGTTGCATCTCCCCCCCCCTCTTCCGGTCGCCATTTTCCTGAGCCAAATGCACAATCAGTATTCTGGCACTGGTCCTCAGTCATGTTATTTGCAGCTATCAATTTTAATTATGACAATTATTGATTAGTTGGGAAAGTGAATAATCTAATGTTCAATAAGCTCCAGGGAGGCTACCAAAGCGCCCCCTTCTTCTTTTGTCCTGCAAACCAAGCCCCCAGCTCTCTCTCTCTCTCTCTCTCTCTCTCTCTCTCTCTCTCTCTCTCTCTCTCTCTCTCTCTCTCTCTCTCTCTCTCTCTCTCTCTCTCTCTCTCATCAACCTCTGCAGAAGTCTCTGTGTACACATTCCCAGACTGCATTTTACAATGCTGGAGTTGAGGCTTCACTTGTGTGAACTTTCTGACCTACCTGCATCTGAAAGCTCTCAGAGCTTGTGAGAGAGCACACTGAGAAATGAATGGCAGAAAAGAGCTGTGGAGTCCAGCAAGGAAGCCCTCATTAAGAAGGCTTCTCAAAAGCATAAATGGGAATTAGGCACACGGTGCTTTCAGAATTTCAGCACTGCTTACTAATGTGTAATTTCTGCCTGTCAGATGGTGTTCTCAAGTCAGCATCGGCAATTCAGTACTTAAAATAAATGGCACAAAGGTGCTCTCGCAAACAAATTCAGATGATAGTCTTGCTGCAGCTGAATGTATAGGCATGACCTGTATGTGTAGGATAGGCAATTACGTGTGATGTTGATGACAGTTTTCTATAATACAGAACATGCCACCTTCCAAATGTTGACCTTATCTACTATGTTCTTTTCTGCCCTACGGTAAGAGCATTTGCTGGATCACAACTCCCTCCCTAGATTTATCTAGCTCAGAATTCTCTTCTTAGAAACCATCATCATCTGTGAATTTTAGGCCAGCACTATTTTAAGCCTTACACTTCCCACCAAATGTCCTTGGCAATATTAACCTGTCAAATGGAGAGCTGATAAGTTATATGATTGAAAGCAAAATAATTGGGATTTATTATGCCATGAAGTAGAGACACGAATGTCTAAAAGAAGGCTTTCTCAACATCAAACATGATATGCTTTTATATATATATATATATATATATATATATATATATATATATATATATATATATATATATATATATATATATATATATATATATATATATATATATATATATATATATATATATATATATATATATATATATTTGTTTGTTTTCTGAGGTTTTCGCGGGTGTTTGTATGTAGGTCTTTGGTTATTCGGGTTTTCTCCCGCGTGAAATTGGAAGTATCTTTGCAACGTTTCGACGAAGTCCCATTCGTCATCATCAGGCTGGAGTCTTCAGCTTGCTGCTTCTAGGAGCAATGTGAGATTGCAGCTGTTTCTTCCTTTTAACTGCCACTGGGGGTTTGAACTGATAGGGTGGGAGCTTGGCTGTGTTCTGATTGGGTGGAGGTGTGTTCTGATTTGTTGGGGGCTTGGCTGTGCTCTGATTGGATGGGGGGTTGGCTGTGCTATGATTGGCTGGGGTGTCAGTTTGCTTCATGTATGGAATGGAGGGGTTTAGAGTGGCTAAAGATGCAGCTATGGTCTGGCTTCTGGTTTGTGGCCGTGCCTCATTGGTGTGGGTTTGGGTTTGCTTTTTGCATGGGTGTGTGGTGGTGACATCCTGTGTGGTTTTCGTGAGTGTGGGTCTAGTGTCATTCTTAGTGTTAGGGACTCGTTTGTCAACAAGTGCGGGTTTCCAAATGGCTGGTAGGCGGGAGGTGTCATCTCGTTTATTCATGCTTTGTGGGCGTTTCTCTATCTCAATGGCTTCTCTGATTATTCTGTTGTTAAAATGTTCAGTTTTGGCGATAGTTCTGGTCTTTTTAAAGTTAATTTCATGTCCTGTGGCTTTAAGATGTTGGACCAAGGAAGAAGTTGGTTCCTCTTTTTTGACTGAGTTCTTGTGTTCTTCAATGCGTGCACTTATTCTTCTGTTGGTTTGTCCAATGTATGTGGTGGGGCAGGCGGTGCATGGGATTTCATATACTCCTTGATTTTCTAACTCAATTTTGTCTTTGGGGTTTCTTAGGATGGTGGATATTTTTCGGTTTGTGCAGAATGCTGTCTTGATGTTGTGTTTGTGGAGGATCTTGCTGATTCTGTCTGTGGTTCCTTTTATGTATGGTAGGAGGGCTTTGCCGTTTTCTTGTTCTCTGTCTTGGATTTTAGTGGGGGTTTCTTTTTGGATTAGGTTGGTGATCTTATTTCTTTGGAATCCATTGGATACTAGTACGTTAGTGAGAGTATTTAGTTCGGTTTTTAGGTGTTGTTCGTCAGCTAGGCGTTTTGTTCTGGAGATGAGTGTCTTGGCTACGGAGTTGATCTGTGCTGGGTGGTGGTGTGAGAGTGCGTGCAGATAGCGGTTAGTGTGGGTTTTCTTCTGGTAGATGGTGTGTCCTAGGGAGCCATTGGATTTCTTGTAGACTAAACAACTACAACCTTATGCAGAATCCATCACCTCATATGTAAAAAACTCATTCCAGTTCATAGAGATCATAAAGAAACAAAACTTACAGCCCAGCGACCTACTCGTGAGCTTCGATGTCATATCCCTCTTCACCCAAGGGTCCAATCAAAGAAGCCTTGACAGCTATCTAAAACAAATACAACCCCCCCAAGCACATCCTAGATCTGACCAACCACTGCCTATCCAACACATACTTCATATATAATGGACAAAAATACAAACAAATGGAAGGAGCACCCATGGGATCACCCCTCTCACCTGTCATTGCTAACCTCTATATGGAACACTTTGAAACCCAAGCTCTAGAAAAATCTGATCACAAACCCAAACTCTGGCTCAGATATGTAGATGACACCTTCATAATCTGGCCACACGGGAAAGAAAAACTGGACAACTTCCTCATACACCTCAACAGCCTACACCCCAAAATACAGTTCACCATGGAAACAGAAGCTAACAACCAACTTCCCTTCCTGGATGTCTTAGTCTACAAGAAATCCAATGGCTCCCTAAGAACACCATCTACCAGAAGAAAACCCACACTAACCGCTATCTGCACGCACTCTCACACCACCACCCAGCACAGATCAACTCCGTAGCCAAGACACTCATCTCCAGAACAAAACGCCTAGCTGACGAACAACACCTAAAAACCGAACTAAATACTCTCACTAACGTACTAGTATCCAATGGATTCCAAAGAAATAAGATCACCAACCTAATCCAAAAAGAAACCCCCACTAAAATCCAAGACAGAGAACAAGAAAACGGCAAAGCCCTCCTACCATACATAAAAGGAACCACAGACAGAATCAGCAAGATCCTCCACAAACACAACATCAAGACAGCATTCTGCACAAACCGAAAAATATCCACCATCCTAAGAAACCCCAAAGACAAAATTGAGTTAGAAAATCAAGGAGTATATGAAATCCCATGCACCGCCTGCCCCACCACATACATTGGACAAACCAACAGAAGAATAAGTGCACGCATTGAAGAACACAAGAACTCAGTCAAAAAAGAGGAACCAACTTCTTCCTTGGTCCAACATCTTAAAGCCACAGGACATGAAATTAACTTTAAAAAGACCAGAACTATCGCCAAAACTGAACATTTTAACAACAGAATAATCAGAGAAGCCATTGAGATAGAGAAACGCCCACAAAGCATGAATAAACGAGATGACACCTCCCGCCTACCAGCCATTTGGAAACCCGCACTTGTTGACAAACGAGTCCCTAACACTAAGAATGACACTAGACCCACACTCACGAAAACCACACAGGATGTCACCACCACACACCCATGCAAAAAGCAAACCCAAACCCACACCAATGAGGCACGGCCACAAACCAGAAGCCAGACCATAGCTGCATCTTTAGCCACTCTAAACCCCTCCATTCCATACATGAAGCAAACTGACACCCCAGCCAATCATAGCACAGCCAACCCCCCATCCAATCAGAGCACAGCCAAGCCCCCAACAAATCAGAACACACCTCCACCCAATCAGAACACAGCCAAGCTCCCACCCTATCAGTTCAAACCCCCAGTGGCAGTTAAAAGGAAGAAACAGCTGCAATCTCACATTGCTCCTAGAAGCAGCAAGCTGAAGACTCCAGCCTGATGATGACGAATGGGACTTCGTCGAAACGTTGCAAAGATACTTCCAATTTCACGCAGGAGAAAACCCGAATAACCAAAGACATATATAGATAGATAGATAGATAGATAGATAGATAGATAGATAGATAGATAGATAGATAGATAGATAGATAGATAGATAGATAGATAGATAGATAGATAGATAGATAGATAGATAGATAGATAGATAGATATATATATATATATATATATATATATATATATATATATATATATATATATATATATATATATATATAACATATTTTTGCTGATAATGAAAATGAAGGGAGACTAGTATAGATCTATTTCAAGCTATTTAGCTCTGATCAGCTAGCCATATCCTTACTGGGATTTGAACCTGGGCAGCCTGCCTGTAAGGCAGTAGCTTTAACCTCTAAGCCACTATATTATAGAATATATATTTTGAATTGTAAGCCTCCCAGAGTCATTGACTGAGATGAGAGGCTATAGAAATTGAATACATGCCACATACATACATGCATGCATGCATGCTTACATACATAAACATACATACATGAAAACTATAAAACAGTATCAAAAAGCCCCCCCAAAAGGGGGGGGGCAAATAGAACTGAAGGTGGCATCATAAAATCAGGGGAAAGGCCTAAGAAACAATTTTGTCTTCAGCAAGGTCAGTAACAAGAAGGCTAGTTTAATGTCCACCAGGAGGCTGTTATCCAAGAGAGTGACTAACGTCTGCATCCTGAACCCAGATTAGAACTCTGTCTGAAAAGGGTTCAGGTAATTTGCTTCCTGCAGGGTGCTGCAAAATATATCTGCTATCACCAGCTCAACAATCTTCCATATAAAATGGAGTTTGGAGTTTGGGCAATAATTATCCACTGGATCCAAGGATCCAGGAGTCAAGAGTACAGAGTCAATCAACTTTGCTGGTGAAATGTTGACACAGAGGCCCAGTCGTAGATGACAAAATGGTCTCCCCAACTAGAGTTTGGTATGCTAGACAAAGCTTCTGGCTAGCAGCCTCCTGACCTAGTAAGAGAGGAGAAGTAACAATTTAGTTTGCTTTATTTTAATTTTATTTGTCAAAACACAGTAAATCACATACATTGTTTTTTTAAAATACAATAAGGGGATTGGGGAATTGAATTTTGAATTAATCATGTCCTGAATTCTGGACATAATTAGTTTAAGCTGCCAAATGACCATTTAGAAGGCAAAGCTTTAATAATGCTGTATTATGAAATACAATGAACAAAACACAATATTTGTTTATTTTATCAATTTACATAGCCACCCATCTTGCTCATTGTGACTCTTCCTGGTGAACATTAAATTAAGCATGTCTTCTCTGTCTTGGCCCTACCCTCTGGAACATCACCTTTCTCCCCAGTGATATAAACCAGAAGCCCCCAAAACCTGGTTCCGATCTCAACCTGATGTTGATGTGTTTGTGTGGTTTCTTATTATTGTCATAGTTGTTTTAGTTTGGGTTGTTTTATGTTTCTATTTATTTTTGTATCTTATTTATATGGTCACCCCCCCCCCACGCACACAAAACATGACTCTGAACAGCATATACAGTAGCAGTGCAATAAAATATTAAAATAGTCACCATTAAAACTATAATGAACTATAAAAACATGAGCAGAGAGAATGATTTTAACTGATTTTAACTGATTTTATTGTTTGAATTTTTAAGTCACTGAAAATCTGCTGGAGTGGATTCATGTAAACAAATTTAAATTATTTAAATTTAAATTATTAAATTTAATTATTTTTAAATTCAAATTTAAATTATTATCATAACCCAACAGAAACAAATAAACAACATAAAGAAAAGAATAATGATAATATAAAGGTGCCTGAGGACAATCTAACTGAATATACACAATAGCCACGATGCTAAACAATTTAGCAATAGCGTTAGACTTATATACCGCCCCATAGTGCTTTATAACATTCTGTAAGCAGTTTAGAGAGTCAGCATTTTTGCCCTCAGCATTTCTGCCCTCAATCTGAGCCCTCAGAAGGATGGAAGGCTGAGTCAATAGCAATAGCAATAGCACTTAGATTTATATACCGCTTCACAGTGCTTTACAGCCCTCTCTAAGCGGTTTACAGAGTCAGCATATTGCCCCCAACAATCTGGGTCCTCATTTTACCCACCTCAGAAGGATTTGAGCCCCATCAGGATCAAACTCCAGACTATGGGTAGAGTTTGCCTGTAATACTGCATTCTAACCACTGCACCACCAGGGCTCAGGGTTAGCATTTCAAACTGTCTAGACCAGGGGTATCAAACTTGTGGCGTCATGTTGTCGTCACGTGATATATCACAACTTTCCCCCCCCTTTGCTAAAATGGGGGTGGGCGTGGTCAGCGCGGGATGCATCCGGCCCATGGGCTGCAAGTTTGACATGCCTGGTCTAGACTGTCCTATCAAATATTGAAAAGCCATTCCCTCTGGAGTCCTTTTCAATACTCCAGGGAGAGTCTAGCTCAGGATACCTGGCTGAGGGGTAGAGCACAGCTTGAGGTAATGAAGTTGTATCACTTATTGCATTTAAGAAAGTAACAGACGACTTACAGCCTCCATAAGACATACTTTGCCAGTGCTTTTTAAAGTAAATTAGCATGTTTTATGTTTGTGTATATGAGATTGGTGATTTATACCATTTGTACTGGCTTGAATGGATAATTATTTCAGAAATAGGATTGTGCCATGCCACAATGCAGCAGAAAATAAAGAAAAAGAAACTGACAGCAGTGATACCTATAGATTAACTATATGATCTCTCCTCCCTGCCTGCCCCAACTCCAAAGAAAAATAAAAACCTTGTCATTAAACATTGAAGTGAGATGGAACATCTGGCACTTCTGAAAGCTTGGGAAAATCCCCATTAAAATTTAGTGGGCTATCAAGGAGGCCAGAACACACATTCACCACTCGTTTTCCTAAGCCTTCCGAGAGATAGTTGGCTTTAAAATCAAACCCACTTACACTGTGTTTGCTCTCTAACACTTTAGTTGCCGAGTCTTTTTGCTATTAAGATTTTGGGGCAAGCCCAAAAGAAGATTCTGTGAATGCCAAGCACTCAAACAGCCATTGGATAGCAGAGAATTGGAGGCTTGGCCCCATTTTCTAAACCCAAGTCACAGCATAGTCACCAAGGATTCGGAAATATTATACAATGCAGGACTGAACTCTAGTGCATGGCTGACCGGTTTTAGCTGAAAGAAAGAATGGCCACATTAGCATGCGTGCAAAGGAAGTCAAAATGATCTCATTTAAAGACTCTCCTTCTATGGCCATAAAGAGAAAATGCATTTACAAAACAGCAGGTCTTTCACTCGGTTTCATGGGGCTGTCTGCCTAGTTTTCTTCACTCTTAACCTTGGATCAAAGTGGGCAAGAACAAAGAAAGGCTTTGCTCCCCCTTCCTCTGCCGAACCACAGAAGAACAGTCAAATTTAAAGTCTTTTCAAATCAACAGAATATTTAGAAAATACAACCTAAGTTTGGATGTAGTGGCAACCTGAGCTTTACAGAACACCTAATTGTTGGGTTGTTGTCTAGATTTCAATTTATACTACAATCAACATAATTGGAAATATTGCTTCATTTTATTTCCCTTAGTAATTTCAAAATTACAGATTCCTAATGCTCTAATCAAAGCAGTCTTTGAAATCAGTGTTCCCCTAGCCTCAGCGGTTGGTTGCTCCCGGTTCGGACCGGTTCTTAAAACTGGTAGCGCAGGCGGTGGGAGGCTCCGCCCACCACCCGGGATGCTTCTGCGCATGTGCAGAAGCGTCGTGGACGTGCGCGAGTGCACGCACGAACCGGTAGCAAAATCATTTACAACCCACCACTGCTCAGCCTTGATCCTACTGTTAAGATTCTTCTAAATCACTCTCACTCACTCACTCACTCGATTTTTATCTATTTATCTATTATTTTATAACTAATTCAGGGCAGCGAATACTTACCCCTCCTTTCTTTCCAACTCTACCCTGTGAAGTGTATTGGATTGAGAGAGTGATTGGTCCAAAGTCACCCAACTGACTTTCTCGTCTAAGGTAAGATTAGAACTCACAATCTCTTGGTTTCTAAGATTCTGGTTTCTATCTCATTATAACAGTGCACAGCTTTTCTACTATACTTCTGCTCAGAGAAGTAACACATATTTTACTGAATAGCTGCCCTACCATATAAACTTCATGATTGCTCTGTTATATTATTTAATATATAAGCCATCAGTGATACTCATTTGCTAAGAACCAAATCTTTCTAAATAAGATATATTTCATAGCAAGCCAGTGATGTGCCTCCATGTTCTTAGAACCACATCTGTAAGCCAAGAGTCAGAACTACACATTTAATTTTTAACCCCAATGCTTTTATAGCACCAGTTATTGCAGTGAAGGAACTAATGGTATGTACGAGGGTGAGTCAAAACGTAATGCCATTTTCTTTAGGACAGGTATAATTACCAACACAGGAACATGTAGCATACATCAAAATGAAGCTGGTCCTCTGTGGATCACATCCCTACTTCTCAACATAGTCACCGTTTCTCTCAATAGCAATGTTCCACCTTCGAATGAGAGCATGTATCCCTGCCTCGTAAAATTTTGTTGACTGTTCTTTGAGCCACTTCTTCACTGCAGTTTTCACTTCCTCATCACTGGAATAATGTTTGCCTCTCAAACCCTCTTTCATGGGGCTTCAGACTATCATCTCTTTGGCCCCACATGACCACATGTTCTTTTGTAGAATCAGCTTTTGTTACAACCTATGTCAAAGGTATCTTGGTTTGTTAAGAAGAAGAAAATATAGGATGGAAGAAGTATAATAGGTATATATATATTTAAAGACTATTTTTCTTGAGAGTCTTCGATAACAACATCCCATGGAATTCTGCAACATGGATTTTCTCAGTGGAACACATGAAAGTAAATCTATTGTCATTGCTAGATATTTTATTTTAGATGGACAGTTCACTTCAAAGGCAGGAAGCTTGTCAAACTAAGAAAATAGTGTTTTTGTTGTGGCTTTTTCTGGAGGAAAGGCAGCAAGTTCTTCTAAGCTACATAGACATGTTTGTTCTTTGCCTTCTCAGCCAAACTAAAAAACTATGGGGGGGGGGGTTAAAAATTCCTGGAGCAAGTATTCCCTTAAACATCACATCTGGAAAATTATTACTGTATCCTCTCCTTATTTAGCAAACACAATCTGTTCCTTAAATGGAAAACTTAATGGTCACTAGGCAATAGCAATAGCAATAGCACTTAGACTTATATACCGCTTCATAGTGCTTTACAGCCCTCTCTAAGCGGTTTACAGAGTTCAGCATATTGCCCAACAATCTGGGTCCTCATTTTACCGACCTCAGAAGGATGGAAGGCTGAGTCAACCTTGAACCGGTGAGATTTGAACAGCTGAATTGCTGAACTGCAGTGCTATGAATATCATTGATTGATGTCTTCTCATTCAAATAAAGTTCTACGATATGGTATCCTGTGCCTGACATTATTATTATTTTTTTTGCCCTTTTTGCCCACTGGCAAAAAGGGCTTAAACAAGCTATCTCATCCTGAGCTGCTTTTTCCATGAAATAGCACAGGGGTGGGCAAGAATGGTAACCTTACAATCTGTGGACTGCTACTCCCAGAATTGGTTGAGTATAGCTGGCTCAGGAATTCTGGGAGTTGAAGTCCACAAGTCCACTGCACCAGCCGAGATGGTGCAGTGGTTAAATGCAGCACTGCAGGCTACTGCTAGTTCAGCAGTTCAGCTGTTCAAATCTCACCGGCTCAAGGTTGACTCAGCCTTCCATCCTTCTGAGGTCAGTAAAATGAGGACCCAGATTGTTGGGGGCAATATGCTGAACTCTGTAAACCGCTTAGAGAGGGCTGTAAAGCACTATGAAGCGGTATATAAGTCTAAGTGCTATTGCTATTGCTATAAAGTTGCCATAGTTTCCCCACCCCTGGTTAACAAGCTTAGGCCTGCGACATTAATTAGTTGATTAGACCTTTTGATATTGCTTACCCTGCTGCCTGAAACTGACCAGATAGTGATCAATTTCAACTTAATAACTTAATAAGGGGCATGCATAAGCGCACCACTGTGCCTACCGCCCCTGTCCTACTGTCCTCTTTTATCGGTACTTTTTTACTTATGTTATATTTATGCAAACAACTACTATCCTGTACATGTTTGACAAAATAAATAAATAAATAAAATAAAATAAATAAACTTAAGTCTTGTGTTGTCAGGTTCATGAAATTGGATACTAAATACATGCATTGGTTGGAAAATGATTTTAAAAACAAACCAACGAACACTGTTATAATTCCAAACATTTGCTAAATGAAGTAGCCATTAGATGAAGTGTATTGATTTCTAGCAATCAATACTCTCAAGGGTAGAGGTGATAATATCAGGTGATTTGCCAAATCCAACAGCTCATTTCTTTTTCACTGAAAGCAGTTTCTACCAGTTTCTCCCCACCCGTGCTGCTTCAGATTAGGAACAATGAAAGAGAGTGTATCTGGGTATACTTAATGCCATTCCTGGGTATACTTAATGCCATTGATCTGGGCAATGAGGAAGAGAGAAAAAACAAGACTGGATTCTTCCAAGCGATTAGCAATATATGTATTTTGGTGTCACAGTGTAGAGCAGGAAAAGAGTCCTCTATTTGCCTATTTATGGTTTTGTGGTGTTCAAAGGGAACAGATAATTCTGTACATGAATTAAAAGGAATGTGGGAAAAGCTACCTTTTAATAATGGGCCTCAGGGGCTGACCACTTTATGCCTTAGCTACATACTTCAGCCTTCAGCTCTATATAATTTAGTTGTTAGTTCTCAAGATATTTTCAAGGAAACACCAAAATGCTTTTCTGATGACAAAGCTAATAAGAAATGTATTGTGAATCATGTAACTGACCTAGCCAAGTTATTTTTGTAATAGTGATTACGTTCGTGTAAACGTTGTGGTTAGATAATGATAATGCTTTTGTCACGTTTTGTGGGTTAGAGAATGCTTTCTAGGAAACTAGCCACAACAATCAGAATATAATTCTACCTCACTTTTCTTATTTATTGTCTTAATGTCAAATCTGCCTTATGTAATCTGATGTTTTCATAAATTCATATTTTTGTTAGGAAACGCTATCACCCATTGCTTGATCATCTGCATAACCTAAGGTGTGTTTGTTCTCACATTTCAAAACATTTAACTATTCTGAAATAGCACATGGCTACCTTTGCTATGACCTGCCTACAAATTCGTGACAGCAGTTTATTTTATTCATTTATCATATTTGTATAGCCACCTATCTCACACGAAAGTGACTATCGGCAGCATACAGCACTTTTCCTTTAGACATATGTGAAAGCTATAACAGAAAGTTCTCAATGAAATACATAGTATCAATTTCTTGCTTTGCAAATCCAAGTGTTTTAACGTTTAATAGATTATAATAGTACAAAAGTCACGTTTTTATATTTGAAACTCAGATCAAGACAACTAAACTGGATCTGAGAGTAATTTTATTCTTTTTAGTAATGCTGGCATGCTTTACCATTCTACATTCAGTATCTGACATCTCACTATCAAGGAGTATTTTTGTCAGGGGCTCTGGAAAACTCATCCCATTTAAAGGTGGCTTTGGATACACTTCAAAGACAGCCCAATGGAAGGGCCTTTGCTGTAGTGATCAATGTACCATCATGGCCAGAAATACATTTTCCAGAAATGAGTTCTAAATAGTGCTCTAACCAGGGCAAAGATACCCCAAAAGTAAAATAAAATTACTGCAAAAGAATGCTTACAGAGAAACAAATGTTTGGACAAAGGCATTGCAACCACTGTCTAGATTTGCATTTACATGGATGCACAGATAGATAGATTAGTTTTTTACATCCAATATTCCTACATCCAGTCAATTACCAACTTTATTCTTTTGCATTTGTACATGGACTGACCTCCCCTGTAATTTCATGTAGATCTTAAACTATATGAAAGCACCTGGAGGATCATATTCTGGATCATATTATTAAACTCAAGATGTAAAAAGATCTTTCCTATCTATATCTGCAGAGCGTAGAGATTTTCTTCATTGCATTCCAGTCTAATATTTCCATAATGCAACTGGTTGATTGGCCAGTACCTCCTATCTATCTGTCTAGATCTGGAAGTCCCACAGGATTTTAGCCCTGTTATTAATATTATTATTAACATTAAAGATATAATATTTGGAATCATTTCAAAACAAGCTCTAAATAAGGGAAAAGACAAGATTTTAAAAAAAACAGTTTCAGAGATATATTCTGATATATTCTATGTTGCACGCTCTTGGATCCATAACGTGATTAGAGAAAGCCATTGTCTAAACCCAAAGTAGTAACAGCTAAATTATTCTTTAAATGCTCATGGAAGGACAAATGCTGAATTTATTATAATTAATTAACACCTCATTTATCAAATAAAGCACACCATGTATTTTTTAATTTATTTTTAAAAACAGTGAAGCCAGAACCTGTGTAAATCTTCAAGCACATATATGGTCATTTACCTTTTATGTTTCTTTGGCTTGTTTGTTAATTGATTGTATGACAAAACAACATAACCCAACACCATTGGGATAAAATCCCGATTGAATTTGAAGATGAATTTGTTTGCTGTCCATTTGGGAAGGACAACTCGATTCTTTCCCTACTCCCACCAATTCCCTCTGAGGTCATGGGCGGGGGACCCTGCCGATCAGACACCCGGGATTGCCTGAATGGTTCAGACGGTGCATGTTTTGTTGCATTGCCTTGAATGTGCAACAGGTTTAACACCCAGAAGGCTTCCTGTAGTCTTAATGAAGCAGTTAATGAGGCGTGCAATATAGACCCTGACAGCCCCCCCCCCCAATAAAAACCAACAGGGATGCATTCAGCGCCTTCCATGGAAGTTTAGTAATGACAATGCTTGTCTACATAACTTAACAGTGCAATGCCAGTGAGTCAAGCACCATTCTTATCTGTCTGCAGCACCCTAAAAATTGAACACTGGAGAAAAAGGGGAAGGCATCCCAGCCATAAGGCACTTTTTATTTCTGACTAGTCTGCAAAATAAATCCATAAGCCACAAACATCCTGTAAAACAACGTGTTATTCACAGTTTTTGTAATTTAGTCTCTTCCAGAGACTCCTCGTCTAAGAAAACACATGGACGTTTGTCTTCCCAAAGGATTTCAATGAGCCAATTGTTTCCCCACATCAGTGAGGGGAGCTGAATGTGCTAACACTAGATTTCACTTACTTGTACTAAAGGCAAATCTTTGTCTGTGGCTGGGGAATTTGTAGGCCTTTGAGTCTGTAGGAAAAATAGCTGTTCAGAGCATCAAAAGCTTTTTTGCATTTCTTTTGATAGTGAATTTCAAGGTCACTTATTGATTTGGGGATAAAATCTACTGAGAATCTTTCCTGTCTAGCAGCAAAGCTTCATTAATTTCTGTAGAGTTTTCAGAAGAGAACTTCTTGAATTGCAGTCAAAGAAACAGGGAGAGAAGAAAGAACGCATGAATGGATTTGCATTATGATTGTTTAGAAGGGATTATAAACCAGAAATATAAATGTCACAATGTCTGCATATACACTGAGTTCACACATATGCAAATGAACATTATTAAAATATTGTTACTTGGATCAGTAAACTATTTTTTCCCCTGAATTACATTCATTCAAAAGATCAGTCTAAGACAGGGGTCAGCTCTGGGGCTACATGGGGCTACCCTCAAAGAGCATCCGGAGACTGCAATTGGTACAGAATGCAGCTGCATGAGCTGTGGTGGGTGTACCGAGATACACCCACGTAACACCCATTCTCCGCCAGCTGCATTGGCTGCCTATTAGTCTCCGGTTGCAATTTAAGGTGTTGGTTTTGACCTTTAAAGCCCTACATGGCTCAGGACCAGGTTACCTTCGGGACCGCATCATACTACATACCTCCCTACGATCAGTGAGGTCCCACAGAGTTGGCCTCCTCCAGGTCCCATCAGCCAAACAATGTCGCTTGGCGGGTCCTAGGGGGAGAGCCTTCTCTCTGTGAGCCCCATCTCTCTGGAACCAACTCCCAACAGAGATCCAGACTATCCCCACTCTACTGGCCTTCCGTAAAGCCATGAAAACATGGTTCTTCCGGCAGGCGGGGTGAAGAAGAGCGGGTTCCCCCATGTATGAATGGTTTTTAAATGTAATGCAATGTTTTAAAATTATTTCATTGTATCATTCTTATTTCTGTTGTACACCGCTCTGAGTCCTACAGGATTGGGCGGCCTATAAGAACTTTTAATTAAATTAAATTAAATTAAATCTTGCTTCGGCATTTCATTGCCCCTTTTCACCATAGGTGAAACAGTGAAGCTGGTATCAGTGCTATATAAATATTTAATAAGAAGTGGGTTATATGTCAGAATTAATGGCAGGGAATGTAGAATGGAAGTGACATCAATGCCAATCTGGACATTAATCTTACTGTCAAGACTTGTCAGTCCTGTAAAGTGTTTGTGAAAGTATACACACAGTTGCATCTTTAGGACAGAGGGAGGAATTTATCGAACAATAAGCAAAGCATAAGGAGATATCCAGGAGTTGGATAAAGTGATTGATGGAATGAATATATTTCATAGATAGAATAATTCCTTATGAACTTAATCTCTGAAGCATCTAGACCAGTGATGGCGAACCTTTTTTGGTTCGTGTGCCAAAAAGGGGGGGATGCGTGGGATCACGTGTGTGCATGCCCACACCCATAATTCCATGCATGCGCGTATGACCCCCCCCCCACCCCCAGCATGCAATGGCACACCCATTTTTTGCTCTCTCCAGGCTTCTAGGAGCCTGGGGAGGGCGAAAACGGCCTTCCCTACCCCCTCTGGAGGCTGGAAACAGCCTGTTTCCTGACTCCCAGTGGGCCCAGAAGGCCCGAAAATCAGCCGGCCAGTGCGCACATGAGCACCGGACCTGAGCTTGCGTGCCCACTGATATGGCTCCGCGCGCCACTTGTGGCACCCGTGCCATAGGTTCGCCATCACGGATCTAGACAGTCTGGAATGTTGAAGACACAGCTTCTTGATGTGGATCTTGGTATGGGTCAAATATTTTCCTGCATTACTGCTTCCAAAAATATTAGTTTTTTTAAAGCAATTGTGCATATAGTAATTAAAGTTGGCATATATTTTTATTTCTATAATCTGGTATTTGCAACAATGAAAAGTCAGTATTTGGGGAAAGGGGAACTTTTAGGAAAAGAAGGCCCTATACAAAGAAGGGCATTCCCTCTTCCAATAGTTGCTATAGCTACTCTAAATACTTTCTTTTTTCTCTACTAAGAAAGCCGAGTTCTTATTTTCTCGACCTGCACACAGCACAAGTTTCTTGCACAAGTTTTTGCAGCTCTTGAAATGTTAAAGAAAGTTGAAACAGCTACTACTTTAATGGAAAAACCAGGATTATAAATTGGACCAGGAAGTAACCCACCCCAGAAGAAGACAGTGGTAAACTATTTCTGTATTGTTGCTAAAACCTTACAGGCCATCTGAATGTAATCGCTGGAAGGTGGGTTCAGTTCAAGGGATTAGCTAATTTATCTTTTTCAAGCTCTTTGCCAACTCTTAGTACTTAGTATTTTTATATGGTTTGCACTTAGAGCAGTGGTTCAAAAAAAAAAAAAGCCGAAAACAAGATGGAGATGTATGCACAGTGCAGGAAATTCGGCTTCTGCGCATTCTTAGAAGTTCCCATGGTACAGATATTTTTTTTTTGCAGTAGTCTATTTGCATGTGGGTGGACCCGCCTAGAGACGGATAGAGGAGTGGTGTCTTGATTCCTAAGACCATCGGAAATATGTGTTTTCCGATGGTCTTAGGCGACCCCTGTGAAAGGGTAATTCAACCCCCAAAGGGGTCGCGACCCACAGGTTGAGAACCACTGACTTAGAGCTAAAATCAATGCAATATTTTTGTAATGTTATTTCTATAATACCTGGTGTTTTTGGAAATGCAAATTATGGTAGCTTTTGATATGAATAAAAATATACAATGAGGGAGATACAATTAAAAAACGTTTTCCCCCCTCCATGGTTACATGCAGCTTTAAAATATTTAAAATAAATAAATATAATTACTACATTCTTTCTACTCGGACTGAGCCTGTCCATTGCCAGTCAAGTACTATTTAGAAAAGAAAACTGGGAAGGTATCTGCTGATGTCAGATTCTGATATTTGGGGACTCTGTTCCTTAATCACCAATTAAGGCAGAGGTCTTCAAACTTGGCAACTTTAAGACTTGTGGACTTCAACTCCCAGAATTCTGGGAGTTGAAGTCCACAAGTCTTAAAATTGCCAAGTTTAGGGACCCCTGAATTTAGGTGTAGAAAAATAGTCTCTTTGTACTGGCAATTTTGCACATCATAAAACATAAAAACAGCCAAAATCATGTCGCTAAGGCCTTTGACATCAGTGTAAAAAAGACATGATTTTTAGGATGTCATCCCAGACTGCAAAACTACACAACCTATGAGGCTGATAAACACATCCTGATTGCTGAAAAATTGCAGTACTCTCACAAGGTGGTTTTGACATGGCTCTGTGATTATCAATCCACCCATCGATTTATCCCATTTCTGATCTGCCTATAGCCAATGTTCTTACAGCACATTTTTATAATGTCCTGAAAATATTTTAAAAAAACAAAAACAAAACACAAACAAATGGAAAATAGACGGAGTTAGGATTGTCACATTTGAACTGTAAAAATCTGGACAACACTACATGGCAGCAAAGAGATACAGAAAACCTCAACTATTTGCTACCATCTAGCAATCTGTTGGATTTGTGCAGACCAGCCATGGTAGCTCTAGACCAGGGGTCCCCAAACTTGGCAACTTTAAGACTTGTGGACTTCAACTCCCAGAATTCTGGGAGTTGAAGTCCACAAGTCTTAAAGTTGCCAAGTTTGAAGACCTCTGCTCTAGATTACCATGATTCATAGAAGGTCTATCATGATGGGTAAGCTAGTCACAAAAACTCATTTATGGCAAAGCCATCTAATAAGATTACTTCTCACTCTTTCTACCATTAAGGTTACTTTATTATTATTATTATTTTTTATGGGGAGGTAGATATATTTCCAAATGACTGCCTGGGCTTCAGCCATTCACTATTTTTCTTTCTTTCTAAATTGCCTCTTGCAAACTCTGCAGGGCCCGGTATTATGGAAAATAAATATGATGGTTCTTTCCTTATTAATATGCCAGTTTTCCTTTTTTAAAAAAAACCCATTAAGGTCTCCTTCAAAAAAGTCAGGTGAGACAGACACAAGAAAAGCTTTTCAGAGCTATCCTAGTTTTACAGAGGCTCTGCAGCTTATTCTTTCCTTTAAATATGAGCCTCGTTTCACTCTTATTTTTAACCTAGTTACCTCAGATGACAAGCTAACTCATAAGAGTGATACGTGTGTACGTGTATGTGTGTGTTGCATGGTGTGCTTTTTCAAGTTATCAAATTCCAGGAATTATTCTACAGAGGTTTTGCAATCAATGTCCCACTAACAGCTTCCTATTCATGATTTAATGGTACCAGACACTACCAGAAATCAACGGAATGGTTGGATTGCCCTACTTTATTGTGCTATATTATCTTTTGTTAAATAGAAGCTGAGATGCTCTTTCTTTCTTGGGAGGCGTGAGTTTGACTACTACAAGGAAAAAGGAGTACTTGGTAAATGGACTGGATCGGGGGGAGTTACCACAAACTCTCAACCAATCCCAAACCTTATTTCTCCCGCTTCTTAAACTGCCCCCTACAGTAGTGCCCCCACACTACAGTTGGGTTCCACTTACCTTCCATACTGGTTCGCATCACGACGGAAGTGTGCGTTTTGCACTTTTGCACCCCCGTCATGTCGTGCAAATGACCCTCTGTGCATGCGCAGTAGCCTCTGCGCATGCGTAGAGGGTTCTTTGTTGGCCAAGGTGACTTGAGAACTGGTTCGGGGGCGTGGACAGCTGGCCATTGCTGCCAGTTCGGCGAGTGGGTGGAAATTTCCGTCACCGGTACGTGAGAACCGGTCTGAACCGGCAGCAACCCACCACTGGACTGGATAGTTATTTATTAGAATTATATCCCACCTTTATTTTGCGCAACTCGAGGCAGTGTACATAACGCTCCTTCTGCATCTTTTCCCCTTAACAACAATCCTGTGAGGAGTGATGCAGTGAGAGAGGTTGACTGTCCCAATGTCACCCAGATGCCTTTTATGCCTAATGAGGGACTAGAATTCTCAGGCTTCCATTTTCTAGTTCAGCACCCAGTGGTGTGTTCCTACCGGTGCGGTCCACTCTGTCATCCCGGTAGCGGCCCGCCAATTGCGCAATTTGCATGCAACAGCTCTGGTGCCGTCTTCACCGGTCCGTCGCGCAACGCCATCTTTTTTCCCGAATTTTTGGGCTTTTTTTTGCTTTCTGAGCATGCGTGGAAACAAAATTGTGCAAGGGGACATGTGCGTATAGCAAGCATGCACGTACGTGAAACATGATGATGCGCGCGCAGCGCACCGGTAAGCAGGTAAGAGGAACCTGTCAGCATCTGAACTATTATACCAAACTGGATAACTGGAAGAGATGCTTGTGAGAAGGTCACTGACCATAGCAAACGACATAAGGTCCAACTAGTACATACATTTTTTTCCAACAACAACAGCCTCAGTTGCTGAGATTGAGATCAATATTTTGCCAACCTTAAATATTTTCCATTATGATTTTCAAATATTGTAAGAATGCTGCTAAAAGATGTCATGTAGTTGTTTAAATCACTTTTTGTGGAAAATCAGCACCTGGAAATGGTACCTGGAAAATAAGCAATAACAGCATTGGGGTGGGGGTGGGGATGGAGGACATTTTTAATTTACTTGAGAGGATTTTGTGGATTTGGCAAGTCAATGCTATTCCTCAAAATGCTTAGCACTGTAGAGAATTCATCTTCACTTTAGACTAGTGAATGCAACTGAGCAATAAAATAGACTTGCATTTGTTTTGCTGTTATTTAGAGTCCACTGAAGCTGTGGCTTTCAGCTTGAAACAATCAATAAATCAAATATGAGATCACAAGTTGCAGTGCATTCCCATTCCGGGTAGTTTTCGTTGTTGCTTCTACTGTGTTAGAGTTCTTTGTCTTGGCAGCGGAATTGCTTTTATCCCTTTTCATCAAGCCCAACTGTCCGATAAAGCAAACTCAATTCATGTCCTATAATGACAAGGTCATGCACCACCACAGTGCTCCTTTTAGATTTGCTTTGAGATGGGTAGCTGAGGGGGAGTAAAGCTCATATCAAAATGAAGAGCATTGAAGGATTTGGATGAATCACCCCTAGTTTCACCTGAGAATATGAGCAGATAAAAAGAAGAAAGCTTTGATTCAAACATACATGGGTTAGTTATATTTTCACAAATGACTTCTTTATACTATTGAAGACAATGCGAACTTTAAGGCCAACTGCAATAACACTTTCTCATGAAAAATTAACAAAGAATTTATGGAAATGTAATGAAAGTCCCAAAGCAATTAGCCTAGATTTCTCTAGAGCCTGAGAAAAGCCTGGATAATTGCAGGCAGAAACTACATAAAGTGGCTATTTTCATTATCACAGGATACAGAACGTCCATTTTCATCACAATGGCACATAATGATGTTAAAGCTAACACAAAGATATATTTTAAAAGGTTGTGACACAGTTTACAAAATGGTTTGATTTATGTGACTTTGGGGATATGTATTAAAGATTATTTAAAGAAAAAGAGAAGAAAAGAAGAAAAGAAAAGAAAAAAAGAAAAGAAAAGAAAAGAAAAGAAGCCAGTTCTGTTATTGTCAAAAGCTGTTAAATATTACAAAAGTAGGGAGAGTGGTACATTATATTATTTATAGTATAGACAAAAATTAATGACATTTGTCACTGATTTTAAAGAACTGACTTGCTGAACAAATTGTTACAATGAATATACCTCCAAAAAGCCTTTTGTATTTACTTTCCAATATGGTTATCATTTTAGTTCTGTGCTCTGAATAATGGTCTGTGGGAACAAAGGCATGTGGGTGCAAAGCAAAAGAGCAGTGTAAGGATAAAATGATGAGTATATTCTCAGCTACATCTATCTGGATATTTAGTTCCTCTGATCTCACCTGGATAATTTTATATCACCCTATGTAATATAAGAAGGTGTCTCTTTCTTTTATAAAACATAAATGTGTGTATAGATATTTACTTACCCTGTATGTTACCTGGCAGACTATTCTAATTCATTTCTTCCTCTGAAGCTGTGACACTGTTTTCAATGTTTCTTTTATAATTTCATTCGAGTTCTTAAGAAAAGCCGATGAGAAAAGGTTTTACATAACATTGCACCATCATAAAATCCAATGTTATTGTCACATTTTAAGCTAAAAAGCTACTCCTTTCCAAAGATAGAGGTAAACTGAATGGTTTTCTGACTGTTGCGATTGACTTTTCTTTGGCTTCCATTAAATGTGAATCTGCAACTAGCTATCTAAACCCATACAGTAACAATAAACTATTGAATCAACCATCTTTTTAACCCTTTCTTCTCTATTCTCCTCTCCTTGACTTTAAACAGTATGTTTAATGTTTATCTTTCTTCTGTATCTTGCAAAAGAAAAAGAAAAATCTGACAATTTCTTTTTAAAATTCAGATGATAGTGTGCCCTGCATTCACACTTCAGATCTCTCTTCCGAGGTATTTTCTCTTGACATGTTTATCCCATCTAACTCCAGCCTGAACATGAAGGTTCAAAAGAGAGAGAGAGTAGGGGGAGATGAGGGATGCTGAGGATGCTCATCATCAGGTAACATTTGGACACTGGGAAGCAATTTTCCAGTCTGGGAGCAGTGATTTTTTTTATTTATTTACTACATTTATATGCCGTCCATCTCAGTAATGTCCATCACACTATGATAATTGAAAACTTCAGCAAAAGATATGTTCTTCCAAATTTTCTCCAGTAAAAGGTATGGTAAGATGTCATAGGCAAGTCAAAGCTTCTGACATATTCAAGTCTGTACAGATGAGCAATTTTTAGCCCTTCTACCAATGACATTTCATTTTAATCCAGAGAAAGGGAGGGAGGGAAGAAGGAAGGAAGGAAGATACTTTCCTGCTCAAAATTCAGAAATGCCAAACTAAACAGTTCTTATGCCAGCCAAATAAGTAATTGGGGGGAAATCTTAATGAGAAATCCATTTGAAACCAGTGCATCAATTGGATATAAAAAAGAATTTATTAGAAAAAGAGTAATATAGAAAAAGCAAGGAAAGGCAGCAATGACACAAAGAGTTCTCGGTAAAACCCATTCATCGGCTTAGCTAAACTACCGGTAGTTAGTCCTTGAATAAACTTTTGGATTTCTGCACATATTCAAAATTCATTGTAGTGAAGATATTTGGAGAAGAAATCTCTGGCCCTTCCTGATTTATATATTTATGATATTATTTCTGAATTGTCTTATTTATGTGTTTGTTGGCTGCCTTAATCACTTTTGTTGATAGGCAGGTAACTTTCTTTCCTAGCCTTAAAAAAATGTAGAAGAAAATCTTAGGGAAGACTGAATGCTGCTTTGGCCAAGCTAGAAAAGTATGACAATATGTTTATTGTCATTTGAATTTCTTATGCAAATCTGTGGTTTTGTATTTTTGTTCTCTGATTTGGTTAGAAATTAAATCTGTCACAAGTTTGAACTTCTGTAAAACTTCATCATTCTCTGACTAAACGCTTAGAATTACTTGTTGTTGAAATTTAACTTTATGGACACCTTTGAACAATAAAGGATTAAAACTGTGTTGCTCAGTGTTAAGTCTTTCAGTCTGTACAGCCTTTCCCAATTTCTTACGACAATGTTGGACCACAACCACAGCCGGCATGGCTTTTGACTATATATGGAATGATCCATGGAACATTAGAGCAGATAAATCTGCTATATACACATTTCTGGCAGTAACTTACCCTTAACTCCTGGGGCTTACTTTTGAGGGGGCAAGCATATTTTCACTGTAAGGAAAATGGTTGAATTCATGATTTCATTACTTGCTTTACTGATTAAAATATGTCTTACAGCTTTAAGTAGAACTTGTGCCTCATCCTCTACATGCTTACTTGATGAAACTAAATCCCATAGGCATACTTAAAGATAAGTATGCATAAGAGTGGACTTTGCTTGCTTCTTTCCAGCAGTCTGAACTGAATTATTCCTTTATAAGGAGCTTTTTCCAATTCAGATTAATGCTAATTTATTAAGGATTTGGGAATCATAGCTGACAGAACGGCTTACTCTTTTCACCCCTCCGTCATTCCAATTTTAGCAATAAGTACATTCCCGGTTCAAAACATTTCCGAAATATTTTAGATAGTCCAAATAAACTTATTGGTTAGGGACTAATTTAAAACTACATGCAACACATTTTTATTTCCAGACTGTCGATTCAGCTGAGCAACAAGGCACATGGCAGGAGAATCTCATAAACAAATACATTCAGCTGTGCTGTGGATTACGCTAAAGTGACACATTTATTTAAAAATCTGCCTACGACTTGTCCTCATTGATTAAATGCCCTTAAGAAAGTGAATCTGATTAAATAGAAGCCATTAAGATTCAGTACACCTCCTCTACTGCTTTTGATGGTTGACACATTCCCTAGAGAGGGAGATTGGACAGCTGATAAGCGAACACTGAATTATAAGCACTTTGTGGAATGTCACTAGCAAATGAAAGATCTACTGTTTTGCTTGCAAAGCAAGAGAATGCCTTAACAGCACAAAAATGGACATGGCACAGGAATTATTTCATCTTCTGTGCCTGGAATATAAATGACTGTATATATCACACATGTAATTTTAGGGCTGGGGTAGCTAATAGAGCAGCACTGCTTGTCGGGAAATATGGGTTCAATTGATCAGAACCAGAAAGAAGAGAAGTGGCTCTTTTTGACTTCTCATAATACTGTCAGAATTCCAAACAAGTCCTGCCTGTGTAATCCCCCTGGATGGCTTTCTGAAGTGTAGTTATGGATATAGAAAAGAGGACACATATGCCATTTTTGCCTTTTCTGATTGAGAAAGAAACTACTAATTGTACCATGCCTGCACTGTGCATCAATAGTTTAGATTTAGGTGTCAGTGTGAAGTTACAATTAATTTCCATTGAAATAAAGGAGTTTAACATCCATTAGGGCAGTGTTGGCGAACCTTTTAGAGACCGAATGCCCAAACTGCAACCCAAAACCCACTTATTTATCGCAAAGTGCCAACATGGCAATTTAACCTGAATACCGAGGTTTTATTACCTAAAGTAATGATAAACAAGGCAGAATTCAGCTAATTGTTCTAAGAAAATGTGATAAATGCACTTTTATGCCCCTTCATTTTTTTCTGCTTTTGAAATATTACGTTTAGCAACAATAAAAAAGAAAAACTTTTGTAATATCATTTCTCTTTCCTTCCCTCCCTCTCTCTTTCCCCCTCTCTTTCCCTCCCCCTCTCTCTTTCTCTCTCTCTCTTTTCCTCCCTTGCCTTCTCTCTTTCTTTCTCTCTCTTTTCCTCCCTCTCTCTCTTTCCCTCCCCCCTCTCTCTTTCTCTCCCTCTCTCTCACTCACACAACTGCACACACCACTCCCGCAACGCCTCCACCATCCTCGTCCTGCACCAAGTCAGCCAAGCCCTTCTGGCAAGGGATGGTCTCAGCATCTATGGGATTCCCACCGCTGCCCTCCCCTTCCCAGGCCGATTCTCTCACACACACAACTGCACACACCACTCCCGCAACGCCTCCACCATCCTCATCCTGCACCAAGTCAGCCAAGCCCTTCTGGCAAGGGATGGTCTCAGCATCTATGGGATTCCCACCGCTGCCCTCCCCTTCCCAGGCCAGATCTTTTCCAGGCACCTGCCAAAGTTCCAGGGCAGCCAACTTCCCTTTACCTGCTGCTGACGCTGGTGTGGGGAGCGGGGAGATGGTAAGAGGAGGCAGCAGAGCCCGGCTAGCCTTAGAAGGGAGATCAGGCGAGCTCCCGAAAGGAGACGGGGGAGCGGTCCTCGTGGGAATGCAGCAGGGAAACAGGGTGAGTGTGAAGGTCACAGTGGCACAGGAGGGCAGGAGGGAGCCAGACCGAAAAAGGGCGAAGCTAAAGAGTCCTCCTCTCCTTTCTATTGCTCTGGTGAGGGCTGAAAATTTGCAGGGGTTGATTTGAAAGGCACTCTGCATATGAAGGCACTCTGCACATGATCCGAGACAATCCTGCCACAGGAAAAGAACACACCAAGGGGACAAAGCACGGGGCAAGGAGGTGGGCAAGGAGGGATTCGTTATTGCTGCAGAGATAGAGAGCCATGTGGAAGATTCCTGTAATCTAGTCTTACCACCCCCCCCACACCATTCTTTGCAATTAGGTCTCATCAACGCACAGGTTATTTGCTTGTGTATCTGTGTAATTTTTGAAAGAAGGCAAGCAAATGACAACTACCAGAGGGATCAGGGGGGGGGGGGGGAAGCGAAAGGCCGGGGAGGGTTTTTTGAAACAGAAGGAAAGGAGCAGGGACCATTCGCAAACAGGTCCCCGGCTGTCTATCAACTTAAATGGGAGGTGTGAAATAAAACCACATCCACCAATCAGAGCCCTGTTCTGCCCATCGCTTGTTTCGATGCGTGTCCGGCAGCGTTTCATCTGTGCTGGGGTGACGGCACACGTGCCCACAGAGAAGGCTCTGCGTGCCATAGGTTCGTCACCAGGGCATTAGGGGCTTAAGGCTGCCTTCCTAGGCACTTGGCCATTGAAATATCAGCCCAGTTGCGTAAATTATTTAGAAATAAAATTGCTGGTGCTCATAGAAGTCTAATTTCAAGGGTTGCTGTCCTTATTTTTTTCCCTAGTTCTCAGTGGTTAACTTCATGAGAAAATATCCATAGCTGCAACATTTTGTCAAATAGTTATATGCAGTTTACAATTTTGAGTTCTGCAAGAGCTGTTATATAATTTGCCTTTAATTAATTCTTCAGTTTTTCCAATTAATTTGAAAGCAGAGGTGAACAGTAGTTGATTTGAAATAGCAATCTCAGATGTCCTTTTTTTAAAAATACAAATAAATAAACAGTATTTATTTATTTTTCTAATAATAGGAAACATGCTTTTTAGTTATGATAATCAGCCAGTGAGCAACACAAGGGAAGTACCAGCATGCTCAGGGAAGCCTATTCACAGTTTCAGAAATTCAATTCAATTAAGAGAGAACATGCTCCAGTAGCTTTCTAATGTTGAGTGTACAAGATAAAGGGACAGAAAATTGGAAGGAATGGAATAGACAATCCTGGAAAAAGTTATGGTTATCTGCCTGGACCTGTAAGATTTTCTTTTCCCACATATTGAGGTAACACAATTAATTCTCAACTTATGATCCCAAGTCTGTATAATATTCTTTAGTATGATTCCTAAAGAGCTTCCATTACCACAGTGTAATTTAATGTGACAGGAGTGAAATACTATTAAACACTGTGGAGATCTTTTCTCTCTACTATATTTATTTTATAATTTTATATTATGTAAATTTTGATGAGAAAGTAATTAAATCCCATTGCCTGATCCATTGTTTTTTGGAGTCAGCACATGGCACACTACTCAAAGCCAAACATAGCACTGAGTCTGGCAAAAAAAAGAAAGAAAGGAAGATCTAGAAGTCCCATATCTGAAAGTGTTTTATTGTACTCACGTATTTAGGAGAATAATCTGCAGTAATTTATTTGATTTATTCTAACCTTGATGCTTACTGTTCTTTCTTCTGTCTTCCACTGTTTTTCTGCTTCCCTTAAATCCCCATGTTTTGCAGGTATGCAGAACACGTTTGCACTCTTGCATGGGAAGCTTTTTATAAAATGTTGTTCTATCTCTGAATTTTACAGTGCTGCGCATTGCCATTTCAATGATAGATCTATGTTTCTATTTCCCCCACCTTTTGCTTCAGAATAGTAGAAATATATAGTCTATATAATAAAAAATATATAGTCTATATAATAAAAAATACCTTCCCTATTGGTTTGGAAGCGTGCGCTCCGCACGCGCATGCTCGCTTCACTCAAACCTGATTTTTCACCCTCTGCACATGCACAGAAGGCTTTGCACATGTGCAGAGGGTTAAAAAAAGAAAATGGCGACATCCGGGCAGGTGAGCGGAGCCCCGCGCTGCCGCCGTTACCAGTTCTCCAAACCACCGGCAGCCCCCGCTACCAGTACAGCCAAACCGGGCCGAACCGGTAGCATTTCATCCCTGACACTGTGTAGATTCAGAGATAATCTATCTACAAATGAACACTGTCGATGATTTGGATGATCTGGAGAAGCAATAAAGATAGAGCTAAATATAAAAGATCCAAAAAAGGGGTGAGACATCAAGAAAGAATACAGTCAGCCCAGTAAAAAGAGAAGTTGTTTAAAAAGCTAAAGCTCAATACAGCTGAGATTGATAAAGGATCCTATAAATAACACAAAGGGCCTTTTAGGTACGTTTAAATAAAAAGAAGAGCAGAAAAAAATAATTACAGCACCTGCTCGGGAAAGATGGCAAAATTCTAACAAAGAAGAGCTTTCCTAAAATTCCACTTTTATCAACCTTCCCTATTCTTAACTGTATACATTCAACTAGGCAGTTGTGAGTAGCAGAATTGATTGATTATGTGCCATAAAGTCCATGTTGAAGTTTAGCAACCACATTTATAGACCTTTTCCAGGATGCTTTGTCCCCAATCTGGTTCTTTAAGTCTTCCAACAGTACATCCACTGTAAAAGAGTAGTCTTCTCTTTTACCTCCTCCAGAGATTTATGTCTTGACATAATATGTCTGAAATAAGATAATTTGAGTCTGGTTAATTGTAATATGAGAATTATGGGTTTATTTGTTTGCTATCTGTAGTATTCCCAGAAGTTTTGTCCAATACCGAAGTCCAAAAGTATCAATCTCCTTTCTATCCTGCTATTTCAAAGTCCAACTTTCACTTTCTTAGAGTATCACAGAAAAATAATTGCCTTTATAGATAGTAAACAGCAGAATAAAGGGACAGAATAGAAGCTTGAGATCAATAATTCCTGCTCATGTTCAATTAATTTACTCTGAATAAGTTTATATCTACAATATCAGAGTAATTAAGTAAAGTTATTATGAGATATCAGCATAAATTAGCTACTTTTAAAAGTTAGAGAACTTTTTACAGTAAATCATTTGAAAAAAATGTTGTAGATGTATTATAAAGTGATGTCAGTAAAGCATTTGAAGAAGAACCTCATAGCAACAGAAATTGCAATTAACAATTACTGAAACTTCAGTAAACTCAGACATGCTGGTCACACTACATGTATATTAATATTGAAGACAGACAAGAAAAATATAAAGAGTCACCTGCTGAAAGGGAATAAGAGAATGCAAAAGCTAAAGTGCTCAATATTCAGAAACTAAGATTATGTCAACCCATGAAATAGATGTTGAAGAAGCTGAAGTGGCAACAGACTTCATCTTCATAGCAGTACACAAAAAATGCTGCATTAGCCATAAGGAAACCTGTGTTACTTGGGAGAAGAATTGTGTCAAATCTAGTCAAAATATTAAAGTACAGAGACTTCACATTGACAACAAAAGTACATATTGTCAAAGACATAGCTTTCTTTCCTTGTTGTAACATCTGGCTGTGATGTCTGGACTATCAGAAAAAGAGAATGAAGTAAAAAGGATTATTTTCGAATTGTAGCACTGGAGAAAATTGTTGCAAATATCTTGGTCCAAAAGAGGAAGAAATCATTTCATGTTGGATGAAGTAAAATCAGGACTTCTCACGAGAAGAACTGATAATACTAAAGCTTAAATATTTTGCACATATAATGTAAGAGCAAGAATCATTGGAGAATACTACAATGCTTGGAAAAAATCAGTCAATTGAAAAAGAGACTGAAAAAAACAAGGTGGCTGGTTGTTGTTATTATTGATGACCCAAGCAGAAGCTTTCAAGAACCCAGAAGAAACAATGACTGACTGACTCTCAGCAAAATGATACCCATTGGCTCAGCCAGAAGCAACTGAGTGATTAAACAATAATAAATGCAACACAGAGACACTGAATATCTGAATAATTTTGAAATTTTGGAAATAGCGATTAGTATTCTTTTAGAAAGAAACTGAAGAGATATTGAAACTATCAAGGCATGCTGAGCAGTTTTGTAGGATAAATTTCTTTGCAATAAAACTAATAGTAGAAATCATTGTATAGATCCTATGTTGTAATGCATCCTATCCAGGAGTGGGTTCCTACCAGCCCGGTCCAGTGCGCAGCTCCAGTAGGGACCTGCCAATTATGCAATTTGCGCATGACGGCTCTGGTGCCATCTTCGCTGATCCGTCGCGCACCACCATCTTTTTTCAGCAATTTTTTGGCTTTTTTTTTGCTTCCTGCACATGTGCGGAACAAAATCTTACCGAAATCTTGCAAGGGGACGTGCGCGTGAGAGAGATTTTGGTGAGATTTCGCTTTTGCGCATGCATGGAAGCAAAAAATCGCTAAAATCGCACGCGTCCCCTCACAAGATTTTGGTGAGATTTTGCTTCCGCGCATGCGGAATTTTAATCCAACATTTGCTGCATGAAAAAAATTGAGAGAGATTATTTTGTATTGCTCAGGCAATTCTTATTTTAAGGTTTGAAATATGTACAATTAAAATGTTCAACAATTATTTTAAAGCAGCAGTACTTTTCTTGGAGGGAAAAAAAGAACCAGGCTAGCTCTATTTCTAAACTGCAGAGTGTAGATGTTATCACTTCTATTACCTGGAGGTGTTTACATCTTTGCAGAACCACTGTGATAAATTGCATTCCCTTTGTGGCTCAGTGAATCCAGATAACAGTATGCAATTTTAAACATACTAACTTAAATGTTTTCCATGGAAATCAGTGAGCATATTAAATTTAGCTCAAGCTTATATAGCTTCAGTGTAGTCCCCGAGGAATTGGTGGGACTCAATGGGATAAAAATAGGGTGTAAGATCTATTCAAACAATCAGGTGTGTTATGCTATGTGTATGTCTGCCTTCTCTATAATATAGAGAAAGTCCCAGGTAGGACACGCGCCCCGTCCCACCCGCCAGTCCTGCCCCACTCGTCCTGCTAACCCCCAGCGCGAGACGCGTGTCCTACCTGGGACATGCCCCGGTACCTCCTCCTCGCGTTCCTCGCTGTTGTGTCCAGGGCAGCAGGTCTGCTCATTAAGCCTCGCTGCAGCGTCTAGCACGCTTAATGACCAGACCTGCCTCTCCCGCCCGCGTCTTGCTGTCTTTTAAAACTCAAGCCGAGGTGGCTTGAGTTTTAAAAGACAGCAAGTCACATGGGCGGGAGAGGCGTCAGCCATTGGATGATTGCAATGCGCCACTTGCAATCATCCAATGCGCCACATTTGGCACATGTGCCACAGTTTGGCCACCCCTGAAGCTTTTGCCGCGGCACACTTGGCGTGGCCTCACGGCACACCAGTGTGCCACGGCACACTGGTTGGGGAGCACTGCTCTATATGATAATTTTATTTTTAAAAGTTTTATTTTGCCACTTAATTACAAATTACAAACCTTCTCAAAACGATTGGCAAGAATATAAAATCCCAAAAGCCCTTTATTAGAACTCACAACACTTTATGAATGGTCTTCATTTCATTTCATTTTTCATTTCATTTCAATGTTTGTCATTCCTGACGCCAGGAATTCAAGTTTTTCTAGTTCTTGGAAGCTGGGGTTATTTTGACTTGAGATACTGAACAGATATAACTGAAATATTTGCATTTACTGTTCAGTGTTCTTTTAAAAGTTCAGTGTGGAATTTTGTTTTCCTCAGCAGTTTCCCCATTGACTACCACTGAAAGCTTTCACGGAAAACCTAGGAATGGCAATATTGCAATCACACAACACACTTATCCTCACTTACTGTACATGGATAGAACTAATAACTGGATCAGATATGTGGTATTTAACTGAACTCAATACAAAGTCTAACAGAAAAACAGATGCCTTCTCCCATTTGGCTATTGATCCTTCCATTCTAAATAAAGAGAATCCCATCAGATATGTATTTGATATTTAGATATTTGTTGATCCTTTTTTGGGTCACCATATGAATGACAGATGATTTGGTGGCTTATATTTGATGTGTAATTCTAGGACATGCAACCAGCATGACATTAAATTAAACCTTTATTGCAGTTGAATTGTATACATCATTATATATCATTTAATTCTTCCTTAAGAAGTCTGGAGGTTATTTATGTTGCTTATTGTGTGCGTGTCTTTCATGGTTTGACCTGTTTTAACAAATACTTAAGTTATGATAGTGAATCAATAGATACCTTAGAAGATATTCCCTGATTATAAGTACCTCTATTACTAGAAGATGAAATTAGATGAGCACTTCCATTCTAGTCAATGGAATGCTTCAGGAATTGATGGAGTACCCACAAAAATATGGCAAGCAACAGAAGAAGAATCAGTAAAGGCTCTAATTAAACTATGCCAACAAATCTGCAGAATAACACAGTGGCCAACTGAGTGGAAGAGGTTAATTTGCATTCCAACACCAGCAAAGGAGAGTTAACCAATTGTTTAATATCCTTAATTTGAAATGCCAGTTAAATAATGCTTAGTATCATTCAACACAAAGAAGAATCTACTTGGAAAAGGAGATTCCAAATGTTGAAGCTGGCTTTAGAAAAAGCAGATATTTTTATATATTATAATATTGTATGGCATAATATTGTAATATTATGGGATAATATTTCTGATCTATGCTGGATAATTAAGACAGCCAAAGAATACAAAAAAGGAGTCATTATATGTTTCATTGATTATAGAAAGGCCTTTGATTGTGTCAGTCATGTCAAACTGTGGAATGTGCTTTAAAAAATGAGAATCCAATTCTCATGCAAAACATATATACAGGTCAAGAAGCCACATATGGACAGAACATGATGAAACAGACTGGCTTCAGGTTGGCAAAGGTAATGCTATCCCCTTATTTATGCCGAATATCTACACATCAGCATATATCTCTATGTCAGGTACAAGCAATCGTATTCTTTATGACAGTATACTGAAGCAAAAGTTAGAATTTGAAGAAGTAAGATAGAAAGATAATTGACACTTTTGAATTTTGGTGTTGATCATGAATCCAGAGAATATTGTGGACAGTTGAGAAAACAAACAACTAGACCATCAAACAAATCAATTCACAGTTCTCAAGCAAAGCACAAAGAATCAGACTCAAATTATACTATTTCTGATATATCATGTGAAAAACTAGCTCTGTGGAGAAAGATGTAATGGGCATGCCTAGTCTAGTGAAAAGAAGGACTAGGGCTGACATGATAGTAATGTTTCAATATCTGAGGGGCTGCCACAAAGAAGAGAGGACCTAAAGGCAGGACAGGAAGCAATGGATGGAAACTAATCAAGGAGAGAACCAACCTAGAAATTTCCTGACAGCAAGAGCAATTAACCAATGGAATGGCTTGCTTCCAGAAGTTGCGGGTGTTCCAACACTGGAGGTTTTTAAGAAGAGATTGGACAATTTGTCTGAAATGGTAGGGAGTTTCCTGCTTGATCAGGGAGTTGGACTAAAGGACCTCCAAGATCCCTTCCAAATCTGTTATTCTGTAATGCTGGGAAAGATGTAAGTCAAGAGAAGAAATTAGCAGCAACAATGGCATGGATATAATTACAGTGGCAATGAGTGCACCATTGAAAGGCTTGAAGGACCATGTTAGGAACAGATCATCATGGGGAAAATCTATGTGGGTGTTAAGAACTGACATCAACTTGATGGCACATAATCAATCAAAGTGTATTATTATGTAGTTATTATGGCTTGGTTATTAAATGATCATTTGTTCTGGTATGCTTGATAAAAATAAACAAAGGATCAGGTTAGATTTATGCTATAAGAATTACGTTCAGTTATAGTTAGATGAACATAATAGTTTAACAATGAATATTAGCTTTATGTCATATCTATTAGGGGCAATTACTGTACTTTCAATTCACACTGGCAATATCCTCGTTTTGTCCTAAGCATTTTGGCATATTCATTGACACTGTCATTGTCTCTGCAGATGTCGCAACAGGCCTCTTTGTTACTTTTGTATCCACCCATTTATCTATATATTGATCATAAAATCAATATACAAGAACTCTATAGTAAAGCAATTAAGGGTGTTGTTAATAGATGTGATCTGTGTCTGAAACACCAAATGTCACTCTCTGTGGTTAAAAGAAAATGAAAAATGCATTTGCCTTTTTTGTGGAATTGTAATTGCATATATTATCTTTTTTTCAATAATGATACAACCTACACCAGATAGTCTTTGCAGATATATAGAGGACATTAGCACAATGATCCGCAAATGTAATAAAACAGGGAACTATACCAACAGCAGGGAGATAAGAATAGAAGAAAACAATACAACACCGCAACCATTCATTAGAGGCATTGAGTTGGAAAAAAGAGGACATATCTCTAAATGACTGGTCTATTGATTCATTCTGTATTTCCAGTTTCTTGGCCCTTTAATTTTCTGTCTACAATTTATAGCAGTATTTATAATTTTTTGGCATTTAAATTTAGTTTATTCCTTCCGAATACCTACATTTCCTTCTGTCTCAAAAATCAGCATATACTGAATTATCCTGTAGAAAGTTGTGGAAAGAAAGATAGAATAAGGAGCCTTTCCTGAAAAGCATAGGTTGCCTTGGTTCAAATGTTTACACAGAAGATATCCCTAAACATATATTAACAGACACAATGAAGAAAAATCCAAACTGAAAATATTTTAAATCATGAGCATGGTTGCAGAAAAGTTGGTACAAGCCCAGGGGAAAAAAAGTTAAGTTAAATCATAGCATGAAAAAATAAGCTCTAGATTACAGCAAAAGGCTACACATGAATACATTTTTATGGACTTTGAGATTTATTTCAAACATCTTGAATTCTCAAGGCAGCCCAACTGTACTGTATAAAGAAACTCCACAGTTTTGCAGTAACTACAGCAGGGTGAATATATTTCTTTTAAAAAAAATCTTTATTAGTTTTGTTAAAACAAACAAACAAACATACAAACAAACAAACATATAAACACATATAAACATATGTATATACAAATAAAGTATCAAATATCTTTGAAAATAGAAAACATTGAACATACATGTCAACCATCCCGTTGACACTTTCCTTTTATAGCCTAGTGGTACAAAAACATGTTTATTCTATATATTTATTGTTTACATCATTATCTTCCTTATATCTTCCAATATCTTCCTTATTCTTTTCTATTATTGTAATATATTACATTCAGTTATCGTTACAATAAAACAATATTTCCTTTTTCAACAACGGTTCATTTGTTCAATTGATTAACATTTTAAGACTTTGTAGAATTGTATATATCCCCATAGTTTGTTCCGGTCTATGCAGAAAGGTTGACATTTGTTATTGTTTATACTGTCTTAATTTATGACATATAACTATAGCAGTTTTTGATATTTGTTTTGGTTAAGCCAACTATACCACCTGTCCCAAGTTTTATAAAATTCCGAATCGCCTTTATCTTGCATTTCCAATGACATCCTACTGAGTTCTGCACACTCAAATACTTTATTAGCGAGATTTAACGTAGTTGAGATTTGTTCGGTTTTCCAGATTTGGACGTATATAATTCCTGCGGCTGTTGTGATGTGTAGAATTATATACCTATCTTCATTTGTAATTTTTTCTCTGAAAATACCTAATAAGAAAAACTCCAGCTTTAAGGGAATTGTTCGTGAAGTAATTTGTTCAAGGCAGTTTTTGATCTTAATCCAAAAGTTCTTCATCTTGGGGCAGGTCCACCATAGATGGTAGTATGTTCCTATACCTTCTTTGCATTTGAATATATTTCTTGTTCACAGTCTAAGACAGACACAATCTCAAGTACCCAGTCATTATATCAGGAAGACCTTAAGATTGTGCAGCCAAATTAAATAGCAAAATGGCTGATTTCTTTGAAGGAAAATAGATAGCATTTTTGCAAGAATAGATAAATGCTAGATTTCAGATGCTAGATTTTTGTGGGGACCCGTCACCGTGGAAGGCAAGGTTTGCAGTGGCCAATATCAGGTCTTCCTTCCTTTTGTTGTCTGCTCTGGAATTTTAAGGCAGGCTGAAGAGATGGCTGGGGAATTATGGGTGTTGAAATCCAGACATCTCCAAGTAGCCAAGGTTGGGAAACACTGTCTTTACTCCATAGATTACTTGATGAGTTGTCCAGTGGTGCAAGTTTTTCATTTCTTTCATACTTCTTGGCACACACCGTAGTAGAAAAAAAAATGTATCGCTACCCATTCTTACTTGTAGCATTCTCTGTATTTTATTAGCATTTGTAGTATTTTATTCACTGTATATTATGTAGTTCTATAAATTTATTATTGCAAATTTGGAACATTTATTAAGCTTCACTTGGGTTGTCTTACTGAGTGTTAAAACAGTGTCATAGTTTAGCCTTCATCCAGATTAACTGCCAAAACATACAGACAAAATGTGAAACGTTAGAAGTGTTTCAGATGCAGAGGATGAACATTTTATTTATTTATTTATTTTAGCGTTCTTATATGCTGCCCTACTCCCTGGGGACTCAGGGCGGAGTACAACATGTAAAGAACAACTAAACAATATAATAATTTAATAACAGTTTAAAAAAGAATTTAAAAAAAACATACAAAACCATACATACGTGGGGGAGACCTAAGATGTGAAATGGTCTCAAATCACCCCGCCTGCAGGAAGAGCCATGTCTTAATGGCTTTTTGGAAGGCCAGCAAGGTGGGGATAATTCGGATCTCCGGGGGTAGTTGGTTCCAGAGAACAGGGCCCCCCCACAGAGAAGGCCCTCACCCTAGGCCGGCATTAGAACATACGTATCTACACTGAATATTTCGGGGGGGGGGAATGGATGGGGTAAGGAAACAGGAATGTGTAGTGCAACTTACTTCTTAGCCTCTATCATAATGTTGGATCCAGCTCAGCGTGCTACCATTTTTTCCCATTGTGTGACCTTTCATTGTGGAATGAGTCATGCTCCCCCTTTACAAATGACACTCTTCCTTCAGCAAACAAAGGAAAGTGAGGGATTAAGCATTTTCCAGCTGCTTTGTTAATTGTATGCTGCTCATTCAACTTCTGTGAAGAAAACCTATTGCCTTTTCTTGCCTCAGACACTGTTCAATTAGAACACTTAAAACAAAAATCTTTAGGCCTAAATATTCTCTTTTATGAGAAATGGAATATTATCATATTAAAATCATTACTGAGCTAGAGCCTGGATATTTGTTCTGAAAACTGTCGATACTCTTAATGACAGTAGTCTTGGAAACTACACATCTGGCACAGAATTAATTACTCACATAAAACATTATCATTTCCCCACATCTCCTGTGAGATTGAGAAGCTGCTATAATGATTAATGGACCTGTATGACATACAAAAGAATAAACAGAAATGTTACTCAGGGGGGAGGGGGGAGAAAACCCAGCACTTTCTAATTCTAGCTTGAATGAATTGAACAGTGAGGTGTTTTGTTATATGTCTTCAAATCTGAACAAACTCAAGGAGCAGGATGGGGAAGGAGAGATAAAAAGTTATTTAGACCCAATTTGTCTCTATGTAAAGACTGCTATGGTTGGCGTTTGAAAATGGAGCCATGCAGAAGGCACGTCCATCTGGCAAACCATTTGTGTAACCCACAACCCTTTTTTTATTTTTGTCTCTGGATGTTAGAAGGCTGAAGATTGGCCAAGAATATTATGCTAATTAGAAACATTTTTAAATAAATGAATGAATGATTAGGCTCCCTTATCTAAGGGTTTTAGCTGACACAATAAAACATGGCATGAACACTACAGAAAAAAAAATCAAATTATACAAATTATAGTTTATGTAACCCCTTTCCTTAGAGCCCTTTAGTTATCTCCTGTCCCATCTGATACAAATATTGTATATCTACCTTCAAAGTTCTACACAGCCTAGCCACATCTTTTTTGGCCCTTATACCCCACTGGGTGACTTCTATAAAATCCTGTTCTATTTTTCTTCCTGTCTGTTAGACACAGAGTGGTTTTTAAGAACATTTTGAACTGTCAGCCCTTTCATCTTCTGTAAATTGCTTCTGAAGTTGTCTTTTCAATGACCCTTAGATGCTTGAGAAGAGGATATCATTGAAGCATTTGAAATTTATTTTTTTTCTCTATTGAAGTGAATAAATTAGAAGGCAGTAAAAGGTGGTGGCATAGAAATCAATACATGCATACAAATTTGATGCATGTAGTTTGAGTCTACAGTAGGTGATGGTCATTTAAACTCTGGACCATGGGTGCCTGCAGGATACAGTCAAAAAGTTTCAGTTTTGGTCTAGGTAGCTTTCATTTAATTTTTGGTTCCATTCTCAGCCCAAATTGGGTTTTCATGTCTCCCATTTCTCTCTCTACTTTCTCTCTGCATCTCAGTGATTCATAAAGTAAGATTAATAAGTTTATATGAGTCACAGGAATGAAATGAGACATAATTACACATATAAAAACATAGCAAATGGAGCTGCATTGAGGCCAACTGAATGATTGTGTTAATTTTAAGTACTTGGTTTGATGTTCCATGGCAGATCCAAACATAGGGTGGAGGTGGAAATGAAGGCAGTAAGATTTTGGGGGATCTCAAATTAAGCTGTTGCAGGGAAAGTGCTCATATATTTTTGGGAGCATTTGGAGATAGATACCTCATAATATCTTTTATTGGCTGTGCATAACTATGGTGATCACTTGCATCCATGACAAAGGAATGCAGAACAGGCCCAAAGCTGTTTGGGTTTTGGATTATACAGTTTACAGAAATGATATTTACAAAATTTTACAAAAGTAGGTTAAATTATAACATGACCCTAACCCTAACCCTAACCCTAACCCTAACCTAACCCTAACCCTAACCCTAACCCTAACCCTAACCCTAACCCTAACCCTAACCCTAACCTTACTACTGGAATGTACTCTCTGAAACAATACCTTATTAGTATTAGGTAACCCTAATATCAACTAACTTAGCACTTCTACAGTCTACTCAAAGCCAATCTTTCTATTGATACTAGTACCCTCTAATATAAACAATACCCTTCATTATACCCATATATTGACACATTTCACAGCATTGAAAAGGCAGCAATCTTGTATATGTTATTTGTCTCTTTTTCCCTCGGGTTCACCAGGCTTCCTGCTCTGCTTAATATCTACTTTAGCTTCATGCATGTACTATAACGTTAGACTATTACTTGTCTCCCACAAGACACTTGCTATATCCATATGCCAATCTCCACCCTGTCCCGAATGTACACCTCCTATTTCAACTCCAGACAACTGACTGGCTCATCTTGCCTCCTTTTCCACCAGCTTGACTGGCCTACTGGACTTTTTAGTGGACAATCATTTAAATATGAGCCAGCAGTGTGCCAGCTGTCAAAAAACTCAATGCACTCCTAGGCTGCATTAACAGAGGGAGAGAATCAAGATAATATGAAGTGTTAGTACCGCTTTATAATGCCTTGGGAAGACCATGCTTGGAGTATTGTATCTAGCTTTGGTCACCACAATATAAAAAAGATGTTGAGACTCTGGAAAGAGTGTGAGAAGAGCAACAAAGATGATTAGCGGTTTGGATGCTAAAACATATGAAGAACAGTTGCAGGAATTAGGTATCTCTATTGAAAAGAAGGACAAAGAGTGACGAGATAGCAGTGTTCCAATATTTCAAGGGCTGCCAGAAAGAAGAGGGGGCCATCCTATTTTCCAAAGCACTATAAGGCAAGATAAGAATTAATAGAAACTAACCAAGGAGAGAACCAATCTAGAACTAATTTCTTGATAGTGAGTACAATTAACCAGTGTCTTCAGAACTTGTGGGTTTTTAAGGTTTTTAAGAAGAGACTGCAGAGCCTTTTGTCCAGAATTGTATAGGGCCGTGGTGGCGAACCTATGGCATGCGTGCCACAGGTGGCACGCGGAGCCATAGCAGAGGGCACGCGAGCGTTGCCCACCGGCAAACCGGAAGTGCGGAAAAACGCACTTCCGGTTTGCCGGTGAGCTGTTTTTTGCACTCCGGAGGGTTCAGGGAAGCTCCCTGAAGCCCCGGAATGCAAAAAACTACAAAATGGACAAACCGGAAGTGCATTTTTCCGCACTTCCGGTTTGCCCGTTTCATCGTCCCAGGCTCCGGTAAGGCCTTTGCGCAGGGGTGGGGGGGGTGCGCATGCGCAGGGGGCAGCATGGGGGGGTGTTGTGCGCATGCGTGAGGGGGAGGGAATGGGTGTGGGCACGCGAGCGCGCGCTAGCGCGCACCCCCCCTTTTTGGCACACGAACCTAAAAAGGTTCGCCACCACTGGTATAGGGTCTTCCGCTTGTGCAGGGGGTTGAACTAGAAGACCTCCAAGGTTGCTTCCAACTCTGTTATTTTTTTCTAGTGGTAAAACAGAGTAGCCTCATTCCTGAACTGTGCATGTCTGAAAAGAGATCCAGGTTGCAGAGAACTCAGCTAATGGACCACAAGCAGGGAATGCACAGAGATGAAGAGCTCAGATTTAGAGATTATGACCTTTCTATTCAAACTGAGCTATTGAGACTGTGTCGCTTATTTGGAGAAAGAAGCAAAATGCAACTATGAATTTGTACAAACATAACCAAACCAACTAGATACCATTCTTGTATTTTTTTTTGAGGCTATATAATTCTTCAAGCCCAGTTTGAAAAAATGTGTGTGTCTTTGTGTGTGTGTGTGTGTGTGTGTGTGTGTATCTCTGTGTGTATGCAGGTGTCTGATAGAATACTTTCATCCCTGATAAGATTTTCCCTCATACATCTGAAATAGTCCTTTGCTATCTGTGTTTGTCTGAGGAACAGAAGCAGCGTCTGTTTCCAAGCCATCTGGAACTGGTCACTATCCAGGATTAGAAGTTGGACTAGGTGAACCAGTAACATAATCCAGAAGGACTCTTTTACTATTTTATAGTTATGCTAATTCATGAAAAAAGCACATTTCAGCAAAGTTGTTTTATGCAGGGAGGATTTAGCAGTTTATCCCCCTTCGTTTTCCCTTTCAACAAATGCAAACAGTTAAAATGAGTTTTTTAGCCATAAAATTATTAATTGATCTCAGCTGTAAAAAAATGATGTCTCTACAACCTCATTAATGTCAAATGAGTGATTTGTTGATTTTGTGTAGTAAAAACTATTACCAATGTGGGTATATAAATGAATAATATTATGTGATCAAATCTGCATAAGCATCATCTATATGTCCTGAAAGACCATGTTTAAAAATATTTTGATTAAAAGTGTTCATATTTTCTTTAATAGCACCAAGTTCTATTTTAATTTGTTCTCCCTTTGAAATTCAGAGCGTACTTTTTTATTACCAAGATTGCCGAAGTGGTGTAGTTCTTGAACCTAAATCTGGTTCTCCTCATGCCTATGAAATGCAGAGGGGGGCAGAATTTGGCTGAAACTCAATTTACAACTCCTTTTTCTTCGGTGGTCTGAAACAGGATTTATGCTTTCAATATTTCCTCCTTCACCCATACTCCTACCTATTATTCTATAGAAGGGTTTCCCCCCCCCCCACAAAGATCCATCATAGTAATGTCTCTCATAGCTTTGCACTCATTTGAATATTTGCTTGTTAATAAATAAAATGAAGAACTTTTTCTATTAGGCAGAATAAAGCCAGCCTATATTAGGCACAAGACAGCAAGCCTACTCTGCTGTCTTTCTAACTCCCACAGACATCCCTCACTAATCTAGGCCATCTCAAGATCTTGTACTGCTATTTTAAATGAAATATAAAACAGCCCCCCCCCCCATTCCATGTACAGCTGCTATCAAAATTGGTAATTGACTATGATATCTTCAGATGGTCCAGATGAACCCTACTGGGGGGGATAGGTCTTCCTCATTAGGAGGCTGTTGTATAGTTGTGAAAATATGACCACCAAGGCATGAAAGGGAGCCATCGTGCTCTCAATCATGGCAGAGACTTTTAAAGGATACCGGCATACTGGGTGTGCTAAGCTCAGTTTCTAATCATTTTTGGGAATTACCTATTTAACCATATTAAGAGATCTTCAACATGACAAGTTTTCAAAGCCATTTGGTGAGTTTACTTTTATTCCTATCAGATGAAAGAAATCAGAAAGCAAGGTGCTTCAAAGAAAGAAAAAAGAGAGATCAAATCTTACAACAACATTCTGAATAAATGAAAAATCAAGATTATTAGACGCAAAAGAAAAGAGTGCACGTTGATGTGTTTGATCAAAATTAAAGTAAGACATGTTTTTATAAAATTCTGGAAACTCTTATGGACTTTTTGCTGACACCAGAGCTGAAAAATTAACAATTTATTGATTTGCATATGAATAAGTGATGGGTTCTGGGAAGAAAAGATACTTGCATGTAATCTTATAGGAGATGAAGAATGACTAAATTCATTTGTACTTGTGATGAAGATTGGAAGTCGCTTCTGTAAATATTCCTTTTGACTTTTTCTTATTTTTTCCTCTTTTTTTCTTTTCTCTTACACTTTCTATTCTTTTCCTTTTCCTTTCTGAATTTGGTTTGTATTGAGTTTGTATTTTCTTTTATTATTTTTTTAAAAAATCATTTAAATTTTTTTTAAGAGAAACATTTTTCCTTTATGATTCCTATCACTTATAAAAACACTTAAAGTCTGAATACCTTCAGACAAATTCTGGACGATTTTAGGCAGTGCTCCATGGAGATTTTATCATCTTTCCATGTCTCGGAGAATTACAGGCCATTTGAGTTCCAGAAGAGCCTCAAAGTGCTTGGAGTAGCAGAGTTTCAAATACAACACACTCATCCTTCAGGAAAATTGTCTTGAATTATTTTATCCTGAGGTCTTACTGTATAAACTGAGCAGGCAAAAACAGTCAGACAATGCAATGTTGATAGCAGAATTGCATACATATGAAATATCCTTTTTGTCATATCAACAGGGATGTGAAATGGATAAATTTATTTCAGTAACTTGTAGCTGAGGAAGCTGCAGGAGCTTCAAGAAATAATATTCAGAAAAATAGAGAAATGGTAGGAGTGTTAGTGTGGCTAACACAGTACACACAGCATCCATTAAAAAAAAAAACCAAAATGAAAACAGCCAATTAGATGCCATCTGTTCAATTGGAATGGAATGAATGTTTTTTGATATATGTTACCATTGTTGCTTGATCAAGACATGGTAGACATAAAAGAGATACCATTCATTAAATGAAAATACCAGAATGTAATACGGTACATGCTGAAGAGTCTGGACAGTGCATAGAGGACATTTTTCTAAAGCAGGTTGGGTATGCAATTCATAGTCTGCATATTTCCTACTGAAATCTAAAGCAGGTTGGGTATGCAATTCATAGTCTGCATATTTCCTACTGAAATCTAAAGCAGGTTGGGTATGCAGTTCATAGTCTGCATATTTCCTATCCTCCACCTCCCTCCCCTGAAACTATTTGACTGCATTCATATCCCATGGAAAGCCATGCAAACAGAAAAATAAACAAATGAACATATTTTCCAACAAATGAACATAGCTGCCTCCCTACTTTGCATACATATGTACAATTCAAAACAGGCTTTTTTGCATTGCTGTGGTGATTTTATGCGACCCTTTCTATTGGACAGTAACATCAGCCAATCAATAGAAATAATACATGCACTAGTATTCATCTACTTTCCCCTCCTCCAAAGATTTCTATATGAAGAAAGGGACAATCCAGAATCTCAAAGCTTTAACTGAAAATTATGCTTCAGCCATTGAGAGAGTGAACTATACCCCCCTAAATAACTAAGTTAGGGGATTAAGAATCTGAATGTTTGAAGGCAAGAGCATCCTTCCTACCCATGTCAAAATTGTTCTCAGTAGCCTGTGAAGGTAGTTCAACTTCCTCATAATTCATCCTGGTTGTCCTTCTGACATGCTTTCTTCTTTAACAGATTAATAGAATTGGAAGGGACCTTATAGGTCATCTAGTCCAACCCCCCACTCAAGCAGGAGACCCTACACCATTTCTGACAAAAGGCAGTCCAATCTCTTCTTGAAAGTCTCAAGTGATGAAGCTCCCACAACTTCTGAAGGCAAGCTGTTCCATTGGTTGATTGTTCTCACTGTCAATCCTTATTTCTAGCTTTCTTTGCTCCAACTCCTTAACGTTACAGGGAGGGATGACACAGCATGACTTCCATACAGTTGTGAATTTTATTTATTTATTTATTTATTTATTTATTTATTTATTTATTTATTTATTTATTTATTTATTTATTTATTTATTTATTTATTTATTTATTTATTTATTTATTTATTTATTTATTTATTTATTTATTTATTTATTTATTTATTTATTTCTTGGTTCTTCTATGCCGCCCTATTCCCGAGGGACTCAGGGCGGCGTACAACATCATATAAGAACACTAGAAATAATAACAATTTAAAAACACAATTAAAAGTTAAAAAGATTAAAACAGTTAAAAATATCCCCACCAGACATACCGGGGGAGTAGTCTCAACCCCCAGCCTGCAGGAAAAGCCATGTCTTGACGGCTTTTTGGAAGGCCAGCAGAGTGGGGATGGTTCGGGTCTCTGGGGGAAGTTGGTTCCAGAGCGCGGGGCCCCCCACAGAGAAGGCCCTCCCCCTAGAGCCCACCAGCTGGCATTGTTTGGCTGACGGGACCTGGAGGAGGCCCACTCTGTGGGCCCTAACCGGTCGGAGGAAGTATGAGGCAGAATGCGGTCCCGAAGGTAACCTGGTCCTAAGTCATGTAGGGCTTTAAAGATGATAATCAACACCTTGAATTGTACCTGGAGACCGATGGGCAACCAATGCAGCTGGCGGAGTATAGGTGTAACGTGGGTGTACCTTGGCACACCCACCACGGCACGTGCAGCCGCATTTTGCACCAACTGAAGTCTCCAAATACTCTTCAAGGTTAGCCCCATGTAGAGCGCATTGCAATAATCCAATCAGGAGGTGACAAGGGCGTGAGTGATCGTGAGTAGAGCCTCCTTCTCCAGGTATGGCCGCAATTGGTGCACCAGGCGAACCTGTGCAAAGGCCCCCACTAGCCACAGTGTTAAGATGTTGATCCAATTTTAGCTGTGGATCTGGGAGGACCCCCAAATTGCGGACCTGCTCCGAGGGAGTTAATTTCCCTCCCTCAAGAACCAAGGAGGGACAGTTGTCATAGTCCTTAGGGGGCAATATCCAAAGCCACTCAGTCTTGTCGGGGTTGAGTCTGAGTCTGTTCCTCCCCATCCAGGTCCTAACGTCGTCCAGGCACCGGCACATTACATCAACTGCCTCACTGAATTGAGACAGGGTGGTGATGTACAGCTGGGTGTCATCAGCGTACTGATGAAAACTCACCCCGTGTCTACAGATGATCTCCCCCAGCGGTTTCATGTAAATGTTAAACAGGATAGGCGAGAGAACCAAACCCTGAGGCACCCCGCATAATAGGGGCCTAGGAGACGATCTCTGCCCTCCTGTTAACACCGACTGCATCCGATCGGCGAGATAAGAGGAGAACCACCATAAAACGGTGCATCCCACTCCCAACTCACCGAGACGATGCAGAAGGATACCATGGTCGATGGTATCGAAAGCCACTGAGAGGTCAAGTAGCACCAGGATGGAGGAATTTCCCCCATCCCGGGCTCACCAGAGATCATCCATCAGTGCGACCAAGGCAGTTTCTGTACTGTAGCCGTGCCTGAAGCCCGACTGACAGGAGTCTAGATGATCAGTTTCCTCCAATAGCCGCAGAAGCTGAGCAGCCACCACCTTCTCCACAACTTTACCTAAGAAAGGTAAGTTGGAGACCGGACGAAAGTTTTTCAAGTCCGCTGGATCCAGGGAAGGCTTCTTCAAGAGGGGTCTCACCACCGCAACTTTTAACGGCTGCGGTACGGATCCCTCCCTCAAAGAAGTGATGATCACCACCCGGATCCAGCCGCGAGCTACCTCTCTGCTGGCCGAAACCAGCCAGGAGGGGCACGGGTCCAATAAACAGGTGGAGGTACCCATTGCGCCCACAGCTATGTCCACATCTTCAGGAGAAACAGGCTCAAACTCCTCCCACAACGGTGGACTAAGACTTGCCCCTGTCAACTCCATGGACTCTGCCCAGCCGGAGTCCAGGTTTGACCGGATCTGAGCGACTTTATCTGACAGAAACTCTGCAAATTCCTCAGCTCTACCTTGCAAGTGTTCCTCGCTCCCCCCTTTAGCAGGGAGGGCGTGAGTCACCCTAAACAAGGCGGCTGGGCGAGAATCTGCAGACGCAATAAGAACGGAAAAATGAGACCGTTTTGCCGCCCCTATCGCCACTAAATAAGACTTGATGTAGGTTCTTAATAGTGTTCAATCAGACTTGGTTTTACTGGCTCTCCAGTGGCGCTCCAGACATCTCTTATGGCGTTTCATCTCCCGGAGCTCCTAGGTAAACCAGGGGGCTTTCCGGGATCCACTGCCGCAGAGAGGTCGCAAAGGCGCAATCTGGTCTAATGCCCCTGATGCTGCGGTGTTCCAAGCAGCCACCAGGGAATCAGCCGAATTGTGTACCAGGGTTTCAGGTATTTCCCCAAGTTCCCTCTGGAATCCTTCTGGCTCCATTCGGCGCCTGGGGCGGAACCACCTAGTCGGTCCCGCCTCCCTGCGGGGGAGGAATGGGGCTGCGAAATCCAACCTCAGTAGGAAATGATCTGACCATGACAGCGGGGTGGTGACTATATCCCCTATCTTCAGATCATCTCTCCACTGCCCCGAAAGAAACACTAGGTCGAGTGTATGGCCTCCCTCATGAGTCGGACCCTGGATTACTTGGGTCAGGTCCATGGTTGTCATGGAATCCATGAACTCCTGACTCCCCCAGAGGTTTTGCCAGCAGAAGGCAGGTTAAAGTCCCCCAGCACCATAAACCTGGGGAACTCAACCGCCAAGCCGGCTACTGCCTCAAGCAGCTCAGGCAGGGCCTTACTAACATAGCTGGGAGGCAGGTACGCTAAGAGAAGGCCCACCTGGACCCCTAAGTCCAACTTCAGAAGGAGCGTCTCACACCCAACAATCTCCGGGGCAGGGATCCTACGAGGATGCAGATTTCGGCACGTTACCGTTGCCACTCCTCCCCCCTTGTCACGCAGTGATTTTATATTGCCTGTTACATGTATATGCAGGGAGATGCATCCCTATCAAATATAATGGTTCATTCCTGAGCACGTGATTAATATGTTCCTAGTACTCCTGTGTACATTCCTTTCTTTTGATTCCTTCCTTTTGTTCTCTGCTTCTGACGAAGCAACATCTCTTTTATATAGCCAGAATGTAATTAACTATTTTTGATAAGAAATAAATATCTTATACATTAGAATTATAATGCGGTTTATTTTGACAATGTCAGAGTTCCAGGAAAAGATTCATTTCGCCTCTGATAAGAGTAATTCTTATCCCAACACCCCTTCCCTTTAACTTTAAATCCAAAGACAACATCATATGGTCTAGAACAGAATTGTAAAGGGACCTCCTGGACGTCTGCCAATAAAAATAGAAATTCTTCTCTTTTTGCCTGCATTTCCTCTTATACCTCCTAAATGCATATGAAAGAACCACAGTCATTTAGAGCAGCTTTCTCTGATTCAGACTCTGTGGGATTTGTCCAAACCCATCTGTTTCTGCTGATAGATGATAGTACCATTTACTGACCATTATGGATCTAGTGATAAAAGGTACCTTGATAGGCTAAATTTCTAGCTTTGTTGGCATGGTTAGGAGCAACCACTACACCTGCAGGAGGAGTTTTGAAGGCAGTGGTGGTTCACCACCATGATATGCTAGGAGCTCTGTGTTTGTGATATTTTTCCTAACCCTGTTAGCAAACTGCTACAATCCCAGAAAGTAACTTGCATGGCAAGTCAAGAAATCTTCCAATATGAGCAAACATTGCTGTTTGAAACATAAGAAACAATATTATTGCTGTTTCTTAAGCAGCACTTGTCGCCTTGAACTGTCACTTTCTCTCCTAGAGATAAAATGCCATTGGCATAGGAGGAGCCGAGGTGGCGCAGTGGTTAAAAGCAGCACTGCAACCTACTTCAGCTGACTGCTAGTTCAGCAGTTCAGCTGTTCAAATCTCACCGGCTCAAGGTTGACTCAGCCTTCCATCCTTCTGAGGTCGGTAAAATGAGGACCCAGATTGTTGGGGGCAATATGCTGAACTCTGTAAAGCCTAGGAGAGAGGGCTGTAAAGCACTATAAAGCGGTATATAAGTCTAAGTGCTATTGCTATTGCTATTGCTCATAATGTTCAGCTTTCCACTATGCATCCCATGTCCACCAGGATTTATTTTATCCTTAGGTAGTAAGGTAGTAAGTTGGTAGTATGCTTTCAATTGCAAGAGTTCAGAATCCATTTTACTTTTTAAAAAATTGGCATTTGATTCTATTATACTCACCTAATCCCAGTTTTTTTTTTTAAAAAACCTGTAATTGCTTCATCACAACTGGAAAAAAGATGTTTTTAAGTAATCCTGAGTAAAATAGTTTGATTTCTCTGTATATCTGTGTTGCCCAAGCACATAAAAATAGTTCAGTATTGAATATTTTAGATCATTGGCATTAATCCAAAAGTTATATGATGAAGAATACTTGATAAGAAATCTAAGGAAGGATGCACAAGTGACATCTTTCCAGTCTCTTGATATATATTCTTTCATGTATCTATAATATAAATACGGTAGCTCAAATAAGTTTAGTGATGAACAAATCCCAAAGAACTTTATGTAGCTTTATGGAATAGCTGTGACGGTATTATTATTATTTTTCACACTACAATTTCTGCACTTTTTCTTGTTTTTAATAAGCATATCCATTTTGTGACAGCCTAAATTAATCTAAAATTAAGATGGATGGATGGATGGATGGATGGATGGATAGATAAATAGATAGATAGATAGATAGATAGATAGATAGATAGATAGATAGATAGATAGATGATAGATAGATAGATAGATAGATAGATAGATAGATAGATAGATAGATAGATAGATAGATAGATAGATAGATGATAGAGTAGATAGATAGATAGATAGATAGATTGATTGATTGATTGATTGATTGATTGATTGATTGATTGATTGATTGATTGATTGATTGATGATAGGTGAAGATAGAGATAGAGATAGATGATAGATAGATAGATAGATAGATAGATAGATAGATAGATAGATAGATAGATAGATAGATAGATAGATAGATAGATAGATAAAGATTTATAGATAACAAGGTATAACAATAGCAACTGACAGGAAAGACTCTGATGCCTATAGCCCAAATATCCCTGTTTTCTCCTATTTAAGCAATAGCTTGAGTAAAATATTAGACCCAAGTAACGTCCTTTGATATTATTGTATTTCATTATGCTGAGTCTCAAATTATTTTTCCTGGAGAAAAACATAGACACATGAATAATGTCTGAATATATTTCAGAGATCTGAACTTAGCGTGGGCGGGGGAACACGATCATTTGAAAGATAAATACAAATTGGATTTGCATGAAAGTAGATGTAAATGTATTGTTGTGAGAATGCAGAATGCCTATATATGCTTTTCAATACTTTTTGGTTTTTTGACCTTCAAAGAATAATTCTCTTTCTCAGCAGCAAGGATGAAACAATCAGCTGAGAAACTATTTACACAAAAGTTAATGTGTTTTCTCTTGTACACCAAAAAGGCATGAAGAAATTTCACCATCCTTTGCTGTTACCTTATTCAGTCCTGGCTTGATTTCCCCTCCCCCTCTGTTTTTGTCCATCTGAGCACTTTTCTTTTCTTTACTCCAAGAGTAAAGAAACATGGAAATTTGCATTTAAATGGATACAGGAAATGCATTAACAATACTTTCACTAACAAAACTCACAAGAAAATCCCAAACAATTTCCCAACAAAAATCTAATAACACCATTGTTAAAAATAAAAATAAAAATCTTTTGCCTGGTACTTTCCATTGCCTGAATTAATGTGTATGTTGCATGTGTATATCTATATACATCATCATCATCATCATCATCATCATCATCATCATCATCATCATCATCATTTTAGCCATTGTCTATCAACTGGAGGATGAAGGCCTCTTCCACTTCATCCTGCACTGGGAGCTTCATCACTGGAAGCTTTCAGGAAGAGACTGGGCTGCCATCAGTCAAAAATGGTGTAGAGTCTGCTTGGGCAGGGGGTTGGACTAGATGACCTACAAGGTCCCTTCCAACTCTGTTAATCGGTAATCTGTAATCCACATGTTTCCAACCAATACCGGTCCTGAGTTTTGTTTTGCCAATTGGGACTGCAATACTTGCTTATATCGTCGATCCATCTTGTTTTAGGTCTCTTTTGTGGACACTTTTTATTAAGTGGGATCCATAAATATACAGTATCTATATACCAGTGATGGCGAACCTTTTAGGCACAGAGTGCCCAAACCGGAAGGCACACGTGCACGCCTCGGAAACCTGATGACCAGCTGGCTGAGCTGGGGCGACAGTGCGCGTGCCCACAGAGAGGGCTCTGCGTGCCATGTCTGGCACGCGTGCCATTGGTTCGCCATGACGGCTATATACAGTATATAGAGATATATGTATATATGTGTGTGTGCATGCATATTTGTGTGCATTTGTGTTTGTTTGTGTGTGTAAAATCAGTTCGTGCTTTGTGAATAGTGTTAAAGGTTTGAATCTAGTTACTCCAAGGTCCGCTTTGCAGAGCGGAAAAATAAAGATCGCTGATTGGTCAGCCTAGCCGACAGCCCTCTATTTAAAGAGAGCTCTCAGGCTAGCCCTTTGCTGGTTACTATTCTTTCTAATAAAGAGCTGTTTGAGTCACTTCCCTGCGTCCAGTCTCTTCAGTCTGAGAACCCAACAAATAGAATCTTTCAACAATTATTTTTTAAACTTAAATATAAGTTTAAAAATAGCTGTTCCTATTACCAGTAAACCAACTATGGAAAAGATGGATTCAGTTTTACATTCATTAAGCATAACTTAAGCATTCATTAAGTTAGATTCTGAGAGTGTGAATTCTGGGCAATTATAAGTTAAATCAAATACTTTTGTGGTAAAAGATTTGTGCAGTAGAAAAATATATTGATTGGTTTGCAGTTTTTAAACATATTTTGTCAATACGAAATAACATTAATACAGGTTTTCTGCATATGTGAACTCAAACAGTTGACTTCCCTACATAGTCACCTAATCAGCAGGACTGGGGATTAAAAATGGAACTGTATTTTGTAAAATTATCATTGTTGAGAAAAAAAAAATATGACCACTGTCTCATGGACTATTTATATAGAGTGACCATGATTTAACATAACATAATTTGTGTATGATATATACTTAATTTCCAATTAACTTTTAGCACTGCAGGTAAAGGGCATTTTAGATTTAAAATGTTTTCTACTGAATCCTTGAGTAGGAGCAACAGGAAAAATTACTGGAGTAGTATTGCAAGATTTTTTTAATCCAGGAAAAATAGCATCCATCCAAGATGTGGTCTTTTGTGTGTTTCATTGTATCCATACCCCAAAGGCTTCCTAAATCCCTAAATAAATAAGAATAAATTATTGATATCCTATCTACCTACTGAACCAGCCCTGGGGTAGAACAAATCATTTTGAAAAGCATAACAAATGCAATCAACACTTACGGCAAAACACATACCTCATCGCAGTGAAAAACTGCAGTGTTAAAAACCTATTAAAAGCCTACAGTTTCTGCTAAAAGACATCCAAAGTGAGGGCCTGGCAAATTGCCAATGGAGTTCCTATCTCTTTTGCACCAATGAAACTCCAAAATTATATTGTAGTAGATGCTTGTGGTGAAGGAGAACATGATCATGTTATGGATCCAAGAATAAAGCTAATCAATAATGAAGCCATATTTCATTAGGTTTTTAAATCAGTGATTGGACCTGTAGCCTCCCAGAACATTCACAAAATATTATTTATGAACTTCAAATTATTATTATTGCTTTAAAAATTGCTGAACTCTTAGAAGGTCACTGCATATATTTCCTAACTAGTAGGGTGTGATTCAGGGGTGGGTTCCTTCCGGTTCGGACCGGATCACCAGAACCAGTAGTGATCCACTTGTGACATCACTGTCAGTGTCGTTCCGTGCATGCCGCCATCTTTTTTTGGATTGTGTGCAAATTTTTCCCCTTCCGTGGCTTGAAAAAGGGCCCTCCCGCCCGCCCGCGGGTGAATTCTGACCCTTATTTCTTCGCCCGAAGCACAGCTGATGAGCTCCTCAGCTGTGTTTCAGGCTAATTCCTGCTTCTGAGCATGCACAGAAGCCAAATCGTGCGAGGGGACATTGTGATGCGAACCGGTGGCGAAGGTAAGTGGAGCCCACCCCTGGTGTGATTCAGCAAAGATGCTTTGGTTTGGCATGGACACTCTAACTGTACAGGTAGTCCTCAACTTACAACAGTTCATTTAGTGACCATTCAGAGTTACAACATCACTGAAAAAAGTGACTTAGGACCGTTTTTCACACTTACAATCATTATAGCATTCCCATGGTTATGTGATCAATAGCACTAGCACTTAGCAATAGCACTTAGACTTATATACCACTTCATAGTGCTTTACAGCCCTCTCTAAGCGGTTTACAGAGTTCAGCATATTGCCCCCAACAATCTGGGTCCTCATTTTACCGACCTCAGAAGGATGGAAGGCTGAGTCAACTTTGAGCCGGTGAGATTTGAACAGCTGAACTGCTGAACTAGCAGTCAGCTGAAGAAGGTTGCAGTGCTGCTTTTAACCACTGCGCCACCTCGGCTCAAAAATCAGATGCTTGGCACCCGACTCGTATTTATGACGGTTGCAGTGTCTCAGGGTCCTGTGATCCCCTTTTGCAACCTTCTGACAAGCAAAGTCAATGGGGAAGTCAGATTCACTTAAACTAGCCTTTGGATACATGTGCGGAATATTGGCAGAAATATGTCAAAACTGACTGGCATTGTTCTTAAAGTTAGCAGAAGATGCTATAGCACATGACATGGTATAATACTAAGCTGATAACACGTTCTGCATCATCTCTGTTTAAAAAAAAATTATATAAAAACCATGATTGATCAAAGCCATTTTGGGTAACAGAGGTTAATATCTATAGGGCCTATCTAATGATAACCGCAGCATATGGAATGTTGTAATTTTGAATATAAAAGCAATAAATGTTAAGGAGCATAAATTAAATGAAACAAAAATGGATATGCTGTGTGTCTATGAAACTAATAGAATGGGGAATAATGGAATAGTTCTGAATGAAGATGGACCTATTTTGAGGAATGGAGATGATGAATACATGCAGGGAAAGGAAAGTATAGTGAATTATGCATGAAAAAAACTAAAGAATATATCAGAAAATATGAAGTGGTGTTATTTGGGTTGCTGGGAGTCGACAGTATATGAAATTAAGAATCCAGTTTCATTGCAGGGACTAGTGATGATAGAAGAATCAGATATCAGTTTGAAGAAAAATTGCATAACATTCTAAATAAATGTGATCCAGTGCAAAAAAATGTGGACATAAGGAGAAGGAAACTGCTTGGAACAGCGGGGGGGGGACTATACTGTATAGCAGTATAATTGCTGGCTTAGGAATTCTGGGAGTTGAAGTCCACAAGTCATAAAAGGGCCATTGTTCCGTACCCTTGCTGAAAATGACAGTGATGCACAAAAGTATAGAGTTAGTTGTGCTAATGGAAAATATGAACAAGGATTTCTTGTGGGAGGATCGAATGAGTGAGGCTGGGCATGATGAAAAACATGCATGCAATAGAATAATTACTGCAGTAAACAAAAAATGAAATAAAGATTGGGTAATGATTGAAAAAAAAAAACAGCTGTGACTAATGTAGTTAAGGGGAACCAGGCAATGTTAATATTAAAACAGGAAGAGAAAATTCAGAGCAAGTTTGATGGGCAGGTAAAAAGGGCTAAATTTTGATGGGTGGGTGAAAAGGGGTAGGTGAGATCATTTGAAAATACAGGCTGCAGTATCATCAGTATGCTGATAATACCCAGCTATTCATCTCTGCCCCTATCCAGCCAGATGATATGGTTGTAGTGCTGACCAAGTCCCTGGAGCCTTTAAGAGTTCTGGATGGGGAGAAACCAACTTTACACAACCCTGGCAAGATGGAGCGGCTACATTCCTCTATTGTTGGTTTAAAATCAATTGTTTGAGGGGGGGGAATGATTTTGTTCCCTTACTTTCTGCGTAATTAATGCTATTCTCATTTGTTATGACATATAACTGGGTGATAATACTGGTTACATTAAAACTATTAGCTCATCAATGTAATTGAAAAGTTATTATGGGGTGCCTAATTGTGATTATTTTTATTTATACCAACTGATATATTTGGGGCTTACCTGCTTAGTTTTAAGCTCCCAATTCCAGATTGCCAAGTAGGCAGGTATAAACAAGACACACAGAACATGAACAAGAAACACATTTCTCTCTGGCAATCTATTATCCAGTGATTCATTAGATACAAAAACTGTATTAAGTAATGAATGATGAAGACCAGATATTGTACGTAGGAATATGGGGGTGGGTTCCTATTTATTGTAAACAATGCCCTCTTTCAAGGATTTCACTAGCTGCTTGTCAGATATTTTAAAGCAGATATCTTGCAAAGGCCTCATATACCTCACCAAGTAGATCTGGGTAAAATTTAACAGATTAACAGAGTCGGAAGGGACCTTACAGGTCATCTAATCCAACCTCCTGCCCAAGCAGGAGACCATTACAACTGCCTCTACCTAGGATCGAACTCACAACCTCCTGATTGTGAGGCAAGAGCTCTACCTCTAGGCCACAGCAGCTGTCATTAATAATACCAACTGAGAGACAAAGCTCCAGATCACAGTGATTTTGGAAGGCTCTACTAGCTAAGCATATTTTTTCCAGTTCCCTGTGGAAACTACAAAGCCTTACTGTAGTTTCCAAAATATTTATGGCTTGACACTCACTACGAAATTATCAAGGCTTGCTATAAATGTTATGCTCTATAGATATACAGTTCCTGGTATAAACATAATATTAAAATTTTTTATAGGACCAGTAAAGATTTATATTACTTTAGTTTATTTATTGCATCCAGTTTTGGTGTCCACGATGTAAAAAAGATGTTGAGACTCTAGAAGGAGTGCAGAGAAAGAGCACCAAAGATGATTAGTGGACTGGAGGCTAAAACATATAAAGAACGGTTGCTGGAATTGGGTATGTCTTGTTTAATGAAAATAAGGACTAGGTGTGACATGATAGCAGTGTTCCAATATCTTAAGGGTTGCCACAAAGATGAAGGAATCAAGCTATTCTCCAAAGCACCTGAAGGCAGGAAAAGAAGCAATGGATGGAAACTAATCAAGGAGAGAAGCAACCTAGAACTAAAAAGAAATTTCCTGACAGTTAGAACAATTAATTTGGAACAACTTGCCTCCAGAAGTTGTAAATGCTCCAACACTGGAAGTTTTTAAGAAGAGATTGGACAACCATTTTTCTGAAATGGTATAGAGTTTCCTGCCTGAGCAGGGGGTTGGACTAGAAGACCTCCAAAGTCCCTTCCAACTCTGTTATTCTATTCTGTTCTGTTCTATTCTATTTTCTATTCTATTCTATTCTATTCTATTCTATTCTATTCTATTCTATTCTATTCCATTCTATTCTATTCCATTCTATTCCATTCCATTCTATTTTATTCTATTCTATTCCATTCTTTATTTAATTTGGACCAAGGTAGCTTCTGAACTTCCAAGTGGTTTCAGGTAAAGTTTTAAAGAGATATTTTTAATATAAAAAAATTTGAGGTGCTGCATTTTGTGGGACATAGGAGATGTGCTTTCTCCATGGCAGGACCTGCCCTAGGAAAGTGTTTCAGCCTCCTCCCCATCTCCTGGTTGGGGAAAGATATTTTAGCCTACCAGATGACCTGGCTTTTCTCCCAGATCCAGGATGTGATTTTGTTATATGGTGCCTTAGTTTTTGTATTTGAGTATTTTAGATTTTGTTTTGCTTTGTTTACAGGGATTTCATATTGTTTCTGCACATGAGCAAACTGGCTCGTGAACCACCCAGAGTTATGTATTTAAGATGGTTTATATTTTATAAACAGATAAATAAATAAATAATAAGAAAGAATGTGTCAGAGTTGGGGAACTATTACAAATGTAAGAAAACAAATAATGGAGGAGTAAGAAGTTAGTCATCTGAAGAAGTAAAGAGGTGGTGGAATGCTAAATGTGGGCATCCCAAATGGACCTTCTGAAGATCTCAAACTAACTTGGTGAGTTAGTCCTGGGAAAAGGCAGAGATGATCTTGAAGGGGACCCATGGGGAAGTCTGAAGCTACCAGGGACACACTATATCCCAACATGAGATAAGCATTGAAGAGAGAAAAAGCTAATCTTGACTTCACTTTTTCTCCCCTCATAGAGGGCTAAGAAGCCAAGGACCAGATATCAACTATGGTTAAGGGAAAAGAGCATCAAAGGTTGTTTCAAGAATAACTACCTTGATGACTACTAAGAACTCCAGTAGTGGGGGGGGGGGAGAGGGAGAGAAGAGGGAGGGAGGGAGGGAGGGAAGGAGACACTGATAGGTGTGGGTCCACTGCATAACTAACAATAAAGCAGAGATAGATAGACTAAGTAAATCTAGGAAGTAAAATCATAGGTAAGAAAGAATTAATTGCTAGGATAAGGCAGGGACCTAAATTGAGGCTATAGAAGAGGAGATAAACAGAGCTGAATGAACTATATATTGCTAGATAAAGGGGAAAGAAAAATGCAAAAGGAAAGATAATGCCAAAATGATTAAGCCGTGAACTGGTTAGAACCACTTGGAGGTATAAGGGAAATAATGTAGAGGACTTAGAATTAAGTTCAGATATAGAAAAAAAAATTGGAATAGATGCTGAATAAGTTAACAAAAAATAGAGTAAGCATATAGGAAAAAGACAATGTACAGTAAACAATCCTATATTTCAAATGTGCACTGACTCATATTTGTTCTGCACATTACTAATAAACAAGCAATGGCTACTTTCATCTCAAAACCTTGTGACACAGGATTTTTTCCCCATCAAAATGTAAATTTAAAAATGCTACTAAGAGGAAACTGTCTGAGAACAAGATAAAAACATAACACTTCTTACAGGGCAAGAAAATAGAAAAATTACAAGGTAGATTTCATCACAGAATTCATTTGCACACTTTTTTCTGATTGTTTAAATATTAAATCAGCTTCCAACAGTACTAAAAACATAAGCGATAAACTAATGACCTGGTATAATCATTTTATTACAGAAAAACAACTGCAAAATTTGATGGAAAAGTTAGGAATTGAAGTGACGAAGGAAGAGAAGGTAAATTATCCCCCACCGCTATGAAACATGATAAATGCTAGCTAATACCATATGCAAGCAAGTTCTTATTAGCCTGACTGAATAATAATCCCAGTTGTTCTCTTCAGAATAAATAGATTCAGTGAGTTAACTGTGATATTTATTCTGGAGCATCTTCTGAATCAAAAATTATGCATTTTGCTATTTGTTTCTTATGCTACTGCTAAAATACTGTCTCTGTGAGTCAAGAATAAATTGGTATTTTATGCATATAACATGGCTTTAGGAGAAGAAACGCTGAGGAATATTTTTCCCCAGTGTGTATGTTCTGTTTATTTGTTTACAACATGTACACATGAAAAACAGCTGTGAAAAGTTTATGCGAACAGATTAAACACTCAAAAGCCTTTAAGAATGATGCTTCTAAAATTACAATGATAGTGACTTGCTGAACGTCCACTGAACTTGCCTTCATTTTTTTAAATGTGCAGAGCATCCATTCTTTTCCCCCAACCCACAAGGTATCTAGTTTTGCAATTTCCACTAACCAAAACTTATTTTGATTAATATTTTTATTTCCTCTTAAAGGTAAAGGTTCCCCTCGCACATACTTGCTAGTCATTCCAGACTCTAGGGGGCGGAGCTCATCTCTGTTTCTAAGCCGAAGAGCCAGCGCTGTCTGATGACGATTCCGTGGTCATGTGGCCGGCATGACTAAACGCCAAAGGCACACGGAATGATGTTATCTTCCCACCAAAGGTGGTCCCTATTTTTCTACTTGTGTTTTTACATGCTTTCCAACTGCTAGGTTGGCAGAAGCTGGGGCAAGTAAGGGGAGCTCATTCCACGGCGCTAGGGATTCGAACTGCCAAACTGCCAACCTTTCTGATCGGCAAGCCACCACATCCCCCTTAATATTTCATTAATATTTTATTGATTAATATTTTTATTTCCTCTTACATGAGCCCTATTCTCCCATTACAGAACCATATTCTAAGAAACTTCAAGACTAAAGAGATAGACTTGATAACTTGTGCTTTTCTTGTTGCCCAAAAGTATAATGCTTTAAACTTAAAGGCAAATGCGGCAATAATAATCATCTTCCAGACTTTAGTGCCTATCAGGTACATCGGATTTCAATTCCCACCATTTCTACTGAACCACAAGACTGTGTCAATTCAAATGCTAATCAGTCTACGTAGAGATAGAAAAGAATGCATTCCTTCACTGGCAATGCAAAGTAATAAGTAAAGATGGGATTTTATGTGAAATAGATAGGGATAGTGCAAAGGTCTAATTTGTGAAATCTCTCTTTCTCTCTCTCTTTGTCTCAAGGGAAAAGCAGCTTCGAGCCAGCTTGCCTTGAAGGAATTACCTAAAAAAGCTTTATTAAACATAAACTAAAGCAAGATATACTTCAGCTCCAGTTACTAGTCTCTTCCCAACATGAAGATATATACAGATAAATTATTGATACCTCCATCACAACTGATGATCTGTCAAGAGTAAAGAAGTACTCGGATAAAAGATCCTCCATCTAAATAAAGCAGTACTAAAAATAATAATAATAAGGCACAGGATGCAGGCAATACCGTCAGTGCTTTTAAGATAGGAGTGAGAAAGGTTTCAGTATAAAAATAAAACTTGTTAATATGAGCTACTTGCTTTGATGTAGCGAGAAATGTCCCTTAACACCACAAGAATCCAATTACCTGTATGTAGCAATATTTTGGCTACCCCAGCATTTTCTGCTAGGTTTGTAAGTGCATCCCAAAGTGGGGCTTTACATTTTGTAATGTCAAAGGCAAAGCAGTCAGCATTTTTGAAGCTTTGTCAATTGATATTCAATAGAACGCCAGTGACCAATAGCAAAGAATAGGATGCTGACTCTATCACACTGGAGCTCCTAGGAGAAAACCACAGGTTGTCCTTATTACTTTAGCAATCCATGTTGTCAGCAAAGGCCAGGCTCACAAAGGCATTTTCATCCTTGATGGGGGTAATAATAACATGGAATTAGAAGATAAACCTTTGATGGTTTTCAAGGATGAGATCTATGCTGCAAATACATTCTTAGTGAATATTTTCTTGTTGGGCTAAAATCATGTACTGTAGTACATATCCAAATCTTCTAATTTCTAAGTGTTAAGGAGTGCAATCTATGTAGATTCTCAAGTTATTCACTGGATTTAGGAAATAATGACAATGTAATGATTAAGGGGGTAGACTTAAATATTGGTTTGCCCAGTTCCTTGGAGTTCACAATTGCCTTAAGTCAAGACATTCTATCTCAACTCAAATTACTATACAGAACTGCTGTTACTGAGATAAAATTAGGGAAGATCCTTTATATAGGACTTTAGAAAGCAAGAGCTTTCTAAAACAAGTAGGATGTCAAATAACAATATAAACATATAAATAAATGCATAATCAAAATAGGCTTCACAGGCAATAGTATGTTAAATCTGTATGGAAAAAACAATTCACATTTCCTGACTCATTCTTCATTAAAAGATGAACAAATAACAAAATAATGATAAAACAGGTGAAACCTTTCTGTGTATTGTACATATTTCAAACTGGGGATGTCATCTGTTCTGACAAACAGCTTCATGAAAATATTGATTTTTGGGTTAAGTAGGATTAACAAGCCTACTTCGGCATGTCAGGGCATGGTGCCGTGTTATATGATGAACTATCCTGTTTTAACTAAGTAGATTTTGATCTACTAAGTGTCTTGGATAGGAAATCATCTGGAAATATGTGTAAGGTTACTCTGACCTTTGAGGATTAATCCCTATAAGTAATTTTCAGTTACAAACAAATTAAGCCTGAATTGTTCAGAAAAAAATATAAATATGCATTTATTGTTTGAAATCCATGAACATGTCTATGTTGTAACATACATATAATAATATAAAAACAAAGTAAGACAATATAAGGGTTCTTTTGTTTAGACTTCAATTCTGCATTTTCAAGGGATATCCAAATCTATTTTCTAGTTTTACCATCCCCTTGCTTCCAGGCCACCTGCCTCTCTTCCAACTTCTGCCTTGCCAGAATAACCCTCCAATGTAGTCATTTCTCTGTTATGGAGGCTGTTTCATCTTCAAATTATTTATATGATCAGCACATGAAGTTGCTGCAGTTCTACACATTTCTACTCAAAGGGAAGTCAAGTGTATGCTGCTAAGACGGCATTTTTAGGCATTATTCATACATATACTTAGCTTGGGATCAAACCCACTGAATTCCATGAGATTTTGAACTGAATTGCTTTGAATCTGCTGGGAAGGGAGAGGAAATTTTGAACTCTCGGCTTCCTAAGTTCTGTTGGATATGGTCCCTGGCATAAGTTTTTCTCATTTTTCTGGGATCATGTCTGAAACCAAGAGCTTTAGACATAGGGGCTACTCCTAAGAACTTACAAGCTACTTCAGTTCTGTATCACCACAAGAATAATAGTAACAGTTCTTTCTGCTACATAGCAGTCATCTAGGCTCCTTAGGAATATTTTTTGATTAGACTAAACATTCCTACTAACTGATTAGTATAGTCTTAATAAAAGTAATTATTTAGTTTTAAAAGCTGAATGAGACAACATAAGGGATAGTTTCAACAAATCGTATGTTGTTCTCTCACACATACGAGGGACCAGAAAAACAAGTATACTCATATGTAAATAGTATGAAAATGGACTGGAAAGATCAGACTCTCAACAATCATTCTTATGATCAATCTTCACATAAATAATTTAATAACTTAAATGCATGAATGGATGTATAATTATTTATAATACCTCTAAATAATTCTCGGTTGCTAACTCCTCTGTGAAGGAGGCACTCTTAAAACAGAGTCCCAAACACCTGCTTGCATAAATTATGCTATTGCATAAATGATTGAATATCATGGCAAACAGAACTCACATCCCTTTTTTTCACTTAAGCTAAGCATTTGTACTCACTACAGGGAGAGCTGGCATATGTTATTGTTCTCTTTGTCAGCTATTTAAACTAATTATTTTTTTTAGGTTATTTAATAATCAAGCTTCAGTAATTTTATGCTTAGTGGAAGTTATACTCTTGTGTGAAAAAAAAATGGCAATCAGAGCACAAGGACTATATTAAGATAGAATGAATACCTCTAAGCTAATAGAAATAAAACCCATAAGCCCTGAAAACAGTTAAGGTAACATTAATTCAGTCGGTGCCCTTTCAGTTTGCCTTAGGAATCATGAATAGCAAATCTGAAATCCCTTTTTCCTCTTGGGAAAAAAATGGTGCCTGGAATATGATATAAACTGTACTGATCAAATAAAAAGCAGAGCCTCAGGCTAAAACAGAGAAAAAGAAGTTACAACAAAGAAAAATGGCAACTTCTATGAAATGGCACATTTATATACCAACAGAGTAAAATTAGAATTTCTTACACTATTGAACTAGCAGCAAAAGAAAAAGAGCTATATTGTAGAAGCATCAGAAAATGGAAATAAATGTTGAATGTATGTTTATCTGAATCGGTCAAATACATTTTTCACATGGGTTTATGGTATGTTGCCTCCACATAAAATGCAGGGCAAGAATACGTAGATGCCAAACAAGGATAAGTAAAAGCCCAGTGTGGTTCCATATTCCATGTCAGGAGACAGTTACGATATAAATGGAATGTTAATCTGTTTGAAACCTGGATTTTTTTGTAATTGATTTGCAATAGCTTAAACAATTCTAAGACACAGTTTCTTAAAAAAAAAAAAAACCTCTTAGCCACCTAATAAGGATAACTGTGTTGGAGGAGGCTTTGATATCCGAAGAAATACATCTCTTCTTCCTAACTTGTTAAATTGATGTGTCGCTAAATACAATTTGTCAATAACAACAAGGGCATCATAGGGATGGACCAGGTGGCGAATAAGAAATGTGAACATGGGTCTGGACTTTAATTGGACAGGGGGCAACATCTTAACTTTTGATTCTCCCCCCCTCTATTTCTGAATAACAGTTTACCTTTTTCCATCTAAAATCATACAGGGCAGGGCAGAGAAAATATGGCAGCAGTATTCTTACATGACTAGAAGAGCCAGGCCAGTCTTTAATCTTTTTTCTTTCTTACTGTCTCAAATATAAAACACACCATATATTAGACATAATTTTCAACTCCCTCAACAACAATATTTGTATTGCTCCAAATTGGCAATCTGTAGCCAAATTTGTGGGATACAATTGTGTGGGGTTCTAAGGGCTTTAGAAAACAGAAATCTTTTAGGCACCCTATACCTAATGGCTGGGACTTTCTCTACTCAGGAAGAGCCAAACAGAAGCTGAGAAAAAGTGTTTATTCACCAAGGTTATATTTGGTGAAATATATTTAAAGCAGGAATATGAAGTACAAACAAACCATTAATTACAAATGTGCTTTCCTTTGGAAATGCTATCACATTAATAATAGCTACAGTTCCTTTTAAAATTGGATATCATAAATTTCTGAGAAGCTTTTACATACCAGAAAGTATATTGTTGAGATGATTCTACACTGAATGTCCTTGGCAGGACTTTGGAGACTTACAGAACAAATGCAATCTACTTTCAGGGAAGGTTGAGCGGTCTTTAGGAAAGCTAAAACAATGTAGTGGGTCACTCTCCAAGCCTGACATTTTTCAAGTTTATGATTTATTTCATCTGGAGGCCAATACCTCAGGAACCCATCTGACTTCAGCATAGGGTTGGCAGATGGTCAGGTATTTTAACAAAATTAATCCTGTGCTGAAATCTTCTCCTATGAGATAAGCTTGTATTTTCCTTCCTCTTTCTTAGAATGCATTGGAATTTATTTCAAATTTCTTTTGGGGTGGTTTAAGTGCCCTTTCTTGTTGTGAGGTAGTGAAGTGTATTAATACTGAGGGCTTTGTTGTTTGTTAGATTATCCACATTCCCTCTAAAAAGGAGGCCTTTCTCCCAGATATCATCCCTTTTGATTTTAATTGGCATATGGGAAGCAAAGTAGGCTAAAGATGACAGGACAAATGATTGAACTGTGAAAAAGAGACCTGACAGCATTACTAAAACCTTCATATGGAAGATAAAGGCAAAAACTCAGTCCTACCTAGACAAATTTCACAGTACATGTCACGTAGTGAATATTGTCAGTTGTATGTCTCTGCAGGGTGATGCACCCCTATCCTAATATTATGGTACATTCCATTACAAGCAGGACACGTGATGTGACCTTATGCGCATGTGTACATTCCTGATTCTCCATTCTTTCTCTTGTGGTTTGTCTCTGACCGGGAGTGGTCGCATTTAATTAGCAAGAATGTAATTATTAAGAATTTATTGTTTTTGTACCGAAATAAATATTTTCTATTAGACTTTTAACTTCGGCTTTATTTCTAAATGTCTGAGTTCCGAGAGAAAGATCAACATTGCCTTTATGGAGATTTATTCTCCTTAACAGTACTTCTATAGTAGGAGTGTCCAACCTTGGCAATTTTAAGACTTGTGTACTTCAACTTATGAACTTCAATTCCCATGGCTGGCTGAGGAATTCTGGGAGTCCATAAGACTAAAGTTGCCAAGGTTGGACATCTCTGAACTACACTAAAAGAAATTTCAAAAGCATTTCCCCCTCATTTTGAATAACAATAGTTACAAAATCCACAGAAGCACTTTTTTTTCATACAACTATTTAGGGAAAGAATTAATGTGTAAATAGGTTGATGTCCAAAAAATAGTTGGGTAAGAATGGGGGCTGGGTTATTTCCTTTGATATATTTATGAATGACACTGCAGACAAACATCTCATTTGCCTTGATTAAAAATGGTTAAAGCTACTAGGGGTCAAGATGTAACTTGGGATCAACCAAAAAAAATGGGTGGGTGGGTGTCAAATTTACATATCTCTAAACTTTAGAGGCAACTTAGTGCTAAGAGGAAATATATGATTGTAGGGTATGTTCCTAAAATGGCAAATTTAGAAAGAACCATATTTAATGATAGGCAGACCAGCAAAAGTCCCCAGAATGCATCTATCAATTTTGCAAGGATTTTCAATTAAACTAAACATTCTAAGAGCCTGACAGAGGTCAGTATAAACAACTGTTCCACTTTTCTTCTTGGTTGTAAGTTGTTACAACAAAGCAGATGGCAAAAGGGAATGCACATCTGTCTTTTGTCTCAGCTAAAAGAGATAATAAAAGGCTTTGAGGTAGAGTAATATAATACAAGAGAACATACTGTTGAACCCTCACACTTCACCAGTTTACTGCAAATCAGCAATCAAAGTACCCAAATTTATGTAGGCATTATAATACTTATCAACTCATTTTCCTGGATAATCTGCTGTTAGCTATGGACAAATGTGGACAAATGTGGAGTTAAGACAAATCCATAATTCCACAGTCATATTCTGTCTTGAAATGCAAAGTAAGTGCTTCTAACAGCCATGCATATTGGTTAAATTAAAAATTTATAATATAGCAGTCTTTTGGAAAAAGGAGGGGAGTTGAGGAGAATTATCCAGCATTCATAATTGTTTCCAATGTTAGCAATTCTAAATCTTTGCATCTACGTGAAATTATTTCTCTGCTCGAATTAGCCTCAAATGTTAGTCATTTCTGAAAGATTCTTTTCATGTCCTGCTTATATCTCAGACCCTGGACTGAAGAAACAATGTTCATTTACTTTCAAGTCAGCACAGTATGGAATATTTATAATGGCATGCCAAAGTAAGGCTATTTCTTTTTCTTTTTTCAAAACAGCGCAGAGAGCGAAAGGGATGCCTGCCAAATTGATCTTCATGAATTTTGATGCACATGAATATAATCTGCCTCTCGTAGACTAATGTGTGAATTGGAACATAATTATATTTCCCATTTTCTTCTTAGAAATTTGCAGTGCAGCTCTTGGCTCACAATCTTTACCAGAATATGCATTAAAACATTGGGGGTGTGTGTGGAGTGGGGGATGGGGGTAGTAGATGCTTAGATCCACGTATATTTAAATATATATGAGTATTAAAAAAAATCTCATTCATGTGAAAATTGGTTACAGTTGGTATGAAGGCATCTTAAATGGCTACAAATAGACTAGAAATGGGTTGATCTATTCCTAAGAAGAGGCAGGAAAGTTTTTAAAATGCTATATGAACATTTGTGCCAATGTGGGAAAGAGGAAAAGTTATAAATCAGACTTTGACACAGGAAGTGTAGAAACAGGAAGCAAGATTCACTAGTGTGCCTTGATTTACTATTACTTACAAGATAAGGGGTTTAAGTCTATTTTGTATTGCATATGCTGCATATGTTTTAGAAGACTTTCAGTCATTCACTAGTTGAATGGTAAATTTGACTGGAAACGCAAACATACAAACCCAATAGCAAGATACTGTAGGTTATTTAGATAAAACATGTGTATTGTTCTATTCTCTCTCTCTCTCTCTCTCTCTCTCTCTCTCTCTCTCTCTCTCTCTCTCTCTCTCATTATGAGTGTGGTTGTGTGCATATGGCATTTGTTCAAGTCACTTTTCATCATCTTTTACTAATTCCATACAATAATATTGACGTTATCAGAACTGGCACACAGTGTGCAGAATATCTCTTGGGAAACCTTTCAGATTTCTTGTTCTAACAGTGCCTGCAACATTAACAAAGCTCAATACTGAAAAGAAAAACTACTTAAAGAATGTTTTCTTTTTTTCTTTTTCCTTTCTCCCCAATGCCTATGTGCTGAGCCAATATTATGAGTGTGAGGGTATGAGTCCCTTTAGTGTGGGATTATATTCAAAAATAAAAGTAGCTAAAAGTACTGAACTTTAAGAATGTTTTTCAGACAATGAAAGCAATAAAATATTATAATAATTAAGATTATGAACATTTGACACAAGTTCTTGAAGAAATATTCTAGTATTAAGAAATGCACACAGGTCTACTCTGAAGATTGTTGCATTGCTAACATAAAACTTCTGTTGATCTTGCTATCAACTTTGGAGCAGATATAATCTCCCCAGATATATGGGGAAATGATTTTGATCCTTGTAGTTAAAAACAGAAAGAAGTGAAACCTTAGCAACAGCTTAGTTTAAGGTACCAGATGACTACACATACAAGCATCATCCCTCTCAAAATAAGAGCTGCTCAAGAGACACTGAAGGCAAATCTTCACAATTTGTATTTGGTAGGAGTAAATTTCAGAGTTTTACTGCTGGAGGGGGCCACTTAAAGTCCAAATACTTGTTCTAAATAGGTAGAGGGCTGTCCAGTTGCTGCTTGAACAAACTGAATGAAGGGAAATCCTTCACTATTCACTAAGCCTTCCTAGCTGAATCCATTACTCCATGACTTATCTTCTGGAAGAAAAGTAAACTTGTACTGTATGTGTCATCTTTTTTTATTCTTGAATAGTAGAATTTTAGCGCTTCCAGTTTTCTCTGCCCAGTTAAACATTTTGGCTCCTTCAGTCTCTCTTCTTTTATAGATAGTTGTTGGGCATTGGCTTGGACAACTGTGATCTTGAGAGGCTTGGCACAGATTTGGATAATCATAATACAATCATTAACCATTGAGAAACTTTTAATTGTGTAGACAATTTTCTTGCGTTGATAAATGCTGCTCCATTTGTTTTCCTGGTGTCATGTCCCAAGAAATAATGAATCCCTCAGACTGTAATTATCTATCCAATGTAGCTCACTGATGTCGAGGAAGTCAATTTTCAACCTGGCTTCTCCCGTTTAATGATATGAAATTTATCATGGTTCATTCCCCGTTGTTATCCAATGTGCCTTCAAATAGTGCAGACCAGGGGTGGGTTCCAACTTACCTCGCTGCTGGTTCGCTCCCTCCTGTGCCACGTTGGCACGCGCGCGCATGTGCAGTAACAAAAAATCTGAAGAAAAAAAAGAAAGCAACTGCATACACAGTGCCAGAACTCAGCTTCTGTGCATGCTCAGAAGGGGGAAAAAATTAAAAATTCAAAAAAAAATCAATTTTTTTTAAAAAGATGGCGGCGCCCATGGACCGGCATTGACTGATCCGGTTCGGTGACATCATAGTGACATCACCAGCGGGTTGCTACTGGTTCGGGTGAACTGGTCCGAACCAGGAGGAACCCACCCCTGGTGCAGACCCTTGATTTCACCAATGTCAGCATCAGCAGCTAAGATGCCAGCTGGGTTTGCCCCAGGCACTTCATTAATGCCTTGACTACTCAATGCAAAGCCTTGCTTTCCCCCAAGTAGCTTATTGGCTACCTTCTAGCCTGAAGGTTCTACCATCGGGCATCTTATCTGATTAATTTGACAGCCTTTCCATAACATTTTCTTAGCAAAGAAAAGGCAGGACACCAGGTCTTACCTCAACCATTCCTGTTTATCTGGGCTTGGGATTGGCATGCAAGTGTGTGACTGATTGAGGAAGTTTTTTTAAAAAAAGTAAATGAGTCCCTGCAGATTCTACTCTGCTATTCGTTGCTGACTATACAGGACGGTGCTCATCTCCAAGGTCATTGTTTCAAGGTCATTGAGCCAGCACTGTCTGAAGACATTTCCATGGTCATGTGGCCAGCATGAGCATGGTTACCTACCCATTAAAGTGGTACCTATTTATCTACTCTCATTTGCATACTTTAGAACTGCTGGGTTGGCAGGAGCTGGGGCAAGGATAGGAACTCACTCCGTCACATGGCGCTTGGGTCCAGCCTACAAGCCCAGTGTCTTAACCGCTGAGTCACCAAGGAACTGAGGAAGAAAGAAGAATAAATATTTGCCTGCCAGAGAATTAACCAGGGAGTCACTTATCATTTTTGACAGTGCATGGCACCATACCAATTTATTCAATGTCTTCATACTTAGAATGATAAGTAGAATATTTTCCCAGAACAAGGAATTAGGGATCTAGGGACATATGCTAGGAACACACATATTTTAGGCACATATTATTTTATGTAGCTTCTTTAGAATGATTTTGAGAAGAAAGAAAGGTCTAGAGAAAAAGAAACTTACTTTTAGGTAGGAAACTATTCACTAAAAATATAAATACTAGCAATGCTGAAGCTGGTGAAAACCGAAGCTGCTTATATATTCTGATCAAACATGGTCTACATTCACTTATTTCTGTCTTTGTTTTCGAATAAAATGAAAGAAAAATCTGGAACCCATGTGATCTTGCCCTGTGCCTATCAGTTCTTGGACGCTCTCTGTGTATTCCTGATGACACTTCATTCATTCTTTGAGGACTCCCTTCCCATCCCATTAATTTTCAGTTTATTCTGTTTTCCACAATTTGGAATAGATAATATTAAAATGTTCAATTAGCAAATTCCTTTCACAATTTAGTGTACAATTGTTCTGGTTCTTATACTTTAAACTCATTCAAAATAAATAGGAATTCTGTCATGTAGTATCTGGGCCAGTTAAGAGAATTTGACTGAAATAGCATCCGTATTTCCTTTTCCTTTTGTGCAAGCTTCTGATAAAACGTAGCTTTGCAAGAACAATTTACAGTTAGCTAATTGCCTTCCATCCCATTCTGAACAATTTCTTTCTCCTTCTTCCAGTTTTGTTGATAAGGCAGGCTACCAGGGATAATGTTCTAATCATTTCTTCCAAATTCCTAGTTTCAGCCTCAGACAAACCAAATAGATACATGCATGCAGATTATGACTTAAGTTTAAAGTATGTGTACAATTCTATTCTTAACTCTATGTCTGAATTCTAAAGTTAAGGAAGTTCTTACAGGATCAGTGGAAGTTCTCTTTCTCTGTTCTGGCTTGTAGCATTTCTGTTGGATTTCTTGTGGCAGGCAAGTCATTGATCCTATCTTCTGATCAGGGGTGGATTCTGAATTTTCTCACTGCCATTTCGCTCAGTGCTGCGCTGCGGTGGCGCGCAAGCGTTGCACGTATGCTCAGTGCTTAAAAAAAGCTTCTGCGCATGCGCAGAAGCTAAAAACAAGATGGCAGCGCCTATGGTGTTGCCGAAAGAACCGGTTTGGAGGCGTGGCAGGCTTGGATCACTGCTGGTTCCAGCGACCCAGGCCGCCAAGTTACTACCATTTCTATAGAACCAGTCCAAACAGGGAGGAACCCACCTCTGCTTCTGATATATTATGTTCTCCCCTTGTTTATTTTTATTTCCTTTATTCCACCTTTTCTCAGAGATTTCAAAATAGATTGGATAGGAATGTCATCTAATTGTTTCCCTACAAATACCACCATATGAAATTAATTACCGTATTTTTTCGGACTATAAGACGTACCAGTGTATAAGACGCACCAAGATTTCAAAGAGGTAAGTAAGAAAAAAATTTTTGTCCTCCCCGGCCCCCAGGAGCACTCTGCAAGCCTCCCAAATCCTCTGTGTGCCCCATTTTTTGCAAAAATGGGCCTGTTTTTTGCAAAAACGGGGGCTTTTTTTGCCTTCCCCCAGCCCATAAGAGCACTCTGCAGGCCTCCCAAACCCTCTGCGCACCCCGTTTTTTGCAAAAACGGACCTGTTTTTCACCCATTTTGCGGAAAACGGGGCACGCAGAGGGTTTTGGAAGCCTGCAGAATGCTCCTAGGGGCTGGGGGAAGGCAAAAATGACCCCGTTTTTGCAAAAAATGGCCCATTTTTTGCCCGTTTTTTGAAAAAAATGGGGGTATTTTTGCCTTCCCCCAGCCTCCAGGACCCTCCCAAACCCTCTGCGCACCCCATTTTTGCGAAAAATGGGCTCATTTTTCGCAAAAATGGGATGCGGGGGCGGGGCTTCAGGAGGCCAAAAATGGCTGTATTCAGTGTATAAGATGCACCGACATTTCCACCCTTTGGGGGGGGGAGGTGCGTCTTATACTCTGAAAAATACAATAGGCTGAAATCATCCAATGAACACTCTGGTCACCTGGTAGCATTTAAATCCAAATGCTCCCTAACACAAGTAGACCTCAACTTACAATTTATTTATTTGTTTTGTTTTGTTTTATTTATTTATTTATTTTGTCAAGCGCATATATGATTACAGACAAAGTATAAACTTTGACTCAGCCTTCCATCCTTCTGAGGCCGGTAAAATGAGGACCCAGATTGTTGGGGGCAATATGCTGAACTCTATAAACCGCTTAGAGAGGGCTGTAAAGCACTATGAAGCGGTATATAAGTCTAAGTGCTATTGCTATAAACATGATTGTGAATACATAAGATATATAAGCAATATACATAGTTCATTTAGTCACCGTTCAAAGTTACGACAGCACTGAAAAAAGTGAGTTATGATCCTTTTTCACACTTACGACCATTGCAGTATCCCCATGGTCCCGTGATCAAAATCAGAATGTTTGGCAACCCACTCATACTTATGACAGTTGCAGTGTACCTGGGTCATATGACCGCCTTCTGCAACCTTCTGACGAGCAAAGTCAATGGGGAAACCAGATTCACTTAACCACCATGTTACCAACTTAAGTGATTCACTTAACAAATGTGGCAAGAAAGGTCATAAAATGGGGCAAAATTCACTTAATAAATGTCTCACTTCACCACAGAAATGTCAAGCTCAATTGTGGCCGTAAGCCAAGAGCTACCTGTATTTAAACCATTTTTATTTTTGAGAAGATATGTAAATACTTTTCACTTAATATACAAATTCTCCTTTTCTATTGTTCCAGGTTTTTTTTAAAAAAAGCATCCTTCAGTTGCTATATTCCAATCATGAGAATTATCACATCAAGTATGTTATACCTATTAAGTTGTATTTGTCTTCCTGTGCTAACAGTTTAAGTTCACCTTGTTTATTTACCACATTCTAAGTATGAACATGAAGGGCAGAAACCTTTTATATATATCTTGATTTGAACTGTAATTTCAAGGGGCAGGTTCATGGCAATGGAATACTGTGCATAGAGATAAGTTACATGGAAAGGAAAACTGTGAAAGCCAAACCAATGATTGAAAACCAAAGGGATAAAAACCAACTTTATCAAAACCAAGGGATTAAACAAAAGTATTCGGTGTCTACAGATACTGATGTCTAAATATTTGAGGGAGATCCGGATACAGGTTTCCTTCCATTACACTTAATTTAGTGTATCAACTTCAACGGTTCAGGCGTGCTGCAGCCATCTTTCTGTTTCTCAGATTGCCACAGAATGGGAGAGGAGAAGTCTGGAATGTCAACCCAGACAACAACAACAACAGACCATCACGTGGGAACCAAGATCATTTCAACAGGTGCTGTCCAGAGACCAAGGAGAGTTGCCAAGGAGATGCCAGAATACCTAATTGGACAATATGTGACCTGTGACGATGAGGGAAGGAATTATCTATTCTTTAATTATACTGAAACCACGGGAAATATTTGGAGCTGGTTTTGTTTTCATTTGTGCTGACATGATGTACTCAATAAAACAGTTCTTTGGGGAAGTTGAAAGTCTCAGAGTGCTGAATTGGTTGGGTTCATTATTCAGAACCTTGACATTGTGATTTAATTGTTCCATTTATTGAAATAAATGACCAAAAATCAACATTGTTAACTTATAAAGTTAAAAATGTTTATAACATATTCCACTTGCTGCTGACTAAGGTAGACTGAATTTAGTATGGCTTTTGTGGTTGAGTTCTAGGCAGTGGTGGGTTCCTACCGGTGTGGTCCACTCTGTCATTCTGGTAGCGGCCAGCAGATGGCGCTATTTGTGCTTGACAGCTCCGGTGCCGTCTTCCCCGGTCTGTCGCGCAACGCCATCTTTTTTGGGGAATTTTTTGGCTGATTTTGCTTCCTGCGCATGCGCGGAAGCAAAATCTCGTGAGGGGACGCACGTGCACATGAGATTTCAGTGATTTTTTGCTTTCATGCATGTGCGGAAGCAATAAAGTGCCAAAATTGTGTGTGTGCACGTCCCCTCACGAGATTTTGCTTTCGCACATGCGCAGAAAGCAAAATCGCATGAGGCATTGCACATGTGTAGTGAGCATGTGCGTGCTGAAACATGGTGATGCGCATGCAGCGCACCGGTAGCGCAAAGAACAGGCAACCCGCCCCTGGTTCTAGGAGTTAATATCCCCTACCTCTGAAGCATGGAGCTGCTAAAAATGCCACAAAAATGGAATGGAGTTCCTGATGTCCAAGCAGATCACTAAATGTAATTACCTATACTTTATTGGTTTGCAGAGGATTACACACTGAAAAGTATTTGTAGAAAGGAATAGACAAATTGTAATATTTTCCTATGGAGCCATATATCAAGTATTTAGCCCAATGCAAAACACAGCCACATTAACAGGTTTTTGGCAGCCTTGAAAGAAACGCATGCTAATGCAAAGCTGGATGAGCGTAATGGAAAGCTGCTAATACAAAATGACTTTGATGCCACATTATTCCTGGAATTTTGCTGCTGGCTTAGTTGGAGCCTATTCAGCAATGTTTGTGACCACAGTAAAATAACGGATTAAGTTTGGCACCCATTCCATTCTGCAGTCTGCTCTGAGGCTTCTTAGATTAAAAATGTCTTTTACTTGTGGCTTTTCAAATTTCCCCATTGTATCACAGCACCTTAGTCACTTTTTAAAAATGCCATTTTGAGACAATTAGACTGTATCTGTGTGTGTTCCAAATGTGGCTATTTAGTGCTAAACTGCAGATCTAAGACCATCTGGAAAAGAAGCAGAATATGCTATGGGGGTTATTGTGTGCCAGAAGAAGTACCACTTTCATTAAAGCGGTACATATCCTCTATTTGGTCTCCTCCCAATGCACAGGTGGTGTGTACTGCAAGCTGAGCGAGGATGCTGAGAGCTGAGCCCTAAAGGAATATAACTGAATGCCAAAAATATTTTGTACAACTCAAGCTTAAAAAAATATATCTTTAACTATGTTAACATTATGTTCTTCATAATGTGGGAAAAGCATTACCTAAGCCATTTCATCTGGGCCATGATCCCTAAGTGGCAGAAAAAGGTAGGTGACATATTTAGGCCAAGAACTACAGGTTGAGTGAGAGACTGGAATTGCATTGCAAAAGTGAGGAGAGCCAGGCAAAAGTGGATGTGAGTTAATATTATGTTATTATATTAATATTAATTAAACAGTTAATTGTTTTTGATATATTTAATAATTGTTCCTGTTTTGTCCATTAAAAATTAGAAGCAATTTTTGGAAAGACCTAAAGAGGTTTTTTGGGGGGGATGTTGGTCTAGGACAGTGATGGCAAACCTTTTTCGGCTCGGGTGCCAAAAGGGTGCGTGCGTGCGCAATAGCTTGCGCACGCGTGCCCACGCCCATAATGCAATGCCCTGCGCATGCGCACAACTCCCCGCGCTGCCCCCACACACATGCGCACAGGCCTCACTGAAGCCTCCAGATTTCCAGTAGGCCTGTTGGGCTGTTTTTTGCTCTCTGCAGGGTTCAGGAAAGCCTCCTGAAGCCTGGGGATGGCGTAAAATGGCCCAACGGGCCAATTGGGAGTTCGGAAATCAAAGGAAGTGGAGCTGCCCTACTACTTACCTTCAGATAGTTGCAACCAGACCTCACACACCTCGGCCCATTTCTTCTGCAGCTGACAAGGCTTTCCTGAAGGCCTGTGTAGCCGATAACAGAGCTCTGGATCAATATGGAGCTCTGTTATCAGGTGCAGAGGCCTTCAGGAAAGGCCTTTAGGAAAGGCCTCTGCAACTGACAACAGAGCTCTGGATCGATCTGGCTGCAACTGTCCAAAGCCGAAGAAGTTCCTCAAGACCTCTGACAGAGAAAAGAAGACTGAGGGTGAGCACACAAGTGAACTTCCGGTTGGCCCATTCGCCCGTTTTTGCCGTGAGCAGAGCAGAAATGGCCGAAAAGGTCGAAAATCAACTGGTCAGCACGCGCGCTGAAGCTAACATAGGGCAATGCTTCGCGTGCCCTCAGATATGGCTCCGCGTGCCACCTGTGACACGCGTGCCATAGGTTCGCCATCACTGGTCTAGGACCATACATTTAGTACCCTCACAATATGGTAATAATGAGTTTTCTATCCATTTGTTCATTGATCACAGAAGGTATTTCAATAAAATAGCTTTTGAAAATTTGGAGTAGTCAGAACTCTGTTACTGTACACAATCTAAGTAGGTTTGAATATATTATTGGTAATCATTTTTTAATGCCATTTGAGTTATTGCAAGAAGATTTTGGATTTTCTAAAGTTGTGAAATGGAGGCATATTCAATTAAAACATACCAATTGCAGTTTTTCATCAAACTACATTAGCAGTGTCTAAAATTTCCTGAATTATTGTCAATATTGGAATTAATTTTTGACAATACAACTGTCTTAATAAATAAAGTGTATAGTCAAGATTGATATCAGTAGTTTATAAGAATTATGGAATAAAAAGTCAGAACACCTCATGTTAACAAATCAATGGTTCTTTAAAAAGCAAAAGTATATTCTCATGCCCTTGCATGAATTCAGTAGAAACCCTATAAGTGGAATAGTCTAGCCCCCAATAGCCTTGGATTTAGGGTAGATCAAAGGCACATTTCTCCAATTTATTAAAGACTTTGTATTTGCAGATTCTGTTTTAAAATGTTTCTGACATGAGTCATTTGCAAGAATTCTCAGAGGAAAAAAATCAATTTGTCATCCAAATACACTCTACATATTTGTCTAAAGTGTCAGAAAATATTTTGAATCTGGAGAAGCTTGTCCACAATTAACCAAGCCAAAACTATTGCTTGTTGTACCTGGTGTCAAATGCAGTTAAGGATTAATGTTTCTTATTCATTTTGATCAACTTCCTTCAATGTGACCTGTAGATCCATACTTATGGCAATTCAAAGCCAAGTCCAAAGCAGGAACTTTAGCTGTGCAAGAGCTGGGTTTATTTTTTAAGAGTTATACAGTAAAAGTATAAAATGGGGTCTCTTTAATGCTGGATTCTGATGAAACTGTTGGGAAGAGGAGAATGGGTGATGAAAGCCCATAAAACCCACCCCCTTTGCCATTTCTCCCATACTTCAACTCTTCCAACCAGCTACCTATTACCAGGAAATGTTGAAATAGCTGCTTCAAATAATCTGGGATGCATTCTATGCTGACTTTGCTTGAGTTTGTGAATCTCATGGTTACAGTTGTCCTCCTAATCAAATCATCAAAGGATGCTCTAAATCCTGATCACTGTCTAATACTGGATCATTAAGATCAGTAATTGGTAGTTGGCTGCCCCTTCTTTCAGCAAAATCAGGGCCCAAGTTCTTGGTGCAATCTGTTGGAAATTCTACTGGCTGATTGGCTATAAGAAACTCACACTGAGTTGTAAAGGTCAGAAATTGTTCCTGGTTTCCTCCAAATTTCTCTAGCAAACTATTATAAGAACACAGAGTTACAATTCGGCTATAGGCTAAAGGCTGTTATGCTTCTGCTTGTTGAGGTATTTTGGGCAAAACATTCTGTTAGTTGCACCATGGCATTTTGTAGGTTAGTTGTTAATAAATCTATCTGATGTTGGGTTGTGATAAAGCTACAGCAAGTGTTCCACAGACAGTGTAGTGCCTTGAAGGTTAGATGCCATCCTCAATAACAAAGGTAAAATCCCCAGCTTTTCTTGAAACATAGTAAAAGACTTGTAATAATGTTGTCAACCATACAAGGTAGACCAGACCAGGAAACTTGTTCCACAAGAAGACTAGATCTCAACTTTATTGAGATAGGCATTAGCAAGAGAATCTTACAAGTCTGCATATGTTTTCCCTTCCCTCTCTCAGGAAGTTATGGGGAATCATCCCGGGCTTAATGCATGTTTCTGCATCTGCTATTGTGGTGACTGGATGGCTTCTCCAAGTTCATTTCCATAGCTCCCTCCACACAGTGAAGGCCTGGTTCCTCGATCCCCTTCCTCCCAGTGCTTGGAGGACTGAGAAGATCTTACAGAGCATTCACGAAGAAGTAATGTAATAATGGTAGACCCTAATTACCTGGAAGTGCCTTCATTGCCCTCCAGTGCTTCTTAATTCCTTCCAGTGTCTGTTTTATTTTTTTCCTACATCGATCATAAGAAGGGACAGTGGTCATCAGGAGTCTCTTACATATAGCACTTAGACTTATATACCGCTTCATAGTGCTTTACAACCCTCTCTAAGCGGTTTACAGAGTTCAGCATATTGCCCCCAACAATCTGGGTCCTCATTTTACCCACCTCGGAAGGATGGAAGGCTGAGTCAACCTTGAGCCTGGTGAAATTTGAACAGCTGAACTGCTGAACTAGCAATCAGCTGAAGGTTGCAGTGCTGCTTTTAACCACTGCGCCACCTCGGCTCCTCATATGCAGGTGGCTTACTTAAAAAAAAAAACCTAAAGGCAGAATCTGGAACCAAGACTGAGAAATGAAACGAAGGTCATTCTATCTCCCAATTTACTATTGAAATATTTCTGATTACATATTTATGTCATTCATGGGGCCAGTCTTATATCCATGCTTAATGTTAATCCTTAATATGAACATTTTTAATGTTACTGAAAGGTTATATTGTAAGGAATATCCTTCTGGGTTCAGTTCCAAGTGGGGAAAAAGACACTGGATTCATGGAAGTTGCTTGGAAAGAAGGTTTAATATGGTGGACAGGAGCACATGACATGAGCCCCTGTACAGAAAAGGTAGATCACATGCTTCCAGATGTGGGTGAAGAGAAAAGGAAGGGGAAGATGCTGAGTCCCTTGGTTTTATAACCTCTGTTGGGCCCCACCTCTTAGATTCCTGTTCCTGTGTATGTAATGCACTCCGATTGGTGGTCAGGCTCCCAGGAGGCCATTCAGTGGCAACTCCAAAGGCTTTTGTCTGTCCCAGGCTTGGCTGAATGAAAGGGCCTTGGGCAATTCCTAATATGGCTATGACTGAAGGAGATAAATCTTTGTTATATAGAAGACTGCTGCTGGGCCCAATCCTTAATGGCCCATTGACAAAAGTGGGGGCTACTAAGAGGAGTCTGTTGTCTGCTTAAAAGCATATTTCTAGGGATATTCTATGGAATATATTCTGCCTTTTAATATTTCCTAGGATATTTCATTTTTCTAGGAGAGGGGTGGGTGCTAACTTCCTACAGTTATATACTAAAATTAGGACATTAAATTACTGGAGACCAGTAAAGCCAAACATAAAGATAAAAGCAAGGGTAAGACAATTGAACAATGCAGGGCATGTTTCCCTTAAAAGTCTGTAGAAGACACATTTCATCTGAAACCGGTTAAGAATGAGAACAAGAGTTCAGCTGATGGAAAACAACTCTCTCAGATTTTTCCAGAAGGAGCTTTGTTGTTCTGAAATTAAAAACTAGCCAGGACAAGGAAGAAAGAAAGAAAGAAAGATAGCTGAGTAGGACGATCTGTTGATTTCTTCCCCGGTCTACTTTCAGTATTATCGAATGATTAAAAGATAAGGAGTGCAATTTCAGAGTCTGAACACCGGGTCCTCCAAAAAGTCAATATATCTTGTGGCTGCAGGGGAAAACCGGAGGAAAGGAAATGAGAAGCCACTGATTGGCTAACAATGAAAGCTCCTGCTTTAGCTTGTTGCTAACCGGCCCTGAATTCCAAAGGTAAATATTGCTTTCTTTCTCTGTTGAGGACGGGGAAAAAAATTGATTTTGGCAAGCTGCGTGTATCACAATATAGAGGTTGTCTGTGACAGATTTTGTTAAGGTTTACAATTATTTTAACAAAAGGACAGAAGCATGTATATTTATATTGTTTCCACTGGTGCAGAGAATGGACTTTCATTTCCTTTATAAAGAAAGTCAATTGAGCATGACACTAATATATTGTTCCAAGGAAAGTTAGCTCAACTAAACTGGACGCTTGGTAGGAAATTTAAAAAGAAAAGCTATTTCTGTTATCAGTTTTAATGAATGCCATTAAGTGATAACCAAAAAAGAAAGAGATAAAAAAAGATTGCTAAGAAAACATCCTTCCTATTCCTCTAAATTATCACGACACCACAATCTGTGGCTATAAAGTTAATTTCCTCAGTAATTACATTCTGTTTAAGAATGTGAGCACTTAAAAGACCAAGAAATGGACAAATGGGGAACTCTAAACTGTTGTGGATAACTTAAAGCTTTTCACCATTTATTCCTTCATTCTCCTGTCCATAAAAAGCATAATCAAAAATTCTATATTCCAAAGATATCATACCTTTAGCCAGATATTATTGGAACACAATGTCCTTGGAAATAAAAATTTGGACAGTTGGAAGTCTTCATTTGAATTTTTTTTTACTTTTATTGTTTTGACGATGACTTGAGGGTGCAATGAGTGAGTGAGTGTGCCAGATATTACAAGGCAACTGGATGTGACTCCAAATACCTGGACAGCAATAAAGATGCAGAAAACTCTTTGCTGCTATCTAGTGGTGAATTGGATTTTTACAACTCTTATCTAGTTGTCTGTAATACCGGTATATACGGTAATTCTTTATTAGTTGCATGGTGTCTTCCAAAGCTAGGGGTTCTCAGCATGGCAGATATAATCTAAGAAGACTTTCCTTCTTTGAATAGCTTATATCAGTGATGGCGAACCTATGGCATGCGTGCCACAGGTGGCACGCAGAGCCATATCGGAGGGCACGTGAGGCTTTGCCCTATATCAGCTCCAGCGCACATGCATGCGCTGGCCAGCTGATTTTCAGTCTTGGGGAAGGCCATTTCGCCCTCCGGAGGCTTCAGTGCGAAAAACAACCCAACGGGAAAATCGGAGGTTTGGAAAAACGGACTTCCGGTTTGCCTGTTGTGCTGTTTTTCGCACTCTGGGGCTTCAGGAAGCTTCCCTGAAGCCTCCGGAGTGTGAAAAACAGCACAACGGGCAAACTGGAAGTCCGTTTTTCCAAACTTCCGGTTTGCCCATTGGATCATTTTTTCACTGTCCCAGGCTTCAGTGAGGCCTGTGCGCATGCCCGGGGGCAGGGAGGGTTGTGTGCATGCACAGGTGGCAGCACGGGGGTGCACATGTGTGTGGGGAAAGAGAATGGGTGTGGGTACATGCGCACACGCTAGCGCACGCACATACCCCCCTTTTGGCATGCGAACCAAAAAAGGTTCACCATCACTGGCTTATATTTTTCATTTTAATAAATACAATATTTGTATGAATGTAGCTTTGCTGTAAAAAATTATATCCATGATTAAGTGCATTTATTAATTATAAAAGGCATGTAGTCTCCCTTTTGAATACACCACATAGTCAAACAGCAATGTAGCATCAGTAAGAGATCAACAACCAGCAAAATAATAACAACAAAGCAAAGGACCAAAAAGTAATCATAAATTAATCACTAGAGCCTATAATGGTAATAAATCTCAAATGGCCAGGAACACTACAAGGATGTAAATCCTAAGTATAGAGAGAAAAATATATAAATGTTTGCACATTATAAATAAGAATGTTTTCTGTGACAGAATCATTCGGTGCATGAATGTTTAACATACAAATATAAAAAGATTGGCACTTTGCTTCTAGCCAGAGGTTTAAAGATGCAGTATGTGCAGCCTTCACTTGACAACCTGCCAAAAAGCAGCAGAACTAATACAATTGGCTGGTGGAAGAGGGATGTCTAACCCTTTCTTTCCTTGGGGCTCCACATTCTATATTTTCTGTAGCCAAGGAAGCATTGGATGTAGCAGTGATATGAGATGAGAATGCCCAAAAAGTCAATAGTGGCCATGTTGGTACTGAAGTCAGATTGGAATCCCTAATTTGCTTCATTGTTGAATAAGGAAGCTACCTTGCCCTTTCCTTTTGTAGAAAAAGTATTAGGTTTCTTGTACCTTGTGCTGATAGACACGGCCTCCTTCTTGTTAATACAAAGATCAGATGACGTGGTAACCTATTTTTGGACAATGATAACTGAATTCAGTGTATACAGCGTTGGATCCTTGGTGCTCTCTGTAGACATTTCATGATCAAACAAGGTAACATCATCATCGACTAGCACTGAAGATATTACCTACTTTGGTGATGAAACATCTGTAAGAAAACCACCAAGCTCAATGGACACCACAGTTCAACTCTGAGCTATAAATATTATATTTGAGCTATAAGTATGCTCCCTCCCATATTTGGGTATACCAGGGTGATTCGACAGAAAAAAAAATATATCCCTTCCCTGGTACAAGCTGATATAGGAGGAGAGCCTGTGGCTTAGAGATTAAAGATACTGCCTTACAGGCAGGCTGCCCAGGTTCAAATCACAGTAAGGGTATGGCTAGCTGATGAGAGCTAAATAGCTTGAAATAGTCTCCCTTCATTTTCATTATCTAGTAATATTAGTAATACTAGTCTCCCTTCATTTTCATTATCAGCAAAAATGTGTTACACACACACATACATGTATTACATTAAAAGCAAGCCTACTGGGCTCTGTAGCTTTGGTGTTTGGACTTTTGTGTTTGTTCTGGTTTGGTCCCACCTTATAAAGAGAAGCTTTACCAATTATCTCAATATTTCATTATAAACAATCAAATCAATTATATGTTTCAATTTACATTCATGTCATTTCATTTATTGTGTATATATAAAAAGACATATACTCAGGACCTATATTAAAAAGAATATGTCTGCTTTTTTCCTAAGCAGATAAAAATAGTCACTGTCACCATGCTTGTTTAACAGTCACTAACAGTCACCATTATTATTGATGTTTGGATCCTCAAATGGCCCAATAACTTTTTCTCTTTTCTCAATACTATCTATCCATTCAATTCACCTATCAAAATATGTTTCTTTTGGATCCCATTCATTTAGAATGTTGCACGTATTTCTGGCTATTACATCATTCCCTGGAGCAGTGAAAGCAATTGTTGCTAGCCTGTGAACTTTTACTGTCATCCAAACCTAAAGCAACCTAAATGACATCAATTCATTCTTTCTGGTATACATTTTATCTTGTTTATTCATAATTAAATTTACAGCTCAATTCCCCAGTACGCATCAATTAACTTTGCCACACAAGATCACTCTAGCTTTATTCAAGTGTATTATATTTTTCTTCTTTCTTTTAGTTTCAGACAGTGAGAGACTACAACACTTCTATTTCATCTCTTTGGTTACATTAATTCATGTTTTTTTAACCATTTATTTGTTTTACATTAAAGTTGCAATCATATTTCATTCTAATTACCAGATGGGCTTGTAAATCAATCTCCGACTTTTTCTTCAATTGAGGGTTTCACATACTGTAGCAGCTAGAGATACAATATAGGTTACCAGCTCTACTCATAATCTTGCCACATGCAGCATTCCATTCTGACAGCAGAGATAGTACTGGTATGAATATGCCCTAAGGATACTCCTGCTATTCTACGCAACACAGGATAGCTTCTCTAGATAATATTTTTCTAGCCAATATATTATTGCTCACATTTCACCAACTTAAAGTACACGCAATTTACATTCAGAATGTATTTTAAATATCTGTTAATTAATAGCTTCTTAGTAAGATGCTACAGGGGATAATTCTTTGCCCAGAAGCTGGGTGGAGTCCAGGAATCAAAGTAATCAGCTAATTTTCAGGCTGCTGGGGTCCATGACTCCCAAGAAATTTAGAGAAGTTGTGGTTGCTTCAGTTCTGCTGGACTGCTTCAGCACTGCTGCTGCTCTGCCACAGTCAACTCCAGTCATGTCATCTTCAATTTCAGCTTTTCCTGACAGCATTTCACAAGTTCATGGGAGCAACAATCCCTCTGCACTTGTACCATACTTCTGTTCTGTCCCGGCATCGAGCCCACCAATAATTACTCACACACAACTGTCTAAACACTGTTTGTTTTATTAATGAAAGCAAAGTCTTCTAATACATTCTTAGAAGCGTCCAAAGCAAAATTAAAGACAGAAGTTCTTTAGTTCTTAAACCCAGCTGTTAATATCTTATCTTAACAGCTGGCTGAAGTCCAAGAGGTAATTGGCAAAGCTTACTGTGCTTGGCATGAGTCCCGGAGCTAGGAAAGGCAAGAGACAAGATGCAAACTGGATTCACAGAATTCAAGAGCTAGAATCAACGCAGAGAATGCCAAAACAAGAGTCATGGAGCAAGCTATGATCAGAAGGTCTCTTCTTCAATCGTTGTTCTCTGCAACTAGGCTCAGCGTGGTTAGGACTTAAGTAGTCTAAGGGCGTGGCCAATTAGCCTGCAGCTCTACTCTTGAGTAGACCTCTCCGGAGTAAACCTTCCTGCCTCTTGGCAACCCTGTGTGCTCTTGCATTCAGGAAAGGAGTAGCCCCTCCTTTCTCAGCACTGTCAAGAGGCACTGAAGGTTCCAAAGGCCCAGGCTGCACCATCTGCGGGCGGGCCACAACAACTTCCTCCCTCCCTCCTCCCCCACCTGGCAGTAGCCACTTATTTGCCTGCTGGAAAGGGAAGGGAAAAGAAGAGACGGGAGGGGAAGGAGGGTGGAAGGGAGGGAGAGAAAGAAGGTAGAGGAAAGAAGAAAGGAAGAGGAGGGAGGGAGGAAGGAAAGAAGCAGAAGGGGAAAAAGGGAACGAGGGAGAATAGGGAGGAAGAAAGGAGGAGAGATGGGACGAAGGGAAAAAAAGAATAAGGAAAGAAGGAACAGGAATGAAGGAAGATTTTGGATGCTCACTGCTAGTTTCCCAGAAGGAAACTCAATGGGAAAGCTTCCAGGAAATATCTCCCATTCCCACTTCTTCTTTGACCACTCACTTTTTTGGTGTGCCCTGGTTCTGGAACTGCCTGAAGTCCCTGAGCTGCAGCAGGAAGTTGTGGCTTCCCCAAGCTACTCCAGCCTTGCAGTGCAAAGCTGCAGCAGCTTCAGACCAGTCTCACCTTGTAAACTAAATCAACCCAGACCGGGCAAGCAGTGTGAAGTTGCAACTGTCCCAGCAATGTGGAGTGAAGCCCCAGCTGACCAGCCACATTACTGTGTTGAGTTTGTAGATAGACTTCTGACTTTTCTAGGAATTTCTTATTTCCACAGATGAGTGTCAGAATGGTTAGAATAGATATGCCTCTAGATCCTTCACTTTCTCCTCTAGAAATCTGATCAGTTTCCATTTGCTGAATCCAAATACAATGCATACCTTGCAGATCACCACAGTGCTAGCCCCTTTCTCTATGACTTCATTGTTCTTAAGGGTTGTGCAGATCCAAAGAGTTAGGCTCCTGTAGACTTCCTGATTTAGGTTCTTAATTTTAATATCCGTGTGGGCTGCTAGCTTGATCCAATGAGACAAAGTCCCACTTCTCAATGGTTTACGGTGAGCTCTTCTTCATTCTTCCAGAATTCTCTGGTGATATGCAAACGTTCCCAATGAAGCATTAATTTATAATAGATGAAGGACTATATAGCTATCCTTTATCAATCTCTTTCCAATCATACAAATATGCAATATTCACTTCGATTGTCCTTAGATTAGTCTCTAAACTCTAACTGTACATAGAACATAAGCAAGCATCTCCAAAAACAGTGATTTTCCAGAACAAATAGGTAAAATCATGTCTATCCAGAAGGAGCTCACTAGAGCACATGTCAAAGTTGCATTATGATTATTACATCTCTAACATTTAGCTGTACCCATCATTTTCTTCCTTAAAAGACTCAATATAGTTAATACAAACAAAACAATATTCTGTTAAATTAATCATAATTTAAAACATTTGAAATATTGCATACCTATATCAAAACTGTCATTCACTGATGCTTATATGCCACACATTTTAATGCCTTATTTTGTTCCTCTCAAAAAGTTTTCACATAGTTGTTTAAACCATCTAGTGCTAGAGAAGATTCTGAACCATTTAGGACATGATTATTTAGCTGCTTCAATTTCAGTTTGTTCAATCATAATAAGCAAGAATTGAGTTTTTTTTAAATCTTCTTAGGTTACAGAACCACTATATTGCCATATATGATTTTATAAGAACTCTTCAAAGTGTTTCACGTATATCGAGGAATGGGCAGATTAAAATAGAATCTATTCTAATTTCACCAAAACTGGAAACACAGCAACTTATTATTATGGCTCATCTACAGCAGAACAATGAACACTTTGGAGTAATGAAAATACAGAAGCTGAGAACATAAGGCTGTAACAGCAGGCCACGGAAACTGAACCAGTATATACATAGTAGTATGTTGAGTATAAAATGAGTTGCTTAATGACATAGAAAATCCTATTTAATTAATTTCCAGAGAACCTTAATGCACTAACAATAAAGGCCAAGTTCTACACTATATTTTTTCCATACTGATATTGTATTCATTTTCTTGCAATTACTGAATTTGGATCTTTCTATTAATATTTTACTAAAGTTATGATTTGCTATCTTCACAGTATCAGTTTCATACAAATCTATAATGACAATTAGTTCTGCATGTGTTGATTTTATGGCTTCTATTATTTCAGAGTAACTAATTTTGATTTATATCCAAAGACAATGCAAATATGGGCTGTTGCATTATAACATTCACCAAATTCAAATAAGTGTTCATCAACTCATAGATTAATTTGAGCTTTATCTTCTAATAAAAAAATAGAAGGTGCTAATTCTTTATTTAATATACATTTTAACAAATGAATATAACCTGTTGCCTTGAGTTCAGTAAAAATTCACAAGCTATGCTATCTTGGGAAAGAGCCATCCCATAATTTAGGTAACACTATTGGGAAGGCCATCTATCCTATCCCACTAATAAAGAGAAATGTTAAATTATTTTACAGAAGCTGATTCTCAAAAGTTTCAGCAAACTTTTATTTAAAAATATAAATGCTAAGCCAGAACCTGACATGTACACCTAAATACTTGAATGGAATAAAGAATTTGAGATTGCTAAATAGCCCAGATGTTGGGAAGAAACTCTTTGATAGAGTTTAGATGATATTTGTTCAATAAAAATATTATTTTGGACTTACTGGATTCTATTCTGTTTATATAGAAAAGGCTTGAGTAAATTATCATGTTAATGGAAATTCAAAGGATTTAAAGCTTCCTTTAAACATATATTTGTACAATCCTGGTAATTGTTTTATTCTGGGAGAAAGTTATATGTATTAACTGCAAGAAAGATTAAATATTCTTTTAAATGTTCACATTCTTTTGATCTGTATTCCTTTTGCCTGGAAATTGAAATTTGGACAAAGAAAGCAGATTCTCCATGTTCCAGCATACATAAAAGATATATTCTTCTTCATTGAAAACATAAAAAGATTAAGCTATTCAATAGTGTGCAGAATTGATTTCATTAGTAACATTTGAAAATGTATCAATGTAGATTAGGGTTCATTATAATAAAATAAGGCTATCGTTCATTGAAATGCTTACTCTATGTTTTTTATCATTTTTAATTGTTTGTTTATTTTATATGGAATGTGTATTAAATTAATAAAATAAAAGTCCTGTGATTCCTTGACAATTTTTAATAGAAAACAATCACCCAGCAATAAAAAAATGTCAGAATTATGTGTTTGTGTCTCTTTGTGTATACACAGGTATATGTATATATGTTTTCTTTCCTCTCTGTCAAATGTGGAGATAGTACCCCAAAGATCTCCTTCCTCATTTAATGTCATTATCCTTGCTCCAACTAGCATTTGTTTGGATGTTTGCAGCCCAGATCTGGTATTCTTATGGTGAGTTAAAGTCAGCTCCCCCAACATCACTGTGAAAGTTATTAAAACAACGTATGTTTACATTTGAACTATCTTGATTCTCACCTTACTTTAATCATATTCCAGTTGTGGATTGTTAATTTTTTTATATCTATTTTTTCTGACTCTAATAAAATATTTAAGGGATAAAATATTTTTGGAGTTAAGATGGAAATAGCAGCATTTACCTAGAAGAGAGCACTATATAAAAAGAATAATAATATTGTTATATTGGTTATTTTTTACTTTTTATTATATTTCTTATTTTTTCTTTTAAAAAGAGATATGATTAGTTTAAAATTGATATTAGCATCAGTCTGTCATATATAAAATGAGTTAGCATAAAAGCACTCAAGGAAAGGCAAAGAAAGTGAAAGAGGAAGTAGAAGGGGAGGAAGAGAAGGTGTAGAGAGGGTAGAGGAGGAGGGAAGGAATCAGAAAGTAGGAGGAGATGTTGGAGATAGAGAGAGGGGAGTGTAAATAAAGTAGAACAGACTGATGACTGATGAGGCAAGTGTTGAATAAGATATTGATTTTTGAATTATTGACTATATTGAACAAATTTGTATTTTTATTGTAATATTTTAAGGTACATGTGTATTGAATTGTATATGAAGTGGAGAAAATAAAAAAAAAATGTACAAAAAAAGAACAGGTGTTGAAAATGGGAGCTGTAGTGAAAGAGGACCTCTTGCTATCCTGGAAGTTTCAACTAAAGGAACTTAGTCCATCACTGCATCTTTTATTCATATTCGTAGGACATACAGCTCCATCTACTTACTTCAACTTACTTCAACAAAGCTGGCTGAGGAACTCTGGGAGTTGAAGTCCACAAGTCTTAAAGTTGCCAAGGTTGGAGACCCCTGTCCTAAACTGTTCATACTTACTCATTAATAAAACAGCAGCATAACTATGTGTGGCAACGACAAGCATCAGCAAAATATCTTCTATTCTTTATAAAGTCATGAAAACGCTTGTTAGGAAGCAAACTCATTTCCACTCCCAACTGTGATTTACAAGACTTCAGGCACTGATGATACTTTGCCTGCTTGATTTAAAAAAGCTCCTGATATAACAGAATCTGACACTGTTTACTTCAGCCTATTATGTCGACTGCACTCACTGAATGCTTCAGTGGAAGAGAAAAATCGAAAGATGGCTATTCACTGTAATGTCACCTGCTTTTTTTTTTTTTTTGCTTTTTCTTTTTTAAGGAAAATCAATTGTTGGAGCTCCAGATATACTCAGCCAATTCAAGCGTTCCACCTACATTTTCACAATCATTGCAGTCTTTAGACATTTTGAAAATCCTAGCTTAGTCTCCTTTTAGTTTAGATTCAAATTGGTTAATCCACTAGTTATGACAATGTATCACTAAACAGAGTAGCTCAATTGTCGCAGGTTGCATGTGCAAAGCGAAAGATCTTTCTCGCTCTCTGCGACATATTGCTTCATTATATATTTCTTGGCAGGACCCTTTTATGACTGAAATAATTAGTAGTGTTTAGTATTTATAGCTGGTTATCATGATGCTTTCTGTACTGCTAATTAATTTTATGGCCAGCATGCTTCAAATGCAATTAGTTAGGTATGGCAATGATCATAATATTTTACATATTCAGGGCAACATTTTGCCTATGTACTGTGAAACTTGCTGGTAAACTGAATGTCAAATTCACTTAATGTCTTGCTCATAATGCAAATGTCCATGCCAAGTATGTGTAGATCAGTATTTGGAACTAAATAGTGGCAGTTTTGACTATTTTTTAACTCCTTCTTTTTTTTAATCCATAAAGAAAGTTTTGGAAGCAAAACTCCTGGGCTTAATGTTTTTAATTGTTGTATTAGATCTATGGAAGCTTGGATTGTGAAATAAAATAATCTGTTTTATATGGAATAATGTAAATTGTGAATTCAGATACCAATAAATACAGAACTCAAATGCATCATGGCAGAATAGGAGTTCATTATCGCTATTCTGTTCACGTTAGAGTATAGAAATGTAACGGAACACAACTATGGATTCTGAAAGTAAATTTGGGCATTTCATGCCCCCTGGATTTCATAAGGGATGAATACCATCAAATTCTGCTACTGTTTTTCTTGCCCCCATCAAAAATCTAAAAATAAAAAAACTCAAAGAAAGATATTTTATTGAAAGTTTGTTGTGTATCACAGTAGATGTGTGTGTTTGGTAAAAAGATAACATTAGGCCAGGGGCATCAATCTTAAGGCCCGGGGGCCAGATCTGGCCTGCAGGGTACTTAGATCTGGCCTGTGGGGCAGCCATGGAAACAGCAAAGGACTGGCCTGTGGTGCTTCTGCCAGCAAAAACGGGCTCCTGAGCTCCGTTTTCACTGGCAGAGGGTTGCAGGAGGCCATGGCAGCCAAAAACAGAGCTTGGGAGCCCATTTTCACTGGTAGAGCACTCGGGCCACCACAGGCACCCCAACAGTGATGTCGAGATGGACACGCCCACCAGGACATGCCCCCCGCTCCCCGAGGTTAAATACAACCCCGATGTGGCCCTCAATGAAATCAACTTTGACACCCCTGTATTAGGCATTTGCATCTGAAAAGTTTGCATTGGGTAATTGTAAGTTCATACACAAATAAAAGGGGTCCTTGACAAATTAAGGAGGAGGTATGTACAAATACTCCAGACATTAAGATATGTTGTAATAACAAACAGGCATATTTTATTTTATTTTATTTATTCATTTTTATTTTATTTTATTTGTCAACAAGTTCAAGGAAACAGGACACATGAAAAATGGCACAAATAAATGGATATAAAGAAGCAAAGCATAGCCATAAACACATAAAATGAGTACATACAAATGGGTACAGTAGGACAGGGACCATAGGCACGCTGGTGCGCTTATGCATGCCCCCTTAGGGACCTCTTAAGAAATGTGTAAGGTCCAAGGTAGACAGTTTAATGTAAAAGGTATGGGGGTTAGAGAAACTAACAACAGGATCAGGTAAAATATTCCAGACATCTACTACTCTGTTGCAGAAGTCGTATTTTTTGCAAACAAGATTAGAGTGGGTTACATTTAGTTTGTATCTATTGATAGCCCTAGTGTTATTGCGGTTGAAATTAAAGTAGTTGTTAACAGGTAGGACGTTAAGGTAGATAATCTTGTGTACTAAGCTTAGGTCGGAACGTAGACAGCATAGTTCAAGGTTATCCAGGCCTAAAATTCCAAGTCTAGTGGAATAAGGAATTTTATTGCGAGCAGAGGAGTTGAATACTCTTCTTGTAAAATGCCTCTGGACCCTCTCTAATGTATCAATGTCCGAAATATAGTGTGGATTCCAAGCAGGTGAGCAGTATTCAAGGATAGGTCTGGCAACGGTTTTCTTTGCCCTAGTTAGAAGTATAACGTTACCAGAGAGAAAACTTTGTAAAATAAGGTTGACAACTCTTAATGCCTTTTTAGCAATGTTGTTACAGTGAGCTCTTGGGCTTAGATCTTTTGAAATGAGTACACCAAGATCCTTGACAGAGTGTGGGTCATCTTTTAGATTGTTTCTGTCCAGCTTGTATTTGATGTTTAGATTTTTATTGCCAATGTGCAGGACTGAGCATTTGTTAGCAGAGATTTGGAGTTGCCAATTGTTTGACCATTCAGATACATAATCTAGGTCATTTTGTAGGGTAGTGGAATATTTTTATAAGGACTTTATACAATTATTTTAAAATACTGGTCATTTGGGGTGAAAAAGAGAAAGAATTTTTCATGTAAAATTGTCAGGGTTAGGGTTAGAGTGTGTGTTCTAAAGCTTTTATAAAACTAAGGAATCGACCATTTCCCCCCCCCCCCCATAATTAGCATGGCTATTGCTACTATTTTCTAGTTTGCTGACATAGTTCAATTTAACTACATTAAGCGGCAGCCTATTCCACTAGCTGACAGTTGATATAATCAAAAAGTTCCTCTAGCTTAATATCTAGCTTGAACCTCCTTTGCTGTTTTAATCTATTGATTCTGAACTTGCCCTCTAGAACAATAGAGCATAAATGTTGCTTCTCTTTCTGCCTGATGACCATATGGATATTTGAAGACTGCTTTAATATCTCTGTCTTTAGCTGTCTTTTTTTCTAAGTTAAACATATCCAGGTTATTTAACTCTTCCTTACAGGACTTGGTTTCCAGACCCTTCATCATCTTTAGTAGCTCTTCTTTGAGCATGGTCCAATTTGTCGGTGTCATTTTTGAATTGTGGTGCAGGTCAGTTATAGTGGAACAATTCTCACCTGTCTGGAACCCGCACTACATATCGGACATAAATACAATTTAGTCCAGAAATACTTCACAAGAAGAGTCCTCCACTCTCCTACTCGCAAAAGAATTCCTTATTCCACCAGACTTGAAATTTTAGGCTTAGACAACTTAGAGCTACGTCGCCTTCGATCTGATCTAAATGTAGTTCATAAAATCATCTGCCACAATGTCCTACCTGTCAATGAATACTTCAGCTTCAACCGCAACAATACAAGAGCACACAATAGATTCAACTCAATGTAAACCGCTCGAAACTCGACTGCAGAAAATACGACTTCAGCAACAGAGTAATCAGTGCCTGGAATGCACTACCTGACTCTGTGGTTTCTTCGCCAAACCCCAAAAACTTTAACCTTAGACTGTCTACAGTTGACCTCACCCCATTCCTAAGAGGTCTGTAAGGGGCATGCATAAGCGCAGCATTGTGCCTACCGTCCCTGTCCTTCTGTCCTATTGTCTAATTTTTACCTATACATACTTTGCTTTTGTTTATGTTTATATCATACCTGTTATCTTGTACACGTGTTGACAAAATAAATAAATAAAATAGATAAATAAATAAATAAATTAAAGAGGACTCTTGTGCTCCTGTTAATATATCCCATGTTAGTATTTGCCTTTTTTCAGGTGCTGCATCAGTTTGCTAGTTCATGTAACTTCCTGGTTAACAAGAAAAGCCAGATCTCTATCACATAATTCCTGCCAAGCCAAGTATCCTTCAGGATCCTTACTTTTTTTTTTCTGTTCAGGTGGTCTAATTCTATTCTATTCATTTCTATTCATTGCTCAAGCCCTGCTAGACTTTTTTTGAATATTTTCTCATTCATATAAATTATTAGTCACCATTTCCAATTTAGTCCCATTTGCAGACTTTATAAGTGTCCTTATAATCCCTCATCCAAGTCATTGATAAAAAGATTGAGCACAACAATCCCATCAAGATGAAGTGAAGCTATGAATAAGTAGACATTGACAAATAGTCATCCAGCCAACTATATTTAAACTATAAAACAGGGGTCTCAAACTCGAGGAATCATGGTGGCATCACGTGACGTATCGTAACTTTCCCCCCTTCACTAAACTGGGTGTGGGTGTGGCCAGCGTGTGACGCATCCGGCCTGTGGGCTGCAAGTTTGACAACTCTGCTATAAAAGTTGGTATGACCAATATGCTCTTCACAAGCTACAGTAAAGATAATACATTTGGAAACTATATTAAAAATTGAATGGTACATTGAAAATGGCAGAATTAGTTAAAATGTTTTTTATGTATAGGATATAATTGTGCAGCTCTGACTTTTTTTTCCTTTTTATGACCCAATAATCCTTTTTATCGGTATGGAGTCCGGCAGGGGTGGGTTCCTGCCAGTTCGGACTGGATTGCCCAAATCGGTAGCGACCCGCTGGTGATGTCACGATGGCGTAAGGGATCCGGTTTGGTCAGTGCTGGTCCGTGGGTGCCGCCATCTTTTTTTTATTTTTTTTTAGAATTTTTTACTGTTTTGAAGTTTTTTCCTCTGCTGCTGCTTGAAAAAGGGCCCTCCCGCCCGCCCCTCAGGTTTATACTTACCTTTATTCCTTTGCCCAAAGCACAGCTGATCAGATCCTCAGCTGTGTTTTGGGCTGATTATAGCTACTGAGCATGCATGGAATCAGAATTGCACAAAGGGACACGTGCAAACATCGCGATGCGAACCGATGGCGAAGGTAAGTGGAACCCACCCCTGGAGTCAGGGCAACTGAATGGAGCTGAGCATTTCCTGACGCCTAACTGTGCAGCTCTGATTAATAGACATATGTTCTCCTCACTACATATATATCTACCTACTGTATTTATCTTTAGGAAGAAGTTATAAATTTCTGTAGTAGTTTAAATTATGTCAGAGAAAAGGTTATAACAATACACATAAAATCTGGATAGAATTTTATTACATTTCCAATTTTATTACATTATCTAAATGTGTTTTGTTTGGGGGAGTTAATTCTAAATAAATGAAAAATGTCCATTTTCGATCATAACAGTTAAGACTAACCATCACCAACTGTGCATTCCTAAAAACAGTCAAGAGCCATCTTTATTAAACAAAAGTTAATTCTACTGAGGCCAGTAATGCTGACCTTCTGTTTATCTAAGGGCATACAATGAAACTGATCTGGGAGTAATATACTGTATACATATATTTGAGAATATTTGTGTAGTGTTTTTTGTAAGTTGAAAAAACAATTCCCTTTGGGAATGGGAACTGCAATCCTCATTATCATCATCTTCTAAGAATGATACAGCAATTGGGGGAAGCATAAGAGTAAGTAATGCTAAATTTTATTAGAGGCAGAACTACTTTGTTAGATTTTTGGGGATCAATAATCTGTTTTTTTTTCCTCTTTTGACTTTCAATTACAAGATAGCTATGGCAGGTCTGATAATGTAATATAGCAAATGTAGGAAACCTTCCGGTATGGAAGCTCAATTGCTCTCAGCAATTACTGTATCTTGTTGGTAACTGCAACCTTATTCTGCAAATGTCATCTCTACAGCATCCATGTAAGATCAGAGTTAATTCATTCAAAAGCTTTGATTAACACATTCAGAGGATAGGTGAGACTTGGACATTTATTATTATTAGTAGTAGTGGTATTATTTATCATCAAAAGATATCTACTGCATATACTGTACTTCTCTGAATTCCTCTACAGAAATACTCCTAAATTTAATAATTAATCCTGTTCAGCGTTTAATTTTTTTTAAAAAAAGGCAATGACTTTTCTGTGACCTAAATATTTTTTTTTATTCATTGTGGGGTTTATCAGCTCTGTGCAGATTAGCAATCAGAGGAGCAACAATTAACCTTACTGGGAGTTGGCTAATATTAATTATATATCTTGAGCACTTTCTCCTACAAGCGTACAGGCGCTCCCGGAAAAAGGGGGTCGCGTTTTAATGTGCTCCTTTCAGCTGAGGAGAAGCGTTGTGCTTTGCCCTCTCTCCAAACCAAATTTGTTTGTGTTTGACAAGCATAACATTAGCTGCCCTGGCGTTCTTTAGTGGCTGCTGACACTGATGAGAAAATATATTGCAGTCTTTTTCAGAGCAAAGCAGAAGAGATTCATCTCACCGGTGCTAGACCTCCAATTGCAAGAGGAAAACAAGTTGTCCTCAGCTCACCCAATTAACTTTCCATCAAATACTGGTATATTGCACAGGAGGGTGTGTGTGTTTTTATCACCACCCTCTCTCTTTCACTTACATTTTTTTTTTACTTCTAAGTGCCTTGTAAGATAAAATGCTGAACATGATATGTTGGGGCTAGTAGGAAATACATTAGAGAAATGGATTTCCTTATGCTCCATTAAAGTACATATTTAGAAATACCTGCAGGTATAAAAAAGCACTTACTTGAAGTCAGATTGTTTCAGTGTGATACAGGTTTTTTTTAAAAAGAAATTTAAACACACACATACACAATGGAGGAACACAAAGCAATTCAGTATTCATTTTTTTTCCAAGGCGCAGTTTTATTCGTATAGCCATTTTTAAAGAGACGTGTTATTAGCATAATCTGTATGCGTGCAGAATGGTTTTGCAGAATGGTTTTCCTTCACTGAGCTCTGCATCACGAAGGAATTTTTTTCACAGATTCCTCTACAAAGAAGACAAAATGTGATCCAAATGCTCACTTGCTTGTATTGGGACTGAAGACATGTTTGGATCTTCTCAAAGAGAGTTACTGGTTGGTTCTTGCCTGAAACAGCTTTGTCAATACCAGGACAATCACAATACGTCCTTCATGAGGGTCAATGTCTGTGGAGATTCTCAGTCATCCAGGTCTTGTCACCTTGTCCCAAGGGTGCTTTTTTCAAGAGGCACCTGGACGTTCTTGTTTTTCTTTGAATACGTTTCACTTCTCATTCAAGAAGCTTCTTCAGCTCTGACTGGATGGTGGGAAATGGAATGATTTATATTCCTTGCAGATAGCTGGTCATTTGCATCCTTTTAGAGAGTTGCTGAGGCCACTTGGAGGTTTATCTGTGTCCTCAGGGTCACAATTCATGAGGGTCATTTCTTTCTTGAATATGGCTTACCAACAATATTGGCAATATTCAGGTAGTCCTTGATTTGGGGCAGGGATGAAATCCTCCCGGTTCGGCCCGGTTCAGACGAGTAGGTAGGGGTTGCAGCATCTGGTTCGGAGAACCGGGATGGCAGCGTGAGCTCCGCCCACCCGCCCACCCGCCCTGACATCCTCACTTCCTGGTTTTTTAAAAAAACTTTTTAAAGCTTTTCCCCCCTGCCGGTTCCCCTGAAAGAAAGAAAGTGAGAGGGGGGAGGGAGGGGGGAAAGGGAAGGGAAGGTAAGTGAGAAAGAAAGAGAAAGAGAAAGAAAGAGAGAGGTGTTAGAAGGAAAAAATCAGGACTCACTTTCCAGCCGGGAGATCGCTTGGCAAAGAAGAAAAAAAATGCTGTCGCTTTAAACCAGAAGTCTCCAACTTAGCCACATGACTGGCTGAGGAATTCTGGGAGTTGAAGTCCACAAGTCTTAATGTTGCAAACTGGAGACTCCTGCTTTAAATTGAAAAGCCTTCAGAAGCTGCTCGGAAGGAGGTTTTTAATTGCAGAAGCGAAGTGACATTCAGCAGTGGATAAAAGGAAGGATTCTTGTATGGTTCTATGTTTTTGAAGTTTTGGGGTTTGTGCAATATGGGCTTTGTGTTTCTAAAAGGGGTTGGGTGATTCCCATTGTGGCTAAATGACTTTCGTCCTGTGTCGGGTCTTGAGTGTGGGGCTGCTTATTCTGATTCTACTACTGTGTTTTGTTAGCTGCCAAATCTTGCCATGGGGAAATTTCAAAATATCCCATCTTGAATGGGTTTTCTAGGGATCTGTTTGCCTGCTTGTGTGAATGGAGCCAAACGTCAGGCTTCCACTTTCTATAGGGTCATTATCTCATTATTTCTATAGGGCAGGAATGTGGAATGAGCTTCTTTGTTAGCAGCTTGATTTTTCCTTGTTTTTCCGTGAGCCTTTTATTATGAGTAATATTTTATTTGGGGGGGCTGCTTCCCACGAAAGAAAGAAAGAAAGAAAGAAAGAAAGAAAGAAAGAAAGAAAGAAAGAAAGAAAGAAAGAAAGAAAGAAAGAAAGAAAGAAAGAAAGAAAGAAAGAAAGAGGGAGGGAGGACCACAAACCTGGCTGGCACTAGACGCAGCTTCAGAGGATGCTTTGAAACAACACAGCAAAGGCTGGAAGGGACCTCAGAGGTCATCTAGTCCAACCCCCTGCTCCCTAGCAAAATGGACTGCTAAATTGGCCGCACCCACCCAGTCACATGACAACCTGGCCATGCCCACCCAGTCACATGACCACATGATCATGCCACCTGAAGCCACACCCACCTGACCTCCAAGCCACACCCACAAAATAAGCCACACCCACAGAACCGGTAGGGAAAAATTTCACATTTCGCCCCTGATTTGGGGCCACAATTGAGACCAGAATTTCCATTACTAAGCAAGGTGATTATTGAGCCATGCCCAATTTTACAATCTTTTTTCGGTTGTTGTGACTCATGTGGCCATTAAGCAAATCAAGTTTCCTCTGTTGAGCTGGCTTGTCAGAAGCCGGATGGAAGGTTGAAAATGACAATTAAATCACCTCAGGATGTGCAACCTCTGTAAATACATGCCAGTCCCCGAATTTTGATCATATGACTGTGGGGATGCTGGGATAACTATGAGGACTGGTCATATGCCACTTCTTTCAGTGCTGATGTATCTTTGCATGGTCACTAAACTAAAGGTTGTAAGTTGAGGACTACCTGTATTCCACTGAAATATGCCTTTATTAAACAGTATTTAATAAATATGAATTTATTAAGTAGCATGTTTTTATAAAGCAGCATGAAGGTAAGCACATGCCTTTTTTATTAAAATATCTAATAATTTTTTCAGACTGATGTTTAGCTGTGCGCTAGGGGTCTCCAACCTTAACAACTTTAAGACTTGTGGACTTCAACTCCCAGAGTTCCTCAGCCAGCAAAGCTGGCTGAGGAACTCTGGGAGTTGAAGTCCATAAGTCTTAAAGTTGCCAAGGTTGGAGACCACTGCGCTAGAACATTCTTTATTGTTGTTATAAAATATCCACTCATCTGTAGTTGATAGAATTCTGTCTCTACAGGGTGGTATTGTTTGCAAATACTCTTTCACTAAATCCATCACATATATCTGGAAGTACAATATTTTCTTGCCTGATCCAGGTCAATTCTGAGTTACCTGGCTGTAACCTTCGCAACAACCTAGATGTCAATCATGCCATTAACCATTCTTATTAACCATTCATATTTGAAATCATCTCTAACTCCTTCTCATCAAATATATTAACTACAACAGATCAGGAAAGCACTTGTATTTCTACTTTCAATATTTGGATGCCAACATTGCTTAGAGACAGCAGACAGGAGAATGCAGGTGAAAGAGAAAATATTCATTAAAAAAACAAATATGGATTGGGAATATAAATCTGTGCAGTTGTAATTGAAACAAAGACAAGAAAAGCTGTTTGAGGCATTATTGGACAAGCAACTGAGTTTTGCATGCATTTTGCCAGGCACATAACACACATTAAGTTGCCTCTCATTTGTATTTTTTTTAAAAAGGTCAAACAGCAAAAAGGGGATCAGCAAAAATATTAAATAAACAAAACAAAGAAAATGAGTGATACCAATGATAATTGTACTGTGTAAGACTAACTAGCTCCAGTGCAAATAATCACGTTTCTTCCTCAAAGCTAAATACTTTTGGTTATTATTTTAAAGATAGTTTATATTTGAATAAAAAAAATAAGCCTATAAAATGTTGCACAACTTGCAGATTAATGTTAAAAGCTGAAGGACTCAAGAGAATAATCCTCTTCCCCAATAGCCATTAAGATATAGTGGCAATATGCCAGAGGCAGATATTGCGGGAGCAGAGGGGAGGGCCGCTCTCGGGGAATAAGACCTCGCTGTATACAAGCGATCCCTTGTTCCGGCCCCTCTGATCCGGTTCCATCGTGCTCAACCCGGACACCTGGCAACCAGGGTTGTCAGGGCCCTGGGCTCAGGATGCTGCTGCTCAACGCCAGGTCAATTATCAACAAAGCCCCCCTGATACGTGATCTAATCACAGAGGAGGGGGCAGACCTGGTGTGTGTTACCGAGACCTGGCTAGGGCAGGAGGGGGGAGTAGCCCTCTCTGAGATATGCCCAGCTGGTTTCTCGGTGCAGCATCATTCCCGACCCCAGGGAAGGGGGGGAGGAGTGACAATTATAACGCGTGGAAATCTGCATCCTCGTAGGATCCCTGCCCCGGAGATTGTTGGGTGTGAGACGCTCCTTCTGAAGTTGGACTTAGGGGTTCAGGTGGGCCTTTTCTTAACGTACCTGCCTCCCAGCTGCGTAAGTAAGGCCCTGCCTGAGCTGCTTGAGGCAGTAGCCGGCTTGGCGGTTGAGTTCCCCAGGCTTATGGTGCTGGGGGACTTTAACCTGCCATCTGCTGGCGAAACCTCTGGGGCAGCTCAGGAGTTCATGGATTCCATGACAACCATGGACCTAACCCAAGTAATTCAAGGTCCGACCCATGAGGGTGGTCACACACTTGACCTAGTGTTTCTCTCGGGGCAGTGGAGAGATGATCTGAAGATAAGGGATATAGTCACCACCCCACTGTCATGGTCAGATCATTTCCTTCTGAGGCTGGATTTCACAACCCCACTCCTCCCCCGCAGGGAGGCGGGACCGACTAGGTGGTTCCGCCCCAGGCGCCTAATGGAGCCGGAAGGATTCCAGAGGGAGCTTGGGGAAATACCTGAAACCCTGGTACACAACTCGGCTGACTCCCTGGTGGATGCTTGGAACACCGCAGCATCAGGGGCGTTAGACCGAATTGCGCCTAAGCGACCTCTCCGTGGCAGTGGATCCCGGAAAGCTCCCTGGTTTACCGAGGAGCTCCGGGAGATGAAACGCCAGAAGAGACGTCTGGAGCGCCGCTGGAGGAAAAAGAAGACCGAGTCTGACCGAACACTATTAAGAATTTACATCAGATCTTATTTAGTGGCGATAAGGGCGGCAAGACGATCTTATCTTTCCGCTCTTATTGCGTCCGCAGATTCTCGTCCAGCCGCCTTGTTTAGGGTGACTCGCTCCCTCCTTGCAAAAGGGGGGAGCGAGGAACACTTACAAGGCAGAGCTGAGGAATTCGCTGAGTTTCTGTCGGATAAAGTCGCTCAGATTCGGTCAAATTTGGACTCCTGCATGGCAGAGTCCATAGAGTTGACAGGGGCGAGTCTTAGTCCACCATTATGGGAAGAGTTTGGGCCTGTTTCTCCCGAGGATGTGGACAGGGCTATGGGAGCGATGGGTACCTCCACCTGTTTATTGGACCCATGCCCCTCCTGGCTGGTTTCGGCCAGCAGGGAGGTGGCACGCGGCTGGATCCAGGCGGTGATCATCGCTTCTTTGCGAGAGGGATCCATACCGCAGTCATTAAAAGCTGCGGTGGTGCGACCCCTCCTGAAGAAGCCTTCCCTGGATCCAGCCGATTTGAAAAACTACCGTCCAGTCTCCAACTTACCTTTTCTAGGTAAAGTTGTAGAGAAGGTGGTGGTGACCCAGCTTCTGCAGCTCCTGGATGAAACAGACCATCTAGATCCTTATCAGTCGGGTTTCAGGCGCGGCTACAGTACAGAAACTGCCTTGGTCGCTCTGATGGATGATCTCTGGCGGGCCCGGGATGGGGGGAACTCCTCCATCCTGGTGCTACTTGACCTCTCAGCGGCTTTCGATACCATCGACCATGGTATCCTTCTGCATCGGCTCGGCGAGTTGGGAGTGGGAGGCACCGTTTTGCGGTGGTTCTCCTCTTATCTCGCCGATCGGATGCAGTCGGTGTTGGCAGGAGGGCAGAGATCGTCCCCCAGGCCCCTACTATGTGGGGTGCCTCAGGGGTCGGTTCTCTCGCCCATCCTGTTTAACATCTACATGAAACCGTTGGGTGAGATCATCCGCAGGCATGGGGTGTGTTTCCATCAGTACGCTGACGACACCCAGCTGTACATCACCACCCCGTCTGACTTCAGGGAGGCGGTTGATGTAATGTGCCGATGCCTGGACGATGTTAAGATCTGGATGGGGAGGAACAGACTCAGACTTAATCCCGACAAGACCGAGTGGCTGTGGATAATGCCTCCTAAGGACCATGATAACTGTCCCTCCTTGGTCTTCGAGGGTGCGAAACTGACTCCCTCAGACCAGGTCCGCAACTTGGGGGTCCTCCTAGATCCACAGCTAAAATTAGATCATCACCTTTCTGCTGTGGCTAGGGGGGCCTTTGCACAGGTTCGCCTGGTGCACCAGCTGCGGCCATATCTGGAGAAGGAGGCTTTACTCACGGTCACTCATGCCCTTGTCACCTCGCGTTTGGACTACTGCAATGCGCTCTACATGGGGCTACCCTTGAAGAGTATCCGGAGACTTCAGTTGGTGCAAAATGCGGCTGCGCGTGCTGTGGTGGGTGTGCCGAGGTACACCCACATGACACCGATTCTCCGCCAGCTGCATTGGTTGCCCATCGGTCTCCGGGTCCAATTCAAGGTGTTGATCACCATCTTTAAAGCCCTTCATGGCTTAGGACCAGGATATCTCCGGGACCGCATTCTGCCGCATACTTCCCTCCGACCGGTTAGGGCCCACAGAGTTGGCCTCCTCCGGGTCCCGTCGGCCAAGCAATGCCGGCTGGCGGGCCCCAGGGGGAGGGCCTTCTCTGTGGCTGGCCCCGTGCTCTGGAACCAACTCCCCCCAGAGACCAGAACCATCCCCACTCTGCTGGCCTTCCGAAAGGCCGTTAAGACATGGCTCTTCCTGCAGGTGGGGGGGACAGCTTAACCATTTGAGCTTACCCCCCAAGTATGTATGTGGTTGAATGGATGGATGTCGTTGTTGCTTTTATACTGCCTTTTTAAATTTTGTACCGTTTTTAAATTGTTGAAATTTTGTTTATTCTTGTATCTCTTATGTTGTACGCCGCCCTAAGTCCTTCGGGAGTTGGGCGGCATATAAGAATAACAAAATAAATAAATAAATAAATAAATGCCTACTACTGCACTGCAAGGATTAAATATTTAAGAAATATAAAATATATCAATTTCTATTTTTAGTGCATCTTAAAGCCTAGCAGTGCCTTCCTTATGGAGATAAATCCTTCTGTCCATTAAAAGAAAATCGCAATTACTGCACAAGGAGGTGCCAGCTACTTACAGCTTCTATTGCTAACACTTGTATATTTATGTGATTTACCATTTCTATAGTACCGAAGTCATTGATTTTACTTAAAAGTTTTATTTTATTTGAGTTTGAGATACATACTCTTTCAAATCTGTGCTGCATGGGCTTCCATCATCCACACAAAGCTTGCTATTTGCAGGATGGAAATTCTCAGCTCACTGAATCATTTGTTCTATATTTAAACAGAAACAGAATAACAGAGTTGGAAGGGACCTTGGAAGTCTTCTAGAATAACCCCCGTCTCAAGCAGGAGAGCCTAACACCATTCCAGACAAGTGGCTGTCCAGTCTCTTCTTAAAAGCCTCCAGTGATAGAGCACCCACAACTTCTGGAGGCAAGCTGTTTCACTTGTTAATTGTTCTCACTGTTAGGAAATTTCCCCTTAGTTCTAGGTTGCTTCTCTCCTTGATTAATTTCCATCCGTTGTTTCTTGTCTTGCCTTCTGGTGCTTTAGGAAATAGGTTGACCCCTTCTTCTTTGTATGAGCCCTCAAATATTGGGACACTGCTATAGATGTTTCTTTATTGCCTGTTTTCAACTTTCCCTCCCATGTCTTTTCAGGACCTTTTATCTAGTAGTCTCTCAGGTTTTTACTACAATTAATCACGCAGAGGAACATAGACAAAGTCTTCCCACTGATACATTCAGCAGATATTTCTCTGTCCCCTGACGTTGCATCTCAGCTCTGCTTTGCTCTATGGATAATGCCAGTTATGAAGCAGAACTAAGGATTTTGCAGGTTATCACAGCCAAGCTCTTGCTCAATGCAGGGGTATCTTTCAGCCATTTAACCTCTGTTTGAAGATCATCTCGGAGTTCTATTCGATGAGGCCGGTTTTCAAATGCAATCCTATCTCTGCTGTTCTTAAAGCAAAACAGACTGTACTCCTTTCAGACTTTTCTTACAAGGTATGTTTTCAATCTTCTGACAAATTTCACTTAATTTCTTAACCGACCCCCCATTATCTGCAGCATTCTTAAAATGCAACGCAAAACACATGTAGAGATCAGTAGATGTGACTGTTTTCTTCTCTCACTTCAACTGTTGGAGAAGAGAACTAGATAATGCACTTGTCACTATATAATGAGATGTTATAGAGGAAGCGTGGGCTGCCTCTCTTCCACATATATTCCTATTTTTTTTACCCTTTCCAGCCTGAGAGTGTATTAAATGCACCTCACATCCATAAGCTTTTGATTAATGCTGCCAGAAAAATTTTATATTAGTGAGATTACATCAATTTTTTTTACGTAAATGATATAAGTTGTGATCATACAGGGATTCTTAATGTGATTCTAATTATCCCTAATTTGGCTCTCTGGGGGTCACAAGGAAAGCCAATTCATCCCCACTTTTATCAATATAATAAATCTACAGCCCAGTGTGTTACTAGCTTCCCCTTCCTATTGAGGTAGTGGCTAGAGATTTCTTAGTTACAATGAAGAGAAAAATATTAGCAAAGGTTGCGATTTACCATTCTACCAGTTTCATCTTTTGACAGTCCAATTGTTTACAATTAATAGGAAATAATGTGGGTTAAATACAATGACTAGATGATTTACACCACAATGTATCATTTGCACTATAATTAGGATATACGTAGTACAGCATTCCTGAAATAATATATTTTTTTATTTAGTTTGTCAAGCATGTATGAGAAAACAATTATAAGCATGAACATAACATATAAATATATAAGTATAAACAGGTAAAGTATATGCATAAGAAATGAGTACAAATAATGGGAACAGTAGAACAGGAACGGTAGGCACGCTGGTGCGCTTATGCACGTCCACTTACAGACCTCTTAGGAATAGAGGGAGGTCCACGGTAGACAGTTTTAGGTTAAAGTTTTGGGGGTTTGAGGATGTAAAAACAGAGTCAGGTAGTGTATTCCAGGCATTGACCACTCTGTTGCTGAACTCATATTTTATGCAATCGAGTTTGGAGTGGTTTACTTTGAGTTTTGTATCTATTGTTTGCCCATGTATTATTGCGGTTGAAGCTGAAGTTGTCATTAACAGGTAGGACATTGTAGCAGATAATTTTGTGTACTAAGCTTAGGTCGGACCGTAGGCGGCGTAGTTCTAGGTTGTCCAGGTCCAAAATTTCAAGCCTTGTGGCATAAGGTATTCTATTGCAAGCAGAGGAGTGGAGTACTCTTCTCGTGAAATACCTCAGAACTCGCTCAATTGTATTAATGTCTGTTATACAGTGTGGATTCCAGGCAGATGAGCTGTACTCAAGAATTGGTCTGGCAAAGGTTTTGTATGCCCTGGTTTGTAGTACAATGTTACCAGAGAGGAAGCAAAATTAGGTTTACAACTCTTAATGCCTTTTTGGCAATGCTGTTACAGTGAGCTCTGGGGCTTAGGTTTTTTGAAATGAGTACTCCTAGGTCTTTGACAGGGTGAGGGTTGTTTACAAGGTCATATCCACCCAGCTTGTATTTGGTGTTCTGATTTTTGTTGCCAATATGTAAGACAGAGCATTTGTTGGTTGAGATTTGAAGTTGCCAATTGTTCGACCATTTTGACACATAGTTAAGATCGCTTTGCAGGGCAGCAGTATTGTCGGTGGTGTTAAATAATTCTATGTCATCGGCGAAGAGGACGCAGTTGCTTATAATATGATCGCAAAGGTCATTTATGTAAATTAGAAAGAGAGTGGGTCCTAGAACTCTGCCTTGGGGGACACCACTGTTAACTGGTGCAGGGTTTGATAGGACACTCTTTATTTTGACTACTTGTTGCCTGTTTGAGAGGAAGTTCTCCATTTGTGCAGTGATCCAGAAATGCCATAAGAGCGTAGTTTTAACAGTAGTTTGTCGTGTACCACTGAATCAAAGGCTTTGCAGAAGTCTATGTAAATTGCATCTATTGCTTTATCCTGGTCAAGTTGTGTAGTCCAAATGCTTCTGCAATGTAGGAGTTGTAGATTAAAGGACAAATTTTTCCTGAAACCAAACTGTTTGTTAGAGAGTAGGTTGTTTGTCTCTAAGTGGAGGAAAATGGATTGGTTGATGATTGATTCCATGACTTTGCAGGTGACACAACATAATGAGATTGGTCTGTAATTTTCAATTAGGCTGGGGTCTCCCTTTCTGAAGATAGGAATAACCGTGGCTAATGACCATAGGTCAGGCAAAGAGCTGTTCTAAAAGATATGTCATAGATTGTGCTTAGTGGTTTGGCTATGGCATTGGAAAGCTTTTTCAAGAAGTAGGCACATAATCCATCAGGGCCAATAGATAGAGATGGTTTTAGGTCAATGTTATCTTCTGTGAAATCAATATGTAGCAGATCGTTGTAATTAGTTGTGGTACGACTAGGAAATGTGGTACAACTAGGAAATGTGGGCCATGAGCCATTGCTGTTGACAAAGACTGAACTGAAGAATGTGTTGAAAAGATTGGCCTTAACAGCATTAACATTACAGTTTTTCCCATTAGGCTCTTTTAGGGGTGGCATGGTTTTTGAGTCTTTAAGTTTGGTATTTATGAAATTATAGAAAGCGCGGGTGGATTTTGTGTGTAACAGTTGTTCCTCTTGTTTGCAGTAGTAATTGGTGCATTCTGCCTTTAACTGATGGCATAAGGTTTTGTAGCAGCTTTTAAAATTAGCTACGTAGGCAGTTTTGCTTTTTCGCCAAAGAGATTTTTTTAAATTGAAGCTTCCTTATTTTTATGGGTAATTTGTTTTTTCTGGCTTTGGGGATTACTAGCAGTACGTATAGTTTAATGACTCTTTTGACTTTGAGCAAAAATTTTTATAATGGTCTTCAGCAGTATAACAGCCAGTGAACAGAATGTGCCAATCAAGAGATGAGAGGTTGGCAGCTATGAGATCATAGTTGGCTTTTTTAAAGTTATAATTTGAAGTCCCGTCATTATGACCTTCTTTGCAAGGGTGTAAATTGCGACAAAAGTCAATCATAATAAATAAATATGTATTTATTATTTTAGAAAAGTAATCATAATCCAATTAATTAGAGGTAAATTCAGGTCACCAAGAAAGATAATAGTTGATGCATTGCAGTTTCTAGCATGGTATTATGTTCTTTCTGATATTTTACCATTTAACTAATTAATAGGATGAGAAAGAAGTGCAAGTTCTTGTACTGGGAAACAGAACTACAAATAAGCTCTGGAAGCAAATCAATAAAGCAACCTGGTTATGGAACTGAAAAAGTTCCCTTTTCTTCCCACACTTCGCCCTCTCTCCCACAGACCTGTTACTGCTGGCACGGTTTCATTCAGACCTTGGCTCTGTGAAATTTCAAATGAAGACAGTCAACAATGGGAATGGGAGTAGAGCCCACCACCACCACAGTGTCTTAAGAAGACACATGGCGCCATGTCATGGCGCCATGTCAAAGTTGCAAACTTCTCTGGGCTTGTACAAAAAGGCACTGATTGTTCATTTATAAAGCATTGTGAGTAAAATTCACACAGTGGCCTGAACTGCTTTACTATATTGATCAGAAATCAAACAAAGGTTATTGGTCCAGCTCCCAGGAAGGCACTCAAAGAGAAAGCAAGAAAATAACACTTGTGGGTGCAGCTAACATTCAGAAAACAGCACCTTTGTGAAGGTGACAAAATTCACAATAACAAATATAAAAATATAGGCTGCAGCTCAACTCAAATGTCATAAAACATTTGTCATGCATGACAATTAGATTATACAGTACTAATGTTAATGAAGTTAGACAACATTGACTTCATGCATTTATAACATTAATTGCTCATAATATGTAAAGAGGATTGCACTGATTTTTATCTTTGTTTTCTTATTGAACAACCTTTCCTCCCCACTCTATAGAGAATGATCTCTCTGAAAAGCAAGTAATTAAAAGGATAATCCAGATAGCCACAACAGTAAGAAGGTGAAGTTCAGGTTAATTGTACTCGCACACATGATAATTAATTTATCAATTCTGCTTCTTGGTTGAAAAAAATCCGATGTGCTTCATTTTGCTTCATTTTGTCTAAGATTTACAGAAACAGACAACTGAAGACATGAAGTCAGTTTAGCTAAAGGTTCTGGTTTTTATAAACGTAATTTTTCATAATTTGTTATATAGTAAAGAGAGCTTAACCTTCATTCAGTGGCATTTTGCTACTAAGTATTATGAATTATTTTATATTGGTAACATTTCTATATACAATACATTGTGCATGTTTAGCTCGGCATGTTGAATTCAATGTAATTTTTGTTTTATTCAAAGTACACAGTGACTGGATAAACTCTTGGCACATATTACCTGGATTAATTTATTAACTTATTATACTTGGCAGAGAAATCAAGCAGAGTCTGGCTAGTTCTATAATCTGTGCACAAAACTAATAAAATAAATCTCATCATATTTATAATTCACTGCTCTAGTTCACTGCTTCCTAAATCAGAACAATAAAGACCACGTATGTTGAATGATTGGCTGGGTGGCAGCTTTCAGACTGTAATTTTAATGTACACTGACAGTCATAATTTTCATAAAATCTCTCTTCTGTCATTTTTTTTCTTTTAGTGGGGATAATGATTTAATCAGAAAAAACACTATAGAAGTAAAAATCTTAAAGGAATGGGTGTTTCATATATTTATATTATGATTCTATTGATGTATACTCTTTCTTAATCAAAGTACCTCCAGATGTCAAAAATTCCAGAATTCCTAGCTAGCCTAAACGATGTTGAAAATTCTGAGTTGAAACATATAGATTAAAGATGCTTTAACTGAAAGATTGCTGCATACAATCTTGACATGTAATGGGTAGATGGATAGGTGGATAGGTAAGTGGCATTTTGGTCTGAAACGTTTTGCAGAGAGAAGAGGGATAAGGAAAGAGGGAGAAAGGGGGAGGACAAAGTGAGTTAATGGAAGAGAAAGTGGGCTAAGAGGAACATTTTTCTCCCTTTGAAATAATCTAGGTCCTAGGAGGGCTCTGGAGCGGTCGCGTGCCAATTACGCAATCGGCCGCTCCCTACTGGAGCTACACACTGGACAGCTCCGGCAGGAACCCACCACTGATTCTTAGACTATAGATTGTAGATCTTTAGTGAATTTTACTCCATTTTTCTTACTTGCTGTTAATTATAACAGATACTTACCTATGAAATAATCACAAATTGCTAGCACATTATAATTATTTTCTTCTCAGAATTTAATGTATCAGTCATATTTCCCCAGCAATAAATCATATCCAGAAGTGGTACCTTGAGAAGTCTATAAAGAAGGTAAAAGGACATCATAACATCCCAACACATGTAATCAAGCTACCATTTCCCAGAATGATTTTCCCCTAAAGTATCTTTGATCAATAGATAATTGAATTGGAGATATCTAAGCCGTTTTGTAGAGACAGGATATTAAGCAGTAAAGGACATTTGCTGTCTTTGAACAAAATGCTGACTACAGCTTAGTTGTCTAACCAAAGTGATTGCTGGCCCATGGACTAGGAACAACCTTTAGATTGATTGACAATCTTCACTGCCAATACATTTGTTCAGCTAGATAGTTATAGATATTTTTAATTTATTGTACCTAAAACTTTTTGTTTAATTCTCTAAAGTCAATTTCAGCGTTTTTAAGAGTACAAATATGTTTAAACCTATAATAGCTTTTCCCAATTTACAGATTACACCCTGTACCCTACAGATTACAAGAGCCATAATCCTCAGAGAGCATCATCTTGGCACTCCTATCTAAAGGAAAGCAAAGATAGAATGGTATAGGAATTCGGTGTATATTTTCTATTACACCGTCTAAAAATGCCTCCAGCAACAACTGTCCTCATTTCAAGTCCTTTGAAAAAGGCAGACTTATCAAAATCCTGCATAGTGACATTCCAAGTTTAAGCACAAATAATGCAATTTTTGAAGATGTTTAGATGTTTTTCTTTTTCTTTTTAAAAAAGCACTTTTGCCTAGGTACAAGAAGTTGATCCAGTTAATATAGAAATAAAGTAAAAAAAAACCCACGGGGTGAGTTTTAACAGTACGCTGATAACACCCAGCTGTACATCACCACCCCGTCTCAATTCAGGGAGGCAGTCAATGTAATGTGCCGATGCCTGGACGATGTCAGGATCTGGATGGGGAGGAACAGCCTCAAACTTAACCCCGACAAGACTGAGTGGCTCTGGATATTGCCTCCTAAGGACTATTCCGACTGTCCCTCCTTGGGGAGAAAAATTAACTCCCTCGGAACAGGTCTGCAATTTGGGAGTTCTCCTAGATCCACAGCTAAAATTAGATCAACATCTCACAGCTGTGGCTAGGGGAGCCTTTGCACAGGTTCACCTGGTGCACCAATTGCGAACATACTTGGAGAAGGAGGCTCTACTCACGGTCACTCATGCCCTTGTCACCTCTAGATTGGACTACTGTAATTCGCTCTACATGGGGCTACCCTTGAAGAGTATCCGGAGACTTCAACTGGTGCAAAATGCTGCTGCGCGTGCTGTGGTGGGTGTCTCAAGATACACCCACGTAACACCCATACTTCGCCAGCTGCATTGGTTGCCCATTGGTCTTTGGGTGCAATTCAAGGTGTTGATCATCATCTTTAAAGCCCTACATGGCTTAGGTCCAGGTTACCTCTGGGACTGCATCCTACCTCATACTTCCCTTTGACCGGTTAGGTCCCACAGGGTCTCCTCCGGGTCCCGTCAGCCAAACAATGCTGGCTGGCGGAGCCTAGGGGAAGGGCCTTCTCTGTAGGGGCCCCTGTTCTCTGGAACCAACTACCCCCAGAGATCTGAATTATCCCCACCTTGCTGGCCTTCCGAAAAGCCATTAAGACATGGATCTTCCTGCAGGTGGGGTGATTTTGAGACAACTTTTCCCCATGTATGCATGGTTTTGTATGTCTTTTTAAAACTCTTTTTAAATTGTTTTTAATAATTTTATTGTTTAGTTGTTCCTTAAAATGTTGTACGCCACCCTGAGTCCTCAGGGAGTAGGGCGGCATAGAAGAACACTAAATAAACAACTAAACAACTAAACAACTAAACAACTAAACAACTAAACAACTAAACAAACAAACAAACAAACAAACAAACAAACAAACAAACAAACAAACAAACAAACAAACAAACAAACAAACAAACAAATAATTTTCTGCTGTAACGGCAAAACCAAAGCTGTTCCTCACACTTCCATCTAACTGTAGCACAACATGCTGAGGTCATCTTTTTCTACTGTGACCTCATAACATTGCCTTCATCTGATCCCCAGTTGAAACCTAAGGTTGCCTTAATAGCAATAGCACTTAGACTTAAATACCGCTTTACAGTGTTTTACAGCTCTCTCTGGTTTACAGAGTCAGCATATTTCCCCCAACAATTTGGGTACTCATTTTACCCACCTTGGAAGGATGGAAGCCTGGTGAGATTTGAATTGCCAAATTGCAGGCAGCCGGCAGCCGGCAGTCAGCAGAAGTAGCCTGTAGTACTGCACTCTAACCACTGCACCACCGTGGCTCATAAGATATATTTAGCGAGAAACCAGAAGCGTCGTGGCAAGACCAGCTGGGAAAATAGTGAGCTCCGATAAGCTTTGCGAAAACCCAGCCGGACAAACCCAGACAGAAAAACTGCTGTTGGGGGGTCTTTGGATCAGAACCGTCCTGAAGGGACGGCGAATAAGAAGAGGCATTTCGGAAGACTGTGGGGCAAGGCAAGCTCCCTGGCAATTCAAAAACAAGCTCTTTAAACCGACGGTGGGGGTGGTGGCCATCTTTCAATGACCACTCTGGAGCTAGGGCAACCAGACTAAGATTTTGAGCAGGAGCAGTGTTTGGATGAAGTGCTGGAACCCGGAGAGAGATTGGCCAACTTACAGGTAAAAGAAAATTTAAAATTTGGAATCTAAACAATTTTTGAAGATTAAAGTAGTGACTACCTGAGATTCAGAATATAGGAAAAGAAAAGAAAAGTGGGATTGAAACAGTGAAAGCCCAAGAAAATTTTTTGTTGATTAGAAATGGAATTAGAGAAGTTTTAAAAGAAGAAAAAGAGAAGATTGGAGAAGAAAAAGAATCCTTTTTTAAAATTATTGAATGGATTTAAAGCTTTTTAGTATCTTTGATAAGTAAATGAATAGACAGTACAGGGATTTGAGACAGCCATCTACTGGAGGAAAGTAAGCACAACACTCAGTGGAAGATACAAGAAACAAAGGCTGACCTTGACTAACAGAAAGATAAATTGATTGTTGTGAGAACTTTTAAGAAGTGCCTGTTTCCTTTTCATTATATGATTTAGTTTTTCTTGGCTGTGGAAGATATAAGACTTTTGAATTGGTTTGGACTAAAACTGGGACTGGAAATTAAAATTGGAAAACGAGAAGAGGGAGTTAAATAATTGTGGTATAATATAAAAGTAAAAAAATGGTAAATTGAAAATGGAGTTTTGGATGTATAAAGAATTTCTTGGGATGTTAAAAATGTGCATGTAATATTAAAATGTATTATAGAGCCAGAAAAACCAATGAAACATATAGAACAGAAAATAGGAGAGGAATTGGCAAAAGAGAATATAAGTGAGAATCAAGAAGTTAATCATGAGCAAAAAGAAGATGGAAATAAAAACCAAGAATTGGTAAAAGAGGATACAAATGAGAAACAAGAAACTAATAATGAGGGAAAAGAAGGTAGAAATGAAAATCAGTTAGACAATTTCACTGAGATTTATAGTGGTACAGAAAGAGCAGAGAGGAAAAAGGGGAAATGCTTCCCAAAAAAGAAAAAGTTAAAAAGGAAAGAGGGAAACAACAAGAAGCGAAAAAGCAAAATTCTGGTGAGGGTTATACAAACAATCTATCGAAAGGTGAGAGAAAAGATTCAGAAGAAAAGATACAATACATATAAAAGGGAAAAAAGGGAAAAAAGAAGCTAAGAGAATGGGATAAAAGGATAACCAGAAAATTAATGCAAAATGGAATATTAGAGAGACCAAGAGATAATGGTTAAAAAAGGGAAGATTAAGAAGGGAGGAAGAAAAATAGGTTATGTATTGGCAGATATAATATGATTTAATGGAATTGTACTAGTACTATAAATGTTTAATAGTTAATGAAATAAAAGTATTTTCATATGTGTAATTAAAATAAATAAATAAATGATATAAAATATGCTGTACACAATAAAAGATAGTAGCATATATTAATAGATGCACTATTACTTGATGGAATTGTATTAGTATTATTAATTATTGATTGTTGATTGGAAAAAATGGTTTTTTATGTATGTAAAACTGAAAATTGATACAAGATGATCTATGTTAATATTTTAAAAGATGAAACCTGAATAGGAAGTGGGATCAATGTTGATTATAAAATGAATTAAGCTTTTAAGAAATAGAGAGGGAATTTAAAATGTGTTTTGAGAAAAGGAAAATATGGTAAATAATTGAGGTTATTATAAGAGACAAGAAATTAAGGGTGTATAATGGTATAGTGATTTTTAAGTATGTTTGAGAAGGAAATTAAAATAGGTTATATGTTAGTAGATATAATATTATATGATAGAATTGTACTAGTATTATAAATTTTTGATGGAAAAAAATGGTTCTTCATGTATGTAAAGTTGAAATAAAATAAATCATGTTATAGATAGTAAAATGCTTCAGTAGATGAAACTTGAACTGAACTGAAATTTGGATTGGTTTTGATCATAAATCAAATTAAGATGTAAACTTGGACGGCTAAAGAATTGGGGAATTTAAAATATGTTCTGAGAAATAAAAATTATGGTAAATAATTGAGATTAATATAACAGATTAGAAATTAATCTAGTGATATGTGATAATAAGCATGCATAAGAAAAAAATAAGGATAAAGAAATATGGTAAAAGAATAATATGGCTGAAATTGGGAATAAGATGTACTATTGACTATGTATAAGAAATGATACATGAGAAGGGATCCGGACAACACTTTGTCCATAAAAGATGTATTTGTTTTGTTTTTCTTTAAAAATAAAATAAAAAAACTTATTAAAAAAAGATACCGTATTTTTCGGAGTATAGGACGCACCGGAATATAGGACGCACCTAGATTTTAGAGGAGGAAAACAAGGAAAAAAGTATTCTGAACCAAATGGTGTAGTAATATATTATTTAATAAAATACCAGTGTAGCAGAATACTTTTTACAACCATGTACACTTTTTACAACCATGTACACTTTTTACAAACTTCAAACTTGACAGCTTTAAGCCTTGTGGACTTCAACTCCCAGAATTCCTCCTCCAGTCATGCTAGCTCAGGAATGGGAGTTGAAGTCCACAAGGCTTAAAGCTGTCAAGTTTGAAGTTTGTAAAAAGTGTACATGGTTGTAAAAAGTCTTGCCAAGTTTGAAGACCCTTGCACCCCTAACCCAGGGGTCTTCAAACTTGACAGCTTTAAGCCTTGTGGACTTCAACTCCCAGAATTCCTCCTCCAGTCATGCTCCAGTCAGGAATGGGAGTTGAAGTCCACAAGGCTTAAAGCTGTCAAGTTTGAAGACCCCTGGGTTAGGGGTGCAAGGGTCTTCAAACTTGAAGCTTTAAGCCTTGTGGACTTCAACTCCCAGAATTCCTCCTCCAGTCATGCTCCAGTCAGGAATGGGAGTTGAAGTCCACAAGTCTTAAAGCTGTCAAGTTTGAAGACCCCTGGGTTAGGGGTGCAAGGGTCTTCAAACGTGAAGCTTTAAGCCTTGTGGACTTCAACTCCCAGAATTCTTCCTCCAGTCATACGGCTCGAGCGTACAAACAGCGGAGAGGTAGAAACAGCGGAGCCGGGTTAGACAAACTGGCTTGAAGCCCAGCTGCCCTTTCAGGGTGGGGATAGGAGAGCAGACCAGCCGCGTCTCGGACTAAATACCCTGCTGCGTGGTGTTCTGGCGGCTGCTGCTGTCCGTTCCCCCCTTTCCCGCCAGTAGATTAGGCAAGAAAGGGCCAGTGGCGGGTAAGAATCGGGAGGGCGACGCGAGACAGGTGCTTGGGCAGACATGCGGAGAGGGCTGCCACGGGGTATCTGGGTGCGTGTGTGTGCAGTGGGGGGGCGCCATGTCTCCGCCCGGCTTTATTTCCTCCTGGGGGCGGTGGGGGAGATTTGTTCCCCATCACATCGCGGTTCCTTCTTCCCTCGGGGATGGGGGTGTGGAGAGTTGGTAATTGCGCTCCGCGGAGCCTCTTTCTCCCCTCCCGTATTGTTTGGCTGAGTCTCGGCTTGTTCGGCTGAGGCGGCGGCAGTGCTGCTAGCAGACTTCAGGTGGCCAAGCGCAACTCCCGGGGCAATTGGCAGAAAGCAGGGTCGGGGTAGATTTCAGCGCTCGAGTCGCGGGAAAGAGGAAGGGAAGCGAGTTTAGACTCGCTCCCGAGAGTTTTGAACCATGGAGGGGAAGGTTGGAAGGTCTGGGTCGGGGGAGTTCTTCGGCTCCACAGTCTCACGTGGACAGCAGAAACTCCTCTGTTGGCAGCGGGAACAGCGGCAGAGAGGGCGGCTGGGACAGCTGTGGGTGCGGGGACAGTGACGGTGGGGACAGCGGCGGCAGCGGCTCCGGCCGAAAACCGCCGAAGGGTGGGGGCTGGTGGGTGGGTAGGGCTGCATTCGGTGTATAAGACGCACCCAAATTTTCACCCTCTTTTGGGGGGTAAAAAGGTGCGTCCTATACTCCGAAAAATACGGTATATTTAGCTATACCAGTGTTAAATGTAATGTCTTCCCTCTTATCCCAGCACAATTTTGCCATGGATATTGTCTGATCTGCTTTATTAGCCATACTGTTTGTGGTGTAATCAATTTAAGGTGTTGGTCGCTACCTTTAAAGCCCTACATGGCTCAGGGCCAGGCTACCTGCGGGACCGCATCCTACCACATACCTCCCTAAGACCGGTTAGGTCCCACAGAGAGGGCCTCCTCCGGGTCCCGTCGGCCAAACAATGTCGGTTGGCGGGACCACGGGGGAGGGCCTTCTCTGTGGGAGCCCCGTCCCTCTGGAACCAACTGCCACCAGAGATCCGGACCATCCCCACCCTACTGGCCTTCCGTAAAGCCTTAAAAACATGGCTCTTCCGGCAGATGGGGTGAATAGGACAATCAGATTCCCCCTGAATGTTGTGTTTATAATGTCTTCTTTTTAATTATATTTTTAATTTAAATTAATGACGACTGTTTTTAAATGTACGCTTCTTATTCATGTTGTACGCCGCCCTGAGTCCCACGGGATTGGGCGGCCTATAAGAGCGTTTAAATAAATAAATAAATAAATAAAATAAATCATGTGATATCTAGAGATAAGATCAACCTAGTACCCATCAGCCTTGTTCCCTCTGGCTCCTAGGCACCATCTTTCAAAGACATTTTGCTCTGGGCAGTTAGAGAGTCTTTTTCTTCCAAACTGGACTCTTTCCCTATATTCTTCAGGTCTTTGAACCAAATTCTAGCTTGGAGACCTAGATCAGTGGTTCCCAACCTGTGGTACGTGTACCACTAGTGGTACGCGAGGACCTTCCAGGTGGTACGCGAACACTTTCGGGGTCATGAACGATTTTTAGTTAGTTATTTTTTACTTCACAAAAATGTTTACTGCCTAACACAACTGTTGCCACACGCCACCCACCTGGTCCCAGCGGCCCGAGAATCCAGTTGCTGGATGCGCGGGGCCAAAAAAGGAACGGTACAATTATGGAAATAAAGTGATATCTGATCAAATTTAGTTTCTCTGGAACCAGGTGGTACGCGGTGACTGTACGGGACCTCCAAGTGGTACTCGATCACAAAAAGGTTGGGAACCACTGACCTAGATGAACAGCAGCTGATCACTAGTGGCAGATGTTTAGCAGCCATGTATTGCTCTGGTTGCTCTTAAACTCAGTCATCTGCAACATTGTATATTAAACCCATGCCTGCAAGGAGCCAATCAGTTGATAGACTGTATTTGAATGTACCTATACAGAACCAGAGCAAATTTGACAGATGTCAATATTTCAATATACAGTAGAACCTCTGGTCACGACCATAATTCATTCCATAACTTTGGTCGCAAACCAATTTCGTCATGACCCGAACCTAATTTTGGAAATTTGGCACTTACAAAAAAAATGGCGCAAAAGGGGAAATCGGCCGTGAAAAAAAATTGTTAATTTTTTAGTCGGAACCTGATTTGGTTGTGGTCAGAAGAGTTCGTGACCAGAGGTCCTACTGTACCCTTTTTTCAGCCCACATTAAGGAGAGTCATAGCTGGTTGTTTGTCTTGAACACAGGTGTCAAACTCGATCGCGTCACCTGACGTATCATGTCGTATTGCAAAGTTTTTTGCCTTTGCGGAGCCGGGGTAGGCGTGGCCTGCATGTCACACATCCAGTCTGCAGGCCGCCAATTTGACACCCCAGGTCTTGAAGTTGATGTTTGGGTGGAAGAAAAAGAAACAAAGTGGAAGGAATCTGCCAGTCCTATACTTTAACATGCCTTGTATGGCGAACCAATTGCCATCATCATCCATGGAGCAAACTAGGGATCAGTGGTAGAGGCAGAAACTATTGTTTTCTGATGCCTTAAGGACGAATAGATAGCATTGAGCTGTAGAGAAAAGCCCTGAGACTCTTTCTCTTCCAGCCTTCCTCTTTTTCAGTCCACAAGGAAAAACAGATTGAATTACAACAATAACTAACTACATGACAGCTGAAATTGGAACACAGTTTGTGGAGATTATGCTTTGATCCTACTTATTGCCAATGACCTTAGCTTTAAGAAATCATAATTCCTAAAATAATGAGGTACAAAGGTAAAAGTCAGTAGCAGAAATTAGAAGCTGCTTTCTCTAAAGAAAGTCACAAGTTCATTATCAAATATCTCCCGAAGAACTAACTGCTAGGCTGCTCAGATTAATGAGTAAGATGGAGAAATGCCCTGTCTCAGTATGAGGTAGCTTCCGAAGTGCCTATCTTCTTATGCTCTTTTCTGATGTGCAAAATAGTAAAAAGTAAACAGCATACAAATTCAGGAGCGCCATAATTTTCTTTCCTAAAGGGAAATCGCATTTCATGTTACGGTTGAATCAAGCTTTATATTGGACTCTCGAAATAAAAAGAAAACAATCCGTACAATTGAAACACAAATATTTACTTTTCTGAGCAAGATTGTCTCTAGGATCAAAAGAATATTATATAAATAAGTTCAATAAGAAATGCTGTAGAGTCAGAGGGGCCCCCCTCCCGTCAGATTTATTCTACCAAGAAGTAAAATAACAACTCAAACAGTTGCCAAAACACACACAAAAGGAATGGTAAGATAAAAAGGTATGGGAAATGTTGCCTAGATAGAAGGGATGGATTGTCCTTTGTAACAAAGACCCAATTCATTAATCCTAATTTATTCAAGCTGCAAAGAGAGATAACAAGCTTGCTATGCTTTTCTTTGGTTGTTTTACTATGCAGATTGATTTACAAATCGCATCTCTTCTCACATCAGTCCCGCAGGGTGTGCCACTACTGTTTAAAATGGGACACTTGACAGGAAGTTACTTGCCAAAAAATCCCCCAGAAAAATCCATAAATAAAACTGGATTCAAGTCCAGCCTTCTGTAACCATCCCTGTCCTGTATACATCAATACTGTGAGTAATGCTATACATGTCTTATGTCCTTCCCTGAGCTGTTAGCTATGTGGAAACTTCTGCTGTGAGCTCCAATTTAAACATGATATCCTGGAGAAAAAAAATCTGCTGTCTACTCAGAAGTCACCTTGGAACAATCTGCAAAACGTGTTCGGTTTGCTAGCTTGAATGCATATAAATCTGCTAAATGTGATTAGTATCACAGTCGTAGCTTGAAAAGGTACTTAAATGAACAAAAAGCATTATGTAGAAAATAATCATCGGTTTCTTTCACATTTCTATCTTTTATTTTCCTATTTCCTACCATGAACCCACAGAAATTCCTCTCCTTTACCGAGATTGCTATCTGATTTTGCTCGTATATCTTTATTTTAAAAGCTTGATTTTAAATGCATTGTAATTTGCCCTAATTTTCCTAATGAAATACAGTATGACCTGGTTTTTGTTGTTGTTGTTTTGGGTAATTGGATTGGCAAGGAACTGATTATAGGAAATTCAGTTGAAATATTTGAATGAGCATTCATAGTCAATGGAAGATAAAATGAACATTATCATTTGTCCTATATTAGAAATGATAATTTCAGAATAAACACATAGATACCCGGTGTGTGTGTGTGTGTGTGTGTGTGTGTGTGTGTGTGTGTGTGTGTGTGTGTGTGTGTGTGTGTGTGTGTAATCTGCCTTTCAAAAAAAATCACCAGGGCAGATAATATTTTAATATAATTATACAAATACATTTTAAAGATATGCCATCATTGGTTAGGTGTGAAAGATCAAGACCACATGTGAAGTTCCAATTAAACTAATTTATTATAAACATACGCACGCACAAGAATCTACTCAACTAACAGCATTCTGTTAGCATTAAATAACAGTCAATGGAATTCAAGAGGGGGTGGACTTAGTTCATATGTGGCCATAAGAGCCGTGGTGGCACAGTGGTTAGAATGCAGTACTACAAGCTAATTCTGCTGACTGCCAACTGCCAGCAGTTCAGCAATTCAATTTTCACCAGCTCAGAGTTGACTCAGCCTTCCATTCTTCCGAGGTCAGTAAAATGAGGACCCAGATTGTTGGAGGAAATATGATAACTCTGTAAACTGCTTAGAGAAGGATGTAAAGTGGTATATAAGTCTAAGTGCTATTGTTACATAGAGTGTCTAGACTGATTCCTGTTTTGATTCCACCCCCATATTCTGCCACTCTTTCTCCTAATCACTCCTATCATAATTGAGGAATGTATTCCTCAATTTCCTATTGAGGAATACATTCCCATAAGACAGATCTTTATTGTACACCAAGGATAGATGAAACTGAAGCAAAGTAGAATAAGGTATTCCACGCCCCCCCCCCCAAAAACCCCACTCAATTTAATCTCTTATCACGAGTGACTTTAAAAATTAGCCTGAATGCCATATTAAATTAACCCAGGAATATACATGGAAGCTGAATGGAAAGCTGCACACATCCAGTTTAAATTAATGATCATACAAATATTGAATGTTATAACCAAATTTTAAAATAGATCAAAATGTATTATAGATTAATAATTATCGAGTTTACCATAATATTGTCTAAAGTCATAGGCAGCTGATGAACCTTTAAGTAAATATGAATCCCTTCACTCTTCATTCAAGCCAAACAGTAACTTCATTTGTTCTTAATTTTTTTCATAATTAAAAATTGCAGGTGTGATATCAGAGCACAGTACTTTAAATCTCAGGACATGGAGATAATGTTCCACATTGATGACCTCTGATTGATGAATTCCTAAAAATGTCTGATAATGATGTAATAAGGAATACAATCTAAAGGAATAGATTGGAAGTAGTCTGTTTAGATCTTCAACTGACCACCCACTCCAGAAAATCACAATTTTAATAGAATATTTTTAAAAGAAATATCAGTTGTATTAAACATTGAAATCAAACTGTTACTGTGTCTAATATTTATTTGTTTATTAATATCCCACCTTTATTATTTTTACAAAAAACTCAAGGTGGCGAACATATCCAACACAACTTCTTTTTCCTGGTTTTCCCACAACACCCTGTGAGGTAGCTGGACTCAGAGAGAAAACAACAACAAATAAGGGAGCTTGGTGGTCCAAACTGAACATGTAATTTTAGAGGACTCTATTCTCAAATTATAGTTGATTGGGGAAGAACTTGTTGGAATACAGCGGGAGTGTCAAACTGGCAGCCCACAGGCCGGATGCGTCACATGTAGGCCATGCCCGCCCCAGCTCCGCAAAGGGGAAAAACATTATGAAACGTCACATGATGGCAACGTGACGCCGCAAGTTTGACACCCGTGGAATACAGTGAATATAAAAGAAAATAAAAGGATTCTATTCTGTCACAAACATGTCTATCAGGGGTGGGTTCTAACTTACCTCGCTGCCATGCCACGTGGGTGTGCGTGCATTGTGCACCACACAGCTGCGCCGCACAAGCGCATGCGCAGTGCCAAAAACCAAAAACAGCTTCTGCGCATGCGCAGAAGCCAAAAACAAAATGGTGCCACCTATGGCACCGCCGAGGGAGCTGGTTCAGGACGTGGCCAGCTGATGATTGCTCCCGGTTCAGCAAGCTGGGGGAAATTCCCGCTACTAGTTCTATAGAACCGGTCCGAACCAGGAGCAACCCACCTCTGATATCTATGTGATACATGTTTTTAGTTTTCAGTCTGTTAATTTTTTGAAATAAGCCAAGTTACATGTTTTTTTGATATCTAATTCTGCCATGTAAGACTTGGTGCTTTCTTCTAAGAGCATGCAATTATTATTTGTGCTGCTCCAGGTAACTTATTGATTAATGTCTAATACATTAAAGATCCATTTCCACTGACATAAGGAAGAGAAGCAATGCATCACAGAACTAAACATTTTAACTGGTTAACAATAATGGCAGGACAACTAATTTTCAAAGATTTTTATAGTTAAGCAGATAAGCCACATGTATAGAAATTTAATGGATCCCACAAAATGAATCCGTAGGTAGCATCTGGTGTCATCTGAAGGATGTTAAAGGCAATCAGTGTGTTTTTTCAATGATATTTCCTAGGGCTGTGCTGAAGTTGTTTTAGTGATTGTGCTGAAGATCTTGGGTGCTCAAGCAGCATCTTTTGCCATTGAAAGCGAGATAATGGCAGAGAGAGATAATCTTCCTACCCAAATGTTATACATAAATGCATGCTAAATGAAACATCTATATATTATTAAAATTAAGCCTTTAGGTAACCTCTTGCAGCTCTACTCTTCACATATATTTATTGTTCAGAATTATTTTTGCCTCTTTGTGAAGAACTCAATGCAGCAAGCATACCACTCTCTCCCTGTATTTTCTTTCTCAACAAAAATCCTGTAGGTTACCTTCAGCTAAGAGAAGGTGAAGAAATAAAATTGCCTAGAGAGCTTCTGTGGCTGAGGATGGACCTGGACAGTGGTCTCTCCAGAATCAGCCCAACAAATTAACCCTATACCACATTGACTCAAGTTAGGCATCCCAGAACTTCATATTTTTATGAGAAGAGTTACTAATTCTATATGATACTTCTGAAAATTTCCAAGGTATATATTTCTAAAAATTCCTGAGGTAGATCATCAGGTTTAGACTGATTAAAACTTGAGAGAAGGAATGATTATGCAAAGAATCTGAACGACCAAATGGTTCAAATCTGAAACTGATTTTATTATGAATAAAATCTGAGACCAATATTAAGCTTCTTTCTTTTCATTTATTGAATTTGGATGGCCAAAAATTTTGAGAAGGGACTGGGCGGGAGAATAAGAGCAGCTAACATTTTAATCCAGCTTTTATTAAAAAAAGGTGGAAGATAAAGGCTCTTTCTTAAAGTACTCAGCAACGAGGCTGAGTACTGTTTCTATTTATGGAATGCATTTCCATCATAATCACTGTGTCTGTTGTACTGTAGAGACGACATGGTGTTAAATAGACAGTGACCTTGGAAATTGCTAATCTACTTTTCTCAGACTTAATGTTTATTTTATAAAACACTGTACGAAAGAGTACCAGGACTTCAATTTATCACCTGAAAGATAATGGGCATAAACTGAAATTAAAAGAGAGGGACAGAGAGAGGTCATTTTTATTGCAGTTTATATATCTTAGGAGTGATGCATTTAATTTTCTCCATTGTTTCAGAAGCTGGTTAACATTTCATAGTACTAATTGTCCTAGTGCTTTTGAGTAGCTGAAGACATTTTAAAAATGAAAAATTGAGTTGCAGTTATGAAGTCCCTTTGCTGGCAAGAAAAAGATCCTCCATGAACTCCTTTCTCATCAAGTATGCTGCTCCATGAAATAAAGGTCACCGAGTGAGCTGATAAGAGTTGGGTGTGGAGACTGGCATGTAGTTCAAAACAAAAATTGATTAATATATATATATATTTTCTTTAAGTGGCCAGTTGGTATTGATTAACATGATGCCTCTTAAGGGAGCAGGGGGGGGAAGCCTATTTGTGGCCCCTAAAGAAATAATAATTAAGACGAATAGCTTGTGGCTAGCCAGGTTTGTAGCATCTTTATCTGAGAACAACCTCAGAAATCCTTTTACACAAATGCAGTGCTTCTGTTACTCATTAAAACAGCCTGGCTTTTTTCAGGTTTCCCTAGGACACAGACATAAAGGTGCAGGAGAAACTGGAAGCGTCATGGCGAGACAGTCTGGAAATAATGGGCTCTGATGAGCCTCGCAAAATTCCAGGTTGACAAGCCGCTGTCGGGGGTCTTCAGACCGGATCTGTCCTGTAGGGATGGAGAAGAAGGAGAGGCACCTCGGAAGACCAAGAGGGGTAGGCAAATCCCTCGGAGGTCAGAGGAAAAGTTCTTTGAACCAGCAGTGAGGGTGGTAGCCATGGCGGCCATCACAAGCTGGGGCAACCAGAATAAGTTTTGTACAGGAGTGGTGAATTGAGTGGAGTATCGACAGCGGGTGAGTGATTTGCCAACACATTCTAAAAAAATCTAGCTAAGTAACTTTAAAGTGATCCCAGCGAAGAATTAGCAGCCCAAAATGGAGAGTGAGACAAAGTGTTTTGAGAAGGATCCCGAAAGAAAACAGTCACTTAAGAAGATTGGAAGTAATTTTAAATTTGGAACATTTATTTATTTATTTATTTATTTATTTATTTATTTATTTATTTATTTATTTATTTATTTATTTATTTATTTATTTATTTATTTATTTATTTATTTATTTATTTATTTATTTATTTGGTTTTCTTATATGCCGCCCAACTCCCGAGGGACTCAGGGCGGCATACAGCAGAAAAAATACAAGAATAACCAATAAACAATTGGATTAAAATCAGAATATAAAAATTAAAATTACAATATTAAAAACCATCCAACAACCAGACATACCCGGGGGAGAGTTCAGATGGAATTAAGCTCTACCCCCTGCCTGCAGGAAAAGCCATGTCTTAACGGCTTTTCGGAAGGCCAGCAGAGTGGGGATGGTTCGGGTCTCTGGAGGAAGTTGGTTCCAGAGCGCAGGGCCCGCCACAGAGAAGGCCCTCCCCCTAGGGCCCGCCAGTCGGCATTGCTTGGCTGACAGGAGCTGGAGGAGGCCAACTCTGTGGGCCCTAACCGGTCGGAGGGAAGTATGAGGCAGAATGCGGTCCCGGAGATAGCCTGGTCCTAAGCCATGAAGGGCTTTAAAGATGATGATCAACACCTTGAATTGGACCTGGAGACTGATGGGCAACCATTGAAAAAAGAATTAAAGAAAAGTGTAAAATATGATTTAAAACATGGATTTGTTTATTTATTTTTGCTATTTCATTGATTGGAACTGTGGAGTAGAAAGAGACACCTACTGGCAGGAAAAATAATTGCAACAAATAATTTGGAAGCCGTAAGACTGCATTTGTTTTTCACACAGTGTCCTTGGATTACTAACTGTGAGAAGTTTTAAGGAGGATTTGTTTTTGTTTAAGCTGTTTGATCCCGGCAATAGAAGGTAGATTCACAAAAATTTAAATTGAAGTCAGAACATCGTGGAAATAATAAAATGTCCCAGGAATTAATTGAAATGATTAATGAACTGAAAGAAATGATCAAAATGACACGTGGACTATTCAAGCTTGATGAATCAGAAAGCATGCCAGAATATATTCAAGTGAATGAAGAAACAATGAAAGAGAAGCAAGAATTCAGCATTGAAGAGAAAAATATCGATTTTGACATTGGGAGTAATAATGTAAGAAAGAGAAGGATTAAGAGAAAAGTAATTAAGAAAAGGAAACAAATAAAGGGAAGAAAGGGGAAGGTTAATGATTACACTGGGGTTAGCAGTCGTGAAAATGGAGAGGGAGGAAAGAAACAAAGAAGAAAAGAAAGAGGGAAGAGACTAGGTTCAAAAGAGACAAATGAGTACTCTGAGAATAACAGTGGGGAAATGAAGAAGAGGAAAAAGGGAAAAGAGAAGGGAGTAGATGGGATTTTAAGAAAGAAGAAAAGATATAATAATTATAAAGCTAAAAAAAGAAGAAAAGAAAGATAAGAGAATGTGAGGATGCGAGGAAAATAGTAAGAAGTGGAGTGTATGGGAGTCTAAAGGAAAATGGTTAAAGGAATAACTAAAGGAAAGAAGAATGGAAAATATTATATGTACAAATGGATTGTGTTATGACTAATATGTGTAATTGTAGTATTTGAATATAATGATATGATGAATGAAATGAAAAGAAGGAAAGGAAATGTAGTATATATTTAAAATTGTTTGAATAATTAATATTAATGATTATAACAAATGAAATTAATGAAAGTAATATCTATAGGTATAAGCATAGATTAAATGAAATTAGCAAAAGTGATACCTATTTAATATTGGTGAGTATAATAGGTGGGTGATTGTTTATAAGATGAAACTGAATTGTATTATGATTAATAAGTGCAACTGTAATATTGGAATAAGATGATATAATTAATAAAATGGAAAGAAGGGGGGGAAACATGTTTGAAATGTTTTATAAGATGATGCTGGGTAGGTGAAAAAGGAGATGTGAAAATTAAGTTTAAAAGGAATTAATTGTTTATGAAGTTAAATGGAAAAGATGTTGAAAAGTAAATGGAATACTATTTTATTGTAACAATTGGGAAATTAGGAATTAAGATGGAAAGGACTGCTTTTAAAGGGTTTTAACGAGAAAAGGGAATAAGAAAGTTTTGGGATAAGGGCAAATGGTGATATTGTTTAAATGTTGGAAAAGAAATAGGAGGTAAATAGAATTTAAAAATAGAGAGAAGGAATACTATGACAGAAATGGGAAATATATAAAAGTGTGTGTGTGTGTGTGTTATAAGCTGTATAAAATTTTGACTCAATCGATACTCTACTCAGAGAAAATACATTGTTTGTATGTGTTAAAAAATAAAAAAAATTGGGGGAAGGGAGACATAAAGGTGCTATTGGTTGATGCGTCCCATTCACTTTAATCAGTTTATTCCTTAATCTTCTGCATAAAGGTGACTTTTGGTGAGTGGAGCTTTGAGCACAGGGGCACCCTTCCATTATTAGGGTGGGTCTTTTGTTGACTTCCCTATGAGCTACATTATTCTTGTAACCTTTCATAGCAGTTTCTAAGCTATTATTATTCACAGGTGGCACCTTTAACAAGGAATGCAAGAAGCAGAAATATTTTGACTGTCAGTCCTTTGAGCTAGGCTAAGTCAAGAAACAGGCAGAGCAGGATTGTTCCTTTTTGTACCAAAGTAATATATCAAAATCTTGAAAGCCTGTCCATGTTTCTCTCTGTATTGTCTTACACCAAACCAAATCAAGGCAGACCTTTTTTGAGTTAATTTCTCACACTTTCCTTTCTCTCAGGATTATGTATTTTTTTTCCCTGCCAGTCCCTCCTTAATGGTTCACTCCTTCCTTATCCCTTAACAGCTTTTTCATACCTTTCTCCAACAGCTCTAAATTCTTTTATATAAACTGTTGAAATCACATAGATGCTTCACTCAATAACTGCCAGTTTCCTGCAGCGGTTCATCTTTCAAAAACAAATAACTCTGAATATAATAAAAATACAAGGTTCAGCCCCAGATAAGAGCAGAAAAATATTCCCTATTTTTCACATTTAATACAAAAGAGGAGATTTGCAGGGCACAGGGCTTGGTGGGGCAAGCTGTTATGCCATGGTCTAATAAAAGCCAACTCCATGACAAATAAAATGGAGCAAACAGTAATCGAAATTGTAATCTGAAAAGTTGAGTTTATAGAAACTTGGAAACAGATTTTGTGTGTGGGTGTGGGTGCAAATAAGATGGGTGCATGGATGTCAAACTTTTTGTTTTCTCCATACAGTCTCATATATATGAGTATGGAGAAAAGTAGTCAGTCATGTTGCCTTACAGTTGGAAAGCAACCATTGTCAATAACAAAGATTTTTTTTTTTTAATTTTCTTTTTTGATGCCTATTTCCATTGCAATCTGACAGCAGGGGACATTCTTCTACAATTGTGAAATTCAGGTATAAAGAGACATAATCTTCAAATACTTCTTTTGCTTTTAACTTGCTGTAACCTACCAGGCCCTTCCTACCCATCCCCTATAAAATTAAGTTTGCTTCTATGTGATTCATGCTTCTCTTAATAAACCAGTGTAACATTTGGACTGTTATGTAGTTTATCTTGGAAAACTGCATTCAAACACTTCCATAGTCCATTATGTTCAGAGCATCCAGCACTTGCAGAATTAGTATATAGGTATATAGGTATAGCATATGCGCCAAAGACAAATTCCTTGTGTGTCCAATCACACTTGGCCAATAAAGAATTCATTCTATGTATCTATCTATCTATCTATCTATCTATCTATCTATCTATCTATCTATCTATCTATCTATCTATCTATCTATCTATCTATCTATCTATCTATCTATCTATCTATCATCTATCTATCTATCTATCATCTATCTATCTATCTATCTATCTATCTATCATCTATCTATCTATCTATCTATCTATCTATCTATCTATCTATCTATCTATCTATCTATCTATCTATCTATCAATCTAGTTATTTTGGGAAGTTGTAAGTTATTTTAATAATGTTACCTCTTTGCTTGGAAATTTGGTGGCCTTGGACCAAGGACATATTCAATATCATTGCCAATGATCTTCAAAGCAAGGCATAATTTATTATTTCAGTTTATAAAGTGCACAAACTAAGTGATATTTAACCTGTGATTGTGATTTTCCAAATTAGAAGAGTATGGTTAAATGTATAATTGCTTCTGACAAATTCATTTTTTTTGTAGTGAGAGATCAAGGCATCCAGTTCAAAGAAGGTCATATGCTATATCCATTTTTTTTGAGAAGATGCCTCATTGATCAGGTTTTAACACTAATTTGCAATTATCTTGCATTTCTTTTTAAAGCTGTGGGGAAAGAGGCTTTAATTAATTGTCTAGTGAATTATCCTCAGCTTTCCCACCTTTTGATCTTTAGGAGCTAGGGAAGCCTTATATGCAGGATCAGCAGAGAAAATGGCTAGAGATCATGCTACCTCTTACTAAAAATAACAACTTATCCAGGCTATATTGAATTATTGTGTATCATGGAAGTATGTGAAGTTAAAAACTGAAAGCAACACACTTTGCTCTAAAAGAAATTGAAAAAGTATGGAAGGGTTACGGTTCTCTAAGCTGACATAACTATCTTTGGTAAATATCAGCCATGACTCCTGTAGAAAAGGGGTCCAACAGTGGAAAGAAAATTTTAACTGCTGACCCTTTTGCATTCGTTTCACATGTTATGCATTAAATCCTTAATTTTAATGACAGAAATTAAAATATGGTCTACAGAAATATCGGAAGAAAAACAAAGATTACTGTACTACTTATTACATGTTTATAAGAAACCCATGCACTAATAGCTTCTCACTATCTAAACCAACATGATAACTATGGCCAAGAAAGACTAAGAATCTTTGGTCTTAATGTGTGATAATCAATCTGGTTTTAAAGAAAATCATGGAAATATATAATGTATGTGTGTGTATGCATATGTATGTATATGGTGTGTTTCTGTGTGTATGACACATAGACAGACAGAATATGGAATAAGCAGGTCCTTTGCCAGATTATAAAAGTTTCTCACATTTCTTTGGGAAAGTGAAACTAATGTGGGAGATATGGCTCACAATGAATACCATACTGTGGCAGCGTAGAGAAACATTTGTGCTGAATGTCTCTTAAAGTAAAGCCACCCTCCCTCACAAAATAACCCTTCACATCTCTCTCAGTGGTGGGTTGCTACCGGTTTGGACTGGTTTGCGCAAGCCGGTGATGGAAATTTGGCCCCATTCGCCGAACCGTTAGTGATGGCTGGCTTGTCACGCCCCTGAACTGGTTCTCCAGTCACCGCTGCTTGAAAGCGGATGGCAATGAACCCTCTGCGCATGCGCGATGGTCTCTGCGCACGCACAGAGGGTAAGAACCCAGATGTAAAGCGCACACTTCTGATGCGACGCACACACATCTGAACTGGTAGGGAAGATAAGAGAAACCCACCCCTGATCTCTCTATATCTCTAAATTTAAACAAATCAAGCAACCCCCCCTCCCCAAAGCTTAATGGTTATATCTACATCTAAATTTAAACAAACCAAGTCAAAAATAGATTTCTTGTATCAAGAAAAAAATGCACCTTTCTGAGAGGCCAGGCAAGTTTAGACAGGATTAGGAGGAGGAAAGAGCTGGGGGTGGGGGTGGGGAACCTACTTTACTCTCCAGAGAAAATAATAATAGTTGAGATGCTATTGAATATCAGTGAAAATGATTTGTAATGGGTCTCAGAAACAAAATGAGTATTGCATTTATACTCACAGTCTGAACAGGAGGAGCAGACTGTATACATAAAAGAAATCAATACTAATATTAAAAAAGCAGCCGCTTGCAATAAAGATAGTAAGAGACTCTTAGCAAGACAAAAAGGTTGCTTTTTTTACTGTACCCCTCCTCCTCTCAATAAAATAAGAAACCTTGAATCTAAACACTTTTTAATGTTTGAGGTTCCTGTTTTCACTGTGTCATATTCCGAGGCATGGTTAAACTATGCCATAATTAGAAAACATTTAACCTACCCCAGATGATTAACCAAAGACCAAGAAATTAACTTTAAAAGCATTCACTATTTGGCATTATTATTACAATTAGACCTGCTCATGTCAAAACTCCAATGTTTCTATTAAGGATTAAATAAATAAATAAAAGCCCCAATTCAGGACATTACTCCAATTAGACTTATTCCCACCAATCATTCATTCTTGAAGGCAATATGGCTGATGTTTTAATGCTGAAGCAGAAAGCAGAAGACAGCTCAAGGCACATCAAGTCATCAAATCCTAACTAAGCTGTAAACCTATATAATATTCATCTAGAAGCTAAGATAATTTATTTTCTAATTACTGTTTTTTAGACATCTACATTCTTTTCTTCTAGCATCTGTTAGAAGAAATATATATTAAAAAAAAACACTGTGTGAAATTTGCACTTCTGTAATCCTTTAAAACTGAGCGACCTAACAAACAGAATCACATGGTATAGTTTTGGAATAATCCTCCAAGAAAAAATACTTTGTGCATAAAGAAATCTGCATATAGAAATCTGATATCAGGAATGAAACTGGAACTATTCCTGGATAATTTTTGTAACATTGCTAAAACAAAGCATGAGTTTCTTCATCAACAGCAGAAATCAGATATTTCTCCAATGGAATTGGAGGATGCAATTCTACAGATGTGAAGTTTGATTCTTGTATATCAATGTACAAAACAATGATAAAAACACCTGTGTGTATTGATTGGAAGTGCAAAGTTTATTTGATTAATTGCTTAGCACAAACATACTTGTTCCACTAGCAAAAAAGGTATCCTAATTAATCTGGCAGAAGATTATAAAGAAATGTTATTAACAGTTTCAGAGTAACAATGGTGAAAAAAAATGATATGAAGTTGAAACATTTGTAAGATACTAACTGAACATTTGTAATTTAACCTTACAAGCATGAGTGGCTTTCTTCACTAATGTATTCAGTAGTGTTTGTCAACCCTGAAGTGACATGTGGCAATTTCTTGACCTAGGTTCTGCCCTTTTATCCATTTGTGTCTGACATTGTGATGTAAGAACAGAAAAGCAGAGCTTGCATTGTGATATCAGAATGCACATTTTTTCATTTTGATTGATTATGGTTAGGAACAGACATTACTAGTATTTTGTCACCAAGACAACTGTAGATGTAGATTTAGTATTTGGCAGAACAAAAGGTCCATTGATGGAAGATGGGTGCTACATTTTATACCAGAAGTGTTCAATCTTGGTAACTTTAAAACCTGTGGATTTCATGCTGGGTGGGGAATTATGGGAGTTGAAGTCCACAAGTCTTAAAGTTGCCACGGCTGGGCATCTCTGATTTATACAATTCACTACCTGAATCTCTTTGATGCATCAAATCTAACCTCTCCCACAGTAATTCAAAACTGGTACATTCAAAACAAATTACAAATATACCAAGACACACAACCAATTTATAAAGTGAAGTTTCTCTGAATTCTTTATTGCTACAAGATAATTTAAGTAGATTTCATGTGCTTATTATTCTTGCTCCTTGACATGATTTATTTAAACTGTTTCATGAAAACACTTGTTCAACCTTGGTTTATTAATAACAAGAAGAAGAACCACAGTAATATATAATTGGAATGCTTGACATTGGTATGAAAATGGCAGCTATAATCAAGAAATAAATTGCTGCTAAACAAATGTAACTTGAGATATTGATTAACTGTCACTAAAAAAAATTAGGAATTTTAAAACACTGGCTTAGATTGCTGGCTGAATAAGAGCTGTTTATGTTCCTGAATCAGTTAACAGAAAAGGTTTATATACATGCAAGTGTGTGAAACAAAAGAATGTTGTTCTCTTCAAAAATGATAGAACTACAGATCTTGATATTCTTCATCACTCACCATGCTGGCTAGAGTATTAGGGGACTAAATGTTGAAGTTCAACAGCATTTGATTGACCTCGTGTTGCTTATCCTTAATTATAATAAAAGCAAGAGGTAGCTTATCATTTATCAAATTGAGTCTGTCGCCAATAGAGAACTTAGAACTTAGACTTAGAATAACTTTATTGTCACTTTAAATGTACACTAATCAGCATACATTAAAATGAAATTTTGTTGCATACAGCTCTCAAAGGGTCACCAACTCCAATATACTTGACATAAACATAACCAAAAATAAATGAATAAATAAAAATATGCATATATACACATACCCACAGAGAAACAACACAGTCTAGTTCGGATGTATACATATACATGGTGAGAAAAACGAATCTTGCGAGTTTACCAGACGGATGGCATAGGGAACACACGTAGTCCTCATTTGACTACCCTGATTAATGATCATTTGAAATTATGACAATGCTGGAAAACTAATTTTATTACTGGTCACCACACTTACAACCATTGTAGCATCCCATGGTCACTGGATCACCATTTGTGTGCTTCACAACCTGCTTCTAATAAGCAGAGTCAATGAGAAGCCGTCAGTGAAACTGTAAGTTGCAGTCATATGATGCCTCATTTAACAACTGTGTTGCTTAGCAATGGAGTTGCTGGTTCCAATTTTGGTCATTAAGCAAGGACTACCTATGGGAATATTCTAGTGCTATTACTTCATCTGTTTAAATTTTCATCTTTGTAAATATGGTATCTGGTTTGTTGATCTAATGCTAACCATACTATTAGAACTACATAATTGCTCTCATCTATACTATTAATTGACCAAAGGGAAAATGGAAGGAGAAAGAGAAGGGAGGGGCCTCCATTCCATCTCTTACTTGGTCTATTGTTAGCTAAACCAATCTCTGGTTTAAGAAACAAAGGGAAATCCTCTATTTCTCATGCTGCAGATTCCATTACTATCATCCTGTTTTTAAAGATAGAAGAAAGCTTTTCTACGTTCATGTATTTCGTCATACGTTTAATTTTTACTTCAAAGACAATGAATGTCAGCCAGCTTTCACTGATGGCCAGGCAAAATCTGTTTTTTGAATTCAAGACAACCATGTTATGTTTGTTCTATTTGGCTGTTAATGAGATGTCCTGTTTCCTGATTATTTAGTATTCTTTCAGCATTCAGCTTATATTCAGGAATATACCCCCTCATAAGGGATCTTTCTGATTTTAAATTGACAACATGAAGTTTACTATACAAGCAGATCATTTAGCCAAAAACAAACATATCACACACAGCCATGCACACACAGAGAGAGACATACAGACACTCATCAGTTATTTCCGATTTGTTTACCTTTTCGGTATTTCTCTTATTTAAAAAAATGCATAGAATGGCAGTGGCAAGTTTTATATTTTATCTGCTCCAAGATTATCTGTGAAAGTGCCTGCCAAGGGCCATTAATCTGTTACTGTGCCAAAAGGAAGGTAAGTCATTCACATCGTATGATTTTACACTTCCAGTGTCTGGACCATAAATTATAACCATGTACTCAAAGAAATAGCTTTTCTTACATGTTCTCCCGCTCTGTCTACAGCAAAATGCCCTGTCATCTTTTTTCTTTTTCTCTGTATGTTTTGTTTCTGATCTTCTCACCAGAACAAACATTAACCCTTGAAAAGAGATGCATCCCTTCCACTAATGTTTTAGAGTGCACATCTTGCACTTTCTAACTTCCCGGTCATTGGTGTGTCCTCTTCTTTTTTCCTTTATTACCTATGGTACATTCTGTCCCCAGCTGGCTACTATGTATTATAGAGCAGAATAGCTTTCAGCCATATGAACTGGAGCTTATCAGGGAATTATGAGGCCTGCCTATCTCAGAAGTGTCCAGATTTTGCTATGTAATACTCAGTTAATCCATGTGCTTCACAGCAGGATATTCTAGTGTCTTTTCTTTAAAATAAAATGGCATCTGCTGGCCTCATAATGAACAACACAATTTCTTGTAAACTTTGCCATATTGTATAAAACACAGTGACAGATGGGTGATTCTTATGGAATATTCTGTGATTATTCGCTTGTTTGAAATGTCAAATGTAAATAATAAGGCCTTTTTCAATAATATGCTTTTGAGAATTAAATCAGTGTGAGACATACATCTAACAGAGTTCCTGGATGATTTTTCTTTGCCATTCACAGATCTCAGACTGAGAATTTTCTCAGGATTTTTTTTTAACCTGTTAACAAAGATGTGATCATTTAGTGGCACTCCCTGACAAATATCTTCAAATAATAGCAAAGAAAGGACTCTTTATCCATGATTATTCACACCCTTAATGTAAAAATTAAATAAACATTGAAGTGCCTATGGCGGTACTCATTGAGAGCAGCATCGGCACCACAAGGATTAGTAGCACCTAAAAATAAATAAATGGAAGTCAGCTTTGTGTAATGGTTAAGTCATCAGGCTAGAAATTGGGAGACCTTGGGCCGGTCACTCTGCCCAGCCCTAGAAAAAAGGCAATGGGAAATCACTTCTGAAATCTTCCCAAGAAAACTGTAGGGACATCTCCCGATAGTTGCCAGAAGGGCACATCATCATCATAGGTTAATTAATTTACTGAAACAAGAACAATAACAAGCAATTTCTCCTGCTGTGCATATTTCTTGTTTAATAAAACATTTTCTTTTTTTACTTTTAAAACCAAAATAATAGCAATTCACCTGTGGTCATTCTGTTTCTCTGTTTAGGTAAGAAAATATCTCTAAAAGGATGACTGAATGGATCATGGGTTGCTTAGTTCTTATTATTATCCTCGTCCTCATCCTCATCTCCTCATCCCCATATGGGGTAGATGCTGAATGGTTTCCTAAAACAATCTAATATGTTATAAGAGTCACTTTTCACATCACTTCCATTCCCTCACATCAATTTTAATATCCTAGTATAAGTTCAGCTCAGCAACAAGATCCAATATCAATATCCAATATCATAACAAGTATAATAGGAAAACCACTCTTTCCATGCGTGTGTGTACAAAGTCCCCAATGCAATGCCCACTTCACTATGTTCACAGTTAATACAGTTTTAAATTTTGCTCAAGAGAACATACTATAGGTGGCTGCACATTCATACTGAACATTGGAAAGTGCTTGAAGCTAAATGCAGAAGGAATAGCCTTGTTTGTCTTTTCAAAAGCAGGCAATAGTCCTATGACACCTCTAATCAATGTATTATGCTATAAATCTGATGCCCGTGCAGGAAAAGGAAATAATATGAACAAAACAAGGGTTTCTTCCATTCAATTTTTTGAAGTTTGTACTCTATAAAGAAGAGCTGTAATAGATGTTGTCCGGCAATATTAAGTACCTCACATGGCAAGGTACCCTTTCAATGCAAGCACAATACAATTAGAGAAAGGGACCGTGTGTGTGTGTCAAACTGGGTAAGCAATGCTGTCCACTTTAAAAGGTTACTATAGCAAATGGGCAATTAGTGTTTCCCTCTGCAAATAAAGACTGAGCAGCTAGAAAGATTACTTAAACGTAACACAATAGATGAATACAGCATAATACCACTTCTCATGAATACAACAGTCTGGTTTCTCCTGCATTATCCAAATATGAATAGCTGAGCTTGTCGAAGATTTAAAAAGAGAAACAGGGAGTGGAAGAAAGAAAAAAGAAAAAGCAGTGTGATATATGTGACATTATACTTCTCTATGTGATATTATACTTTTCTGAATATGCAGTGCATTGTGGCTGTCTATAGGGAGGGAGTCCTTATGGGCAAGACTTCTATTCTCAAGTAATATTTCTGAAGTATAAATGAACATGCCAAAGATTCTCAATGTAGCTATTTGTGCTAAATTCATATACTGTATCTTTGAGGAAGGATTTAATGTCAAATATGGACTACTGTGTATAGTCAAGGCTATGGTTTTCCCAGTTGCAATGTATGGCTGTGAAAGTTGGACCACAAGGAAGGCTGAGTGCCAAAGAATTGAGGCCTTTGAACTATGGTGCTGGAGAAGACTCCCGCGAGTCCCTTGGACTGCAAGGCAATCAAACCGGTCAGTCCTAGAGGAGATCAACCCTGACTGCTCTTTAGAAGGCCAGATCCTGAAGATGAAACTCAAATACTTTGGCCACCAAATGAGAAGGGAGGACTCATTGGAGAAGAGCCTAATGCTGGGAACGATTGAGGGCAAAAGAAGAAGGGAACGGCAGAGAATGAGGTGGCTGGATGGAGTCACTGAAGCAGTCGGTGTGATCTTAAATGGACTCCGGGGGATGGTAGAGGACAGAAAGGCCTGGAGGAACGTTGTCCATGGGGAACGATGGGTCAGACACGACTTTGCAACTAACAACAACAACATGGACTACTAGGGTCCCACTCCTGGTTCAAGGACTGGCAGAAGTAATGTTCATAATGTCTATGTGGAACTCAATCATGCAAATTTCCATTTCATGACAATAAAATAATTTTTGGAATTGAACACCTCTATGGGACTTCGAGAATTAAACTTGCTGCACCCTCTTCAAAACATCCAACCTGAGAATGCTATTAGAAAGACCACCATAGTCAAACTAATTTCATGTGGAGCTCTGAGTGGCATGAAAATTACCTTGGTTTATAATAAAAATGAAAAAGCTCCCAAAATTAACAATTTAAAGGCATTAGGCGGTTGTAGCTTTTCAAGCATAAGCATGTGTGTGAACAGGAGAAAAAAAGATGGATAACCAGAAAGAATACACTTAAATCCCTCATAAAATTAAGGGAATGTAGTAGAACAAATGAACAGTAAACAATTCTAGCTTCTTGCGGTAATAATTCCTGAGGAAAAACAAGGATACAAAGAGGGTTGCAGCCTCTTTGTATCCTTGGGTTGCAGACTGTTCTTCTCTAAGCCTTTATCACTCTATGACAGGAGATGCAAAAATGGGCTATATGAACAACTTGGGTCATTTTCAAATGGTGGCTCTCTGCTATGTCTTCCCATGATTTGGCCTTTCCTGACAGACAATGAGCCACAGACAACGTCAGTTTCCTGAGGACTGTCACCTCAAGAATACCTTCAAAATTCTGTATGCTATAGCCTTCTGAGAAGCTGATTTGATTACACAAAGCCTCAAGCAGCTACCACTGGAAAATTGTGGGCTAGGATTATTTCAAGTACCGGTATCTTTATTTTATTTTGAAAGCTGAAATTTAAGTCCTGATCCATTTGGGTTTGTATTGTACAATCACAAAATAATGTGAGTTACTCTTCTAGGCCACCCAGGGCCTGACCTCACAAAGTAGCATTTTCTTGTCAGTCGTCAGTTTGGCAGCACCACATTAGTATCACTGTGTCAACAGAAACGACATTTAAAAGCGCATAATTACTGTTTAATTTTAATATTTGCTTAGTGCTTTCCAACTCTCAGAGCACTCCACAGGGGGAGAAAAATAGACAACAATACATCAAAGGAAAAATGAAAGCACAAGACCCAATATAATCTGGCCATATATTTCAGGAGAATTAACCAGCTGCAAGATCTACAAACAGTATCTATTGTAAATACGGAACCACATTGCTCTAATGTAATAAGGGATACGGTGAATTGAAACATTGTCTAAAACTAAATTACATTCATTTTTCTAAGCAAACAAAGACAGCTGGCTCTTTCAAAGGGAATGATCAGTTGTCTTAGATCTTTTCCTTTTGTGACCCAAGGCATGAATCAACAATAATTAGACAAATTATCAACCACAGAAGGAGCAGACTTAATTCAAATAAAAGCCAATAAAAACAGTTACCTTCCTATACGCCATGATCAACTCACACCAGTGAAATGCTTGAAATAAGTGAGAGGAGGGCAAACACAATAACTGTAAAAGAAAAATAGTAATCACCATCTATAATGGATAAGTTCAATTAAGAAAGAGCAATAGCAGAAGAGAAAGTACTGATTATTGTTTTTAGACAACAAAAGATTATGAGTTTGTAAATTCTGTCTGCAGTTTGTTCTGCAATTGGTGATATTTCCCCAAAGTGGAACTTCTAAAGTTCAAACTATAATGTTCCACCCCCACACTTAAACTCCCCCTATTAACTATGCTTATGGGATGTTTATCCAAGAAACTGTACACTAAACATATCATAAAGACAAACATCTGATTTTCATTAAACTCCATTTTATAAAGAAGCAATTTAATAAAGCAAATAGTGTGGGATATATGATAAAAACATGGCATTTTTACTGAGCGTTTTCCCATCAACCACATTTGGAATGTTGCAGCCAGTTCTGGTCACCACAATACAAAAAAGATATTGAGATGCTAAAAAGAATGCAGAGAAGAGCATAAAGATCAGGGGCGGGTTGCTCGCTTACCGATGCCGCTGCACCGCGCCCACATCTCCACATTTCAGGTGCGTGCGCACTCACTATGCGCGCGCACCCCCTTGCGTGATTTTGCTTCTGTGCATGCGCAGAAGCAAAATCTCACCAATATCTCATGAGGGGACGCGCGTGCGAGAGAGATTTTGGTGAGATTTTGCTTCCGCGCATGCGCAGAAGCAAAATCGCCCAAAAATTCTCACAAAAAGATGGTGATGCACGTGATGGACCGACGAAGATGGCTCCGGAGCGATTGTGCGCAAATTGTGCAATCGGCCACTCCCTACTGGAGCTACGCACTGGACAGCTCCGGCAGGAACCCACCACTGATAAAGATGATAAGGATCTGGAGGCAAAACCATATGAGGAATGATTGAGGGCTTTAGCTATGTCTAGTCTAGCAAAGAAAAGGACTAGGAGTATATGATAGCAGTATTCCAGTACTTGAGGGACTATCACAGAAAAGAGGGGGCGTCTACTTATTCTCCAAAGTAACTGATGGCAAGACAAAAAATAATGGGTGGAAGATTATTAAGGACAGATCCAATCTAGAACTAAGAAGAAATTTCCTGATACTGAGAACAATGATTCAGTGGAATGGCCTGCCTCTGGAAGTTGTGACTGCTCCATCACTGGAATTTTCGAGAAGAGATTGGACAGCCATTTGTCCAGAATGGTATTCCAACCACAGAGACCTCCAAGATCCCTTCCCACCCTATTATTCTATGCTCTTTACTTTTACAGCACTTTCTCAGATATTATTTCCAAGAATAATTTTTATTATTGATTTGAAATATTATTAGTATTATTAGCAATACATTTACCCCACTCTCTGTATATAAACACACACACACACACACACACACATTCACACACACACACACACACACACACACACACACACACACACACACACACGACCTTCGCAGTATCTCTCATCTCTTATTATTCAGTTTTACATGCAAGAGCACAGATTTGAGCACCTACCTATGTTGTATGTATGTCTATGTGCCAATTGTCTGATTGAATTACTGTGAAAATATAAATATGTTTCATTATTTATGATACATTGCTAGCCACCCAGAGGGGAAAATTACTGAATGGGGTGAGGCATATAATTTAAAATACATAAAATAAAATAAAATCCAAACATCTAATTCATCAAAGGGAATGTTCAGAATCGTTTTATACACATTTGGAGTGGAGATTTCTTGAACATAAATAGAACAAAGCTTGAATGCTTGTAAATATAATCATAATGGTGATGTTAGTTCACATTGACATGACAAATGAAAGGCTAAGAATTCTGCCAGCATCACCAACCAAATGGTTTGCTTCAGTAGTTGTGAAGTGCAGTGAATCAGTGTTTACTGCAAAAAAACAGGATATATGACAGCAATTAAGGTGGTGGGTGACTTGCTGTTTAAACTACCAGTGTTTCCAAATCTTCAGACAATGTTATGCTTGAGAACTCTCAAGATTATGAGGTTTACTTCTGTCCATTTTAAAAAGCTTATACAACCATCTTCACTAACAAAAACCTGTTAGATTTTTCAAGACAATTTAACTGTTTGGACATGTCTTATCAAAGCACTCTGTCCCATCAAATTAAACTGGAAGTTCATGCAGAGGTTGAGCTTCTGGCTTCTGTCAGTCTTGAGAAGTTTATCAAAAGGCTTGGCAATGGTCTAAGTAGATGGTCTGAGGCAGAAGCAGGAAATTATGTTCCTTGAAGTGTGTTGGATTACAAGATTCATAAAATTTACCTTATTCCACCAGACTTGAAATATTGGGATTAGACAATTTACAACTACGCTGCCTCCGATCTGATCTAAATGTAGTTCATAAAATCATATACCAAAAAGTCCTTCCTGTCAATGATTACTTCAGTTTCAACCGCAACAATACACGAGCACATAATAGATTCAAACTTAATGTAAACCGCTCCAAAATCGACTGCAGAAAATACGACTTCAGCAACAGAGTGATCAATGCCTGGAATGCACTACCTGACTCTGTGGTTTCTTCCCCAAACCCTCAAAACTTTAACCTTAGACTGTCTACAGTAGACCTCTCCCCATTTCTAAGTGGTCTGTAAGAGGAGTGCATAAGCGCACCACTGTGCCTACCATCCCTGTCCTACTGTCCTATTGTCCTCTTTTATCAGTACTTTTTACTTATGTTTATACAAACAACTACTACCCTGTACATGTTTGACAATATAAATAAATACAAAAATGTGAAATACAAAAATGTATTTCGGAACAGGCATAATGGCCATCATGGATTCCAGACCATCCATTGCTCTCTAAAAGTTACTCATAGCCTTAAAACTGAATTAAAATTAAAAGAATGTCTATTTTTTAAAAAATATCTAGAAGTTTACCAACTTTTGCTAAATTTTGGTGATCTCGGAATGCTTGTGATTCAGTGACTTAGAATGCTACAAACTTTTATGGGGTCTCATGAGAACTTGGTATACCTGCACCAAGATATCAATAGTCCTAGGATGAAATTGATAAAACCTTGCAATACTTGGTTACCTATGTTTCAGGAGGGTATACGGACATGATCAAAGTGCCCTAGTCCTCAAAATACTGTTTATGCTGCTATCTGAATGAATTGAAAATTCTGTTGTATATTTCACAGGTAAAGTAAGCAAGCAATAGAAAAATGTAATAACATTTGCTGTTGGACTGTATAATGTTTGAATGAGTAATTCAATTCAAAGAAAATTTAGCAGAACTGCCCCTTCAAAAAAATTGTTGAATCAAATCAAGGTTCTGTATCAAATAAAATAGTTTCAAATTGATTCAGAGAGATTCACAGACTGATTCAGAGATAAGGTATGACAGAAATTCTGTTTTTTCACAAACACTTTCTTTACATGTATGGATAAAGTTAAAGGAGGTGAGTGATATATTGGGCTGAATATATTATTGATAAGTTTTAACTCCCTGTTTATCCAAATGCTTGCAGGAATGCTGTCCATGACTCTCACTCTTGTCATACAATTTGTTCAAACAGATTTTCTTAGGGGGAAGGAGAGAATGAGGGAGTGAGGAAATGTGGTTGTGTCTATGTATGAGAGAGAGAGAGAGATCAAAATTATATTTTGCCTTACGACATTGTGGGAAAGTTTTTCTTTAGATTTATACCATTTTATTCTTATTTGTCTTTAACTTTTAAATGTTTTAATCTCTCTGTAATCCCATCTTGTGTTCAGTCTGTCTATAGTTTTCAACATTTTCAATTTCTTCCTTTTATTTTCCATCCCCTCTCCCTTTAAATAACAACAACAAAAAACATTTTCTTTCTGATACCTATCTGCTCTGGCTTGACACTGAATGGGTTTTCTTTATTGGCTGTGTTCACACCACACATTTAATCTAATTACTGAATTAACCCATTTTCTGAGTTCATGAATATATTGATTATGAAGTTACAAACAGGCCTAGTTTGCAAAATACCCAAGCCACAAATATCTAATAAAAATTAACACCAACTAATCTTAGCATGATGGGTGAATGAAGCTGCAAGGCTTGTTATTTGTATGGAACAACAATATGAATTGGTTTGAGATAGTTTGCTGGCTATTAAGCTATTTCATAAAATACAAGCTATTTCTTTATATACAATAGCATATTATGGACACAATAGCAATTAAACTGTTGAACACTAAAATGAATACAAGCTGAACATAAAACTTAATGAAAGAGATTTAAAAAAAACATACAGGCTATATATCTGAAATAGTTTTAACCAGCTTGTAAAAGTAATTCATTGGCATCAAAATAACATGATGCAACAAATATGCTTTCTCGGGGCAAGATTTCTTGATAGCTTTGCCTGTTGCCTTTCTGTCCATTTTTGCAATTCTTGAAAAAAAAGTTTTTTAGAAAGGAAAATTTTATACATACTGTATTTTTCGGAGTATAAGACGCACTCTCCCCCTCCCACCTAAGAGGGTAGAAATTTTGGTGCATCTTATATATCGAATACAGCCGTGACTGTTCGAAGTTATAATAGCACTGGAAAAAGTGACATAACTGTTTTTCACACTTAAGATAGTTGCAGCATCCCTATGGTCAGGCGATTAAAATTCAGACAGCAACTGACTCATATTTATGATGGTTGCAGTGTCCTGGTCTGATTACCTTTTGTGACCTTCTGATGAGCAAAGTCAATGGGGAAGCCATATTTCCTTAACAACTGTGTTACTAACAACTGCAGTGGTTCCAGGGATGCTATTCAGGAGGTTCTGACAGGTTCTGGAGAACCGGTAGTGGAAATTTTGAGTTGTTTAGAGAACCGGCAAATACCACCTCTGGCTGGCCCCAGAGTGGGGTGGGAATGGAGATGTTGCAATATCCTTCCCCCAGGAGTGGGGAGGGAATGGGAATTTTGCAGTATCCTTCCCCTGGAGTGGGGAGGGAATGGAGATTGTGCAGTATCCTTCCCCTGCCATGCCCACCAAGCCACGCCCACCAAGCCACACCCACAGAACCGGCAGTAAAAATAATTGAATTCCACCACTGAGTGGTTCCCTTAACAACTGTGGCAAGAAAGGTCATACAATGGGACAAAACTCACTTAACACCAACTGTCTCACTTAGCAACATAAATGTTGGGCTCAATTTTGGACATAAGTCAAAAACTACCTGTATTATGCCCCCAATGAAGTTCCAACAGTACATGGAATGGCAGGACAGGATGTATTAATGTACATTTTCACTCCTATGAACCTACATATAAAGAAAGGAAGTGAATCAAAATCAGTAGAAAGAGTATATTTTTAGAACTGCTGGGATTGCTATAACTTTTGAGCTTTGAGAACTGGTGGTTGGGATGGGAAACACAGGAAAATGAAATTGATTCTGCAATTATGTCTCTATCAGGTTATGTTGCTAGAGCCATTGATCCCAGAAATCAGATATTATTATTTTTTTAAAAAAAATACAGGTACAGAGGGATATTGTTAGATATTAACAATTGTTAGTGTTAGATAATGGTAAGAATTCCCAAGTTTGCAAATTTGTTAGAATTCTGAAATATTCTCCACTTTTGGAAATATATATTCCATGTTGCTGCTGAAAACTTTTTCTATTCTATTAAGATATGCAGATCCCTTAACTCAGTAGACTGAAAATTGGGGTGTATGGGGTGTTCAGGGAGGGGTAGCACCTCTGGTGTAGGGGAATGTCGTGTCCTTTTACGGCAGCTCGTTTTAGGGCAGCTTTAGGGCAGCTCGTTCACCTTTGGTCCCCACCTGTTACTCAGCTCTCACCTGTGGCTCCTAGCAGTTGTAGCATGCGCAGCGGCCACACCCCAGGCAACAGCTTCAACAGGCTGGCCAAACGAGGTTGAGAGTAGCCATTGGATTATTGACCTTCGGTGAGATAGGGACTTGTCTATCCCAAGCATGTGAAGACAGATTCCGGCAGATGAAACCTACTGGAATTGGACAATGGTCATGAAGTGGTCTCTGCAAGCAATGTGGTACGCTAAGAGCATGGCAAGACACGAAAGACGCCCTGGTCAACCACTGCGCCCAGCCCATCTCCAACTGTCTCAACTATTGTCCTGCTATTTGGAGCAAGATGGAATCTGGGAAGAGAGAGTGAGGCTGACTATGCGCACCTCTCCCTCACTTTAATCCAATTCACGCACAAGTCTTGACCCCCCCCAAGATGTTAAGGTCCTCTTCGAATACAATGGACGAACATCATCAGACTGAAAAAAATAAGACCAATTAAGAGAATTATCTACCTCTTTCCATTATCCCCTTTTGATCCATTTTTGAGCTGATCAACTTGTTCATGGAGCACCAAGACTGGAATCTCAGGAAGCATATGCCTTGGGAGCAAACTTGTTTTGCAAAATCGCAAAGAGATCATGCCAATCTGAAAAATAATTTTTGCTTTCCCTCCATCCCTCCTGCTCGTGTGTGTGTGTGTGTGTGTGTGTGTGTGTGTGTGTGTGTGTGTACAGACTTGTCTTTGATAGCTTCCGCAGTGCTCTGCTTTGGCCCCCACCCCACTTGACCATGTAACAATCCTCCGCTTGATTGTCAAACCCAATTATTGCTTCGGGTAACAATATGAAAGACAGCTGCAGCAAGGATGGAAGTCAAGCCGAGCAGGCCACGGTTGCTGTGGCACCTGCCTTTCGCATGCAAAAGACAGAACAAATTACAATGTTTGTCACCCAGGAGCTGAGCATCAGCCCCTCATGCGATGGTCTTGCAAGCACCATTTCCATCATGCGCCTGGGTTCTGCTTTTCAAATCTCAAGCAGGGAACAGATGTTTCATCAAAAGACACATTTAAAATAAAGATAATTATGCAGTAAGAAGCTTAATTACATAGGATTATTCAGGTCCACTTAATTGCTTGACAGCCTGAAAGCCTCCACGGATTGGTGACAGAGGAACACATCTTTTTCCAGGATGCTAAAGTCTCAATGTGAGACAAATGTGGCTGCTTTATAATAATCCATCCCTGCTCTAATCAAGAGGAAAAGGAATAATTCTATGAAGAACCATAAGCCTTGCATTTGCATAGGCATTGTATTTACTTGCATCAAATATTAATGGCCTAAATTGCAAAATGGAAACAAAGTGCTTATTGAGAACTGAGCATTAGTACACTTATAGCCTTTTAAATATACTTTGAGCAACAGAATATCAGCCATATTAGGAACTGGCCATCTTTAATGGCACAGACATTTGGTATTATTTTCACCTGGGGTAGCTCATATCTGATGGGTGGGAGAAAAAAAGGTAGGTGGGATCTTGATTGAAAAGTGGCAGAAAGAAACTTGTCTTTAATAGGAAAGCTCCCAGCCCCATTCCAAATGGAAAGGAATGAAAGGATTCAGCCTGAAATAAATTAAGAGAAAAATATTTTTAATCCAGCAGATTACAGTACTACTGAATTTTGGCATAAAGCATCGCAGATTTTTACGGGCAAGTTGGACCATTAAATTTTGGTGGCTATTTGCAGAAGGGCTACAAAAGATTTATGATGGCACAGTCATGGTACATGGATCGGGGACTAAGAGTCATCTGCAGGGGTGAGGCTTTCTATGGAAAAGGAGTGGAGCTTTTCATGGTCCTTCATGGATTTCTTTTCTCCAAACGTACACAATCATCCATACATATACCACATTATCAAAACATCCATAATAATATATTTCTACCCAAAATATCCTAAACATATATCCTTAGTTTGCTCCTTTTGTATTTTTATCTCCAGTCTGCTTTCCTTCTATATTTCATACTACTCTCCTCCCTCTATCTCCCTCTCTCCTCTCTACCTTCTTCCTCCCGCTCTCCCTCTTTCCTACTTCCCTCCTCTCTCTCCCCACTTCCTTTCTACTTCCTCTTTCTTCCACTTATCCTTCCCTGAATACATCTAATCTTAATCCATTCTATGGTTAGCAGACTAGGAATTCAAAAACCCTAACTTTATTCCAGCATTGGAGCTGCTTCTTAAACTTGTATCTTTCCTTTTATCTATATTTATATATTTAATATATTTTACCAGGTATATCTACTATTATTCTAATGCTGCCTCCTTCCTCCTATTTTTATCGCCTGGGTCTACCACCTCTAATACTCAACTTTCTTTCAAATTAATCGCTATAGTTTAACTTCCAAGAATGTTCATTATCTCTTATACCTCTTAATTTTAGGCCTTAAAATTGGGCCTCTCCTCAATTGATATCTTTACTCATTATTTACTTTTTTTTATTTCTATCATTTCTAGATGCCCTAAATTTCTAATTTCTTTTTCCCTTTGATATCTCCTTTCCAGCTTATTGAAACAAATGCAATCCTTGTCATTACTATTCCATCCATTGGTTAAACATTCTAAATTAGTCCTTCATGGATTGTTGTTGATGATGATGATGAAGATGAAGAAGAAGAAGAAAAGTAATTTTATGACAAATCCTCACATTTATAACCATCACAGGTATTTAAAGCTATATCAAGCTGAAGTAAGAACATAAGCACAGCCACAGTTTCATTGAGCAACTGCTTGTGGCTACTAAATGAGGACTACTTGCACCAGTATTTCTCAGCAATGGAAATTTTAAGATGTATGGACATAACTCCCAGAATTCATCAGACGAAATACCACCTAAATACACATTTCATAGCTGTTTTGGTCTGTTCATTCCATTATGATTGTTTTGTTGTTCAGCCAGGTTATAAATAAAGATTTATTTTCCATTGTAGCAACATTAATCATAAAGGAAAACATTCCTCATTCACACTGAGGAGGAAGGGGTGGAGGGGAAGACTCAGGATGAATATGAGGAGGGCGGAGGAAATATAGGAAACATCTTATACATTATTATTTATTTTCTTTCTACAAGTCCTTTACATCTTCTTACTAGGCTATCTTAGAGGGGGAAAATACTCATTTTTTAAAACGTTAGTGGCAATAAGAAAAGGCTCTGTTTTTGATACTCGCATGTCTCATTGTTCAGAATTCCACAAAAGCGTTAATGGCTCTGTAACCAGAGACAGAGATTATAGCAAAAGCTCTCCCACGCTTACATTCTTGGTGAGTGTTTTGTTTTCTTAACAAACATTGCCTCTATCTTAATCTCTCAATGGCAAACTACACAATACAGCAAACACATAGTGTGCAGCTGCTCTTCTAGTCTTTTCTTCTCTCTTTTTTTTTAATAAAAGGAGTACCCTTGTGGTAGGCTGCTAAAGGTTATGAAGCTGGTTCATCCTTACAAACTCTAGACACAGAAGGTCTTTTGACCCTTCCATACTGGTCTTGGTCTTTTTATTTATTCTGTGTATATCCTCTTAGTTTGGGGGAAAAAATATTTGAGCTTTGTTAACAGTATTTGCTATGTTGCTTCATATTTTTTTCAACTATTTTGAAAATAATTTCTATTTGTTCTTTCATGTAGGGAACAAGTGAGATGCATAGATAACAATAGCAATAGGACTTAGACTTATATACTGCTCCATAGTGCTTTACAGCACTCTCTGTGTGGTTTACAATGTCAGCATATTGCCCCCAACAATCTGGGTCCTCGTTTTCCTGACCTTGGAAGGAATGAAGGCTGAGTCAACCTTGAACCCGTCAGGATCGAACTACCGGCTGTGGGCAGAATTAACCTGCAATACTGCATTCTAACCACTGCACCACTACGGATCAAAACATAGATATACTGTATGTATTGTAACTTTTAGAATAGTAACTGAGGGAGATTGTTCTGAGCAGAAAAAGAATAAGATTTTAGCTTGCATGAGTTAAAATCTACATTTCCCCAAATTCCATTTTTCCCCTTACAATAAGCTGCTGCACCTCCAGATTTTCATTGGAGACTTTAGTGTTGATGTTGATGTGGCTTTTGGACTTATTTTTCTCTAACCTTGCAGAAACTACTGGCATATGAAGTTGTACCTTAAAAAATAAGTATTTATTCCTGTTTTACTTGTTTTTAGCAGCAATTAGCATCCAGGAAAAAAGAAAAAGTGCATCTAAAAACCATTATCCTCTTCTTTCCCCCCTTGGAATCTGTCTGACTAATTTGGCTGCTAGAAAAAAAAAGAGACAGGAAAAAGTTATGCAAGAAAAAACAGTAATAAATTAATCATAGCAGTTCAGAATAATTAGCTGTTTGGGCATTCTTTTCCTAAGTATTTGTTTTTACTTGTAACAAAACCAATGTACATTGAATTGAAGAAATGACCCATTTAAAGAAAGGTGAAAGCTTTATTTATCATTTTATTTTAAACAGTTTATTTAATTTATTTACTGATAGGCCATCTCACTCCTATCCAATTCTAGGCAGCTTGTAACTAATAACCTAGATAGAGATAGATGAATAGATAGATGATAAATAGATAGATGATAGGTAAGTAGGTAGGTAGGTAGGTAGGTAGGTAGGTAGGTAGGTAGGTAGGTAGGTAGACAGACGATGAATGGATGGAGGGAGGGAGGGAGGGATGAGAGAGAGAGAGAGAGAGAGAGAGAGAGAGAGACAGACAGACAGACAGAGAGACAGACAGACAGACAGAGAGAGACAGAGAGAGACAGACAGAGACAGAGACAGAGAGACACAAAGAGACACAGAGATCTGAAAGAATAGATAATAAAAACAAAGCAAAGCAAGCAAAAAACAGAAATGGGGTTGTGTAACCACAGCCTGCAGGTTATAAGGATGTTTCTATTTCAATGTTTCAGTATGGAAGCATACAATGTTTAACAAAATAAAAAGTACATTAAACCAAATGATTCACATTAGAATAAAGAGGTAAGCCATTCCTATTGGTACCTTGCTCCATAGATATCTGTCTTTCTTGTGAATTGATATTCCAGACTAATTCTCCAAATAAACAAATAGCTGCCAAAGAAAAAAAATGCTCTTTCTCTTAATTATTGAACATTTTGAAAATATATCATTGTGGATATTAAAGAAGCACCTTAGTGAGGAGTCCCTTTGATTTCCTCAAAACATAAACAGGAACTGCATATTTGTTGCTCAGTATGATAGCCAATAGTCATCTGCATGTCTTTAAAGCGGCAGTTCTGTGATATGCTGATTTCTTTGTGTGTGCTGCAGGCTTTATTTATTTATTTATTTATTTATTTATTCATTCATTCATTTTGATAAAGTTGCTTGCCTGAAGTGTTTTTAATGGGCATAAATTCATTAAATTAGCACTAAATTATCAAGGGTTTTGTCAATGTAAGCATGTATGCATATTTACCGTATTTTTCGGAGTTTAAGACGCACCTTTTTACCCTCAAAAAGAGGGTGAAAACTTGGGTGCGTCTTATACACTGAATGTAGCCCCACCCACCCAGTCACCCCCACCCTTTGGCCTCTGCCTGCCAGCAATTTACCTCTTACAGCAAACAGAGCAAAGTCTGATTAGCACAAGAAGAAAGTATCTGCCTCCCGACACACAGCTGACTCAGAAGCCACATGGTAAAATGAAGCGAATATGGTGGCTGTGAGGAGACAAATTGAAATAGACTGCTGGGCAATGTTTGACTGCTGAAATTGAAAGGAAGTAAACTGCAAGCTGCTGTGGCATAGAGGAAAGAGCTCTTGCCTCACAATCAGGAGGTTGTGAGTTCTATCCTAGGTAGAGGCAGATTCTGTTACTTTGTTAAATGTTTGTAGAGTGTTCAAATTATTAGACTTATTTTTTAAAGACTACTTTATTATTATTCTAGACAACTTAACAAAATGAAGAAGCTTTTAAAAATAAATGCTTGCTCTGAAGAGGCCCAGTGCTTTTGTATCTTCTTTTAAATAGCAGAGAATGTATACTTCCAGAAAGCCACATAAAATTTAAAGATCTGTAAAAGTATAATCTGAAATGTAATAGTGTCCTGTTCAGTAAATTTCCTGACAGTTAGGACAATTGGAACTGAAGTTAGAACTGAAGTGGTGTAGGGTTCCTGCCTAAGCAGGGGATTGGACTAGAAGACCTCCAAAGTCCCTTCCAGCTCTGTTATTATTGGAGGAGTTGGTGTGATTACATTTAAGAAAACTTTCTGGCATTATGTACATTTCTCCAATTCTTTTCTATTTCTATGGGTCAGGCACACATGCACAGAAATACACAGCAAACAGTGTATATCATCTGTACTGTTTGCTGTTTGGCAAATTGCTGGGAGGCAGAGGCCTTTTTTCCTTGTTTTCCTCTCCCAAAACTAAGGTGTGTCTTATACTCCAAAAATACGGTATTTCTATTTTCTTCATTCATTTGTGTCCTCTGAGACTGCCTGGATAAGTCCCTGCAGTTTTCCTGGAAAAGTTTTTCAGAAGTGGCTTGCCTTTGGGCTGAGAGAAAGTGACTGGCCCAAGGTCAACCAGCTGGCTTTGTGCCCAAGGCAGGATTGGAACTCATGTTGTCTTGGTTTCTAGCTTGATGCCTTAATCACTACAATACATCTCTTGTATATGTTTGACTGTCATCCAGTGGTGGGTTGCTACCGGTTCTCCCTGAATTGGGCGAACCAGTAGCGGCAGCGACAGGAGGCTCCACCCACCAGCCCGGTCATCTCTGCACATGTGCAGAAGCGGCACACACCCATGCATGTGCACACTCCCAATAGCAAACCGGTAGCGAAGGTAATTGAAACCCACTACTGCTGTCATCTCTCTATTCATCCTCTCTCCCCCTCTCTCTCTCTCTCCCTCTCCCTCTCTCTCCCCCTCCCCCTCTCCTCTCCCTGCCTCCCTGCCTCCCTCCTTCCTCCCCTCTCTCATAATCCACTCAGCAGGGACAGCTACTGTATATCATGTTCAAATTGATCTTTCAGATTTTTCTTGGTCAGTTAGAATTCCAAACAATAAGAACCAGAATTCACAATGGATGGAAATTGATTTCAGAACAGTTATGGAGAAAACAGATGCTTCTTTTATTATTTTGCATCATTTGGTGCTGCAAAATCAAAGAATAAAAATCTTTCCCCACATCAGTTCCTTGTTAAATGCACCAAGGTGAATGACTGTAATTCAAGAGGATGGGCAAGGAAACAACCTTTCATTTACACCCCTGAAAAAATGACCACAAGTACCATTTTAGCCCATTACCGTTCTCTCCCAAGCGATGGTTTCTTTCGCTGGACCATTTTGTAATTCTACTCTATGCTATAGGGCAAAAGTGATGCAGCTTAAAAAAGGGAGAAAGGAAAAATACTTCTTTGAAGGTTCTTAATACAAGTACTTTTTTCTTTTTCATGCAGGCACAATTAAATCAAATACTTGTCTTCTGGAAGCTTCAGGCATATTGCTTAGGTTCTGTTCAAAGGCTGAACTTCCTCAAAGAGCTCATGTAATCATGAAAGATGACTATAAAATGCTTCTATGGATAGATAGACTTTGATTGCAGGGCTTGGTGACAAAGAAAATGTAATATGAAAACTGACTGTAAGATATATTTTAAAGCAGGGCTAAAATGCTACCAGTTCAAACTGGTTCAGGAAAACTGGTAGTGGACATGTAGCTTGGGTCACCGAACCGGTAGCGACCGCTGGCTGGCCACGCCCCCAAACTGGTCCCCCGGTCACTGCTCGCTCACCTTGCCCAATCTCTGCTCTGCAGCTTGCCTGCCTGAAGTGCTGCGCCCCAATCTGCCTGCCAGGTAAGCCTGTGAAGTTGTGGCCTACCTAGGTGCCCCTACCCCCCACCATCCCAGCCCGCCTTCCCTATTCCATTCCCTGTGGCCTGCGGCCCTGACATGCTTGCCTGCATTCCACGTGGCCTTACTGGCACCGCCGTGGCCAGCTTGCGAAGGCAGGCAAGCATGTCGGGGATGCGGGCCATGGGGAAGGGAGCTAGCAGCCTACTCCCTTCCTCGCAGTCCTGCCATGCTTACCTGCCTTCCACGCAACCTTCCCGGCAGTCCCCCATGCCTGCTTGCCTTCTGAGGTCAGTGTCCAGCCCGCCCCAGCCAGTGGGTGGGTAGGTGTCCCTTGGTGAAGATGCAGCCGCTGCTCTGGGGCTGAGAGGGGTGGCAGAGGTGGTTGTGGTGCTCTGGGAGGGCAGGCGCCAGGCAGATGTCCCGGGGCTGCTGCACATGCATACCGCCTGCCCTCCTGGAACACCTCCATGGCAGCACTGTAGTGGTGCTCTGGGAGGTGGATGTCCCGGAGCTGCCACCGTCAGCCTTGCCAATGTGCTGGGTACATTGGGATGATGGGTATGCTGAATACGCCGGCAGAGGATCTAGAAGGTAAGCCAATGCTGGTGGCGGGGGAGACCTGCTCAGGGGTGGGTTCTACTTACCTTCCCCACCGGTTTGCATCGTGATGGAAGTGCATGTTTTCCTGGAAATGACATTCTGCACATGCACAGAAGCCTTTGTGCATGTGCAGAGGTTTTTTTTGCAAGCCACGGTGACCGGAGGACTGGTTCAGGAGCGTGGACTGCCAGTCATCGCCGCCAGTTCGGCAAGCGGTGCCAAATTTCTGCTACCAGTTCTAAAGAACTGGTCTGAACTGGCAACAACTCACCACTGGACCCGCTGCACTCAGCCTTGGGGGGACATGACGAGGCTTGCTCACCTTTTGGTCCTGGTGTGCTCAGCTTCCGTGCTCAGCTTCCGCAGGGCCTTTGGCCGACTGCTGCCTGCTTGCCTTCCCCTTTGCCTCGGGTCCGCTCCCCGCATCCAGCCCATGACGTGCCGCTTCTGGGACAGGCCACCCGCCCTTGGGCCCCCGAAGGACAGGGTATGCTCTGCTGCTGCTGCTGGTGCAGGAACCATGGCCATGCAAGAAAACTCCCCAGCACAGCACAGTTCTGGGAGAGCCCAGGCAAGCTCTGCCCCCACTGCCACCACCGCTGCTGCCGGGTGCGTCCATAAAGGAGAACTTCCTGGGAAGCACTCCGTCTATGTGCCCAGACCAGGTGTGTGTGTGTGTGTGTGTGTGTGTGTGTGTGTGTGTGTGTGTGTGTGTGTGTGAGAGAGAGAGAGAGAGAGAGAGAGAGAGAGAAAGACAGACAGACAGACAGACAGACAGACAGACAGAAAGAAAGAAAGAAAGAAAGAAAGAAAAAGAGAAAGAGAAAGAGAAAGAGAAAGAGAAAGAAAGAGAAAGAGAAAGAAAGAGAAAGAAAGAAAGAGGAAGGGAGAGAGAGACACACACAAGAAAGAAAGAAAGAAAGAAAGAAAGAAAGAAAGAAAGAAAGAAAGAAAGAAAGAAAGAAAGAAAGAAAGAAAGAAAGAAAACTTATGACCACAATTGAGCCCAAAATTTTGGTTGCTAAGCAAGAGCGTTGTTAAGTGAGTTTCACCACATTTTACAAGTTGGCCATGCCCACCCGGTCACATGCCCACCAAGCCATGCCCACCAAGCCATGCCCACAGAACCATAGGGAAATTGCACTCTCAGCAAATCCAGGTATTACTAATGAACAGACCTTGCTGTTGATAGCAATGGACTGGATTATATTCATTAATTTCAATATACATTTGATTTTCTAATGATATTGCCAAATGCAATGGCAGATTGAAGATGGCTCCATAAGAGAGGACGAGACAGCAGAATGAGGAGCTGATGGACCAAATGGCTCCTTGGAATTCCTCCCCAGGACAAGGAGAGGGCCAAGATTGTCTTAGCATATATTAGTCATTATTATTTTATAATAAATTTTAATACAGCTATTTCCTGATTTTATAAATGCCAATTTAATATTAAAGAATCAACAAAATCCCAGTAATTTTATAAAATAGCAACATGTAAATAAACAAATGCGTTAAAAAACAAGGACAGTTATTTACATTTTATGTGTTCTATATGATAAAAAAGTATGAAGATCTGCCTAGATAGATATAGATAGATAGCTAGAACAATTATAAAGAATTGTAATAAAAATGAACTTCACTGACTTTTCCCATATTTGTTAAGGAATGGATGGTGTAAAGGGTGAACTTTCAAAGGCTGAAATGTTATTTTGCCTGAAGCTTCCCTTTCTTTCTTCCTCCTTGTATTGTTGTTCTTATTATACTTTTGTACCTAGCTTTGGGAGAGTCTGCCAAAATATTTTATAAATATTTTAAACAGACAAGGAAACAAACATTAGCATAAAATTATAGCCTGTTTAACATGATATAACATTTAAAAATTATATTAAACTTTCAAGTAAATCTTATTATACTTCAGTTCTATGATTTAAACCTCTCCTTAGACCATAGAAATTGATACTTTATATGTTCAATATTTAGCAGTTTTACAGCTCATACAGATATTAAAATGTGAAATATTAAAGTATAATTGTTAACACAATGCAGGCTCATGATTATGACTAGGAACAAAACTAAACAATGCAGTCAAAGTGTCCTTGTACTCATGTTATGCTGTGCATCTGTCATTTTGTGACATGATTACCTGGATGACTGAGAATCTCCATAGACATTTTTTCAAGAATTATCCCTCTGACATACCTCACACGTGAGTCAAACTTGGCAACAATTACTGCATATAGGAACTGACAACAGTATCCTTCCTTCCTTCCTTCCTTCCTTCCTTCCTTCCTTCCTTCCTTCCTTCCTTCCTTCCTTCCTTCCTTCCTTCCTTCCTTCTCCTCCTCCCTCCATTCCGTCCTCAGAATATCAGAGCCATAGAGAACATTTTGTTCAAAACGCACTGAGATTCACATTAAATATATTATTCATATATCATACTTTGAATTTTCTCCTTTCTTTTTGCCCTATCTCACTATCTGAATGCCAAACAACCAAGAGGATGCCCTCAAAATATCTGGCAAAGAACATTCATTTCATAGATGACTTAAAGACTTTAAACAACACATGGGAAGATGTGGACATACTCACCTCAAACCGAAAATTCTGAAGATCCCTTGCTGCCCTATATGCTACCTAGCATGGGAGGATCTAATGCTAATGCTAATGCACTGTCTCCATATGTTGACTGAAATGCTTTGCGTTCTGAGCCCAGGCAGATGAAAGAGTGACATTCCCAGTATAAAAAATACATCTCTAGTTTTGCAAGCTCTTTCTGAATGATCCTTCTCAGAATGCAATTGGGAACCAGTCGGTATGATTAAGCTGATGAGGATGAGGACTTGAAGAATATAAGCAAATTGGGGATTGTTATTCTACACATACATATTAAAGGCCCAATTCAGCATTTGAATATTCAACAATATTTAACATTCAACATTGTTCTATTTTGATTTTTTTGTTTTTCTTTTGTTTTGTTGTTAATATCAACAAGACGTCAACATAAAAAAAAATAAGGATAAAATAAAAGAAAAAATATGAAAGAAAATGTAAAAAGTGCAATTTCTCAAAACGTTTGAAAAAATATAAGTGATTTTAATAAGAGACACAATGATGTTGAGCATCCATGTTCAATCATCTCTATTTAGGCATCCCTATATTTAGTTATATCAACAAAGCGGTCATTGACAACCAAGGTTAAAGTAAGCTTTTTAGGCTGCATATCTAATGCATTTACTTTCATATATTCGCAAAGAATAGACATGATTGATGCTAGAATCTGCACTCCCTTACTCCTGTCATCCATCCCTACCATTATAGAATTATTTTCTGGAACCAAGACCTCCTATAAATGTTTAAAAAGTTATAGGCATGAACTGCGGTCCATTGGGAAGTTTTTCAAAGCATTCTCGTAGAGAGGAAAAAGTGCCAAGGTTTTATTCAATTTTGACCAAAGAGCTTCTCCAATGGACCCTGCTTTTCAATTTCAATTTTTATTCTTCATTTGATTTTCTCTTTCTGTCTCTCGCTAAGTACACATGTAGAGGTTATTAAAGAACGTAGAAGAAAACAGCTGCCTATTGTAGAAAATAGGTGGATCAGTTGCCTGAAAGTCAGCAAAATATCTATGTACATTTATTTCTGCCTTTCCTTCTAGTAAATATGTTCCCTACAGAGATGATTTGGCAAACTATCTATGCTGCAGAAATACATTCTTTTCTTTCTGGCATCATATGGGTTTTGTCAAGCATTCATTTCCAATAACATGGTCTCCCCAGTTATAAGTCTTACTCTTTTCTTTTTAAAAAGAATGCCAGTCTGTTTTACTTTAGTATTTAAGACACCTGAGACAGTAATTCTAAGTCCAGAAATGCTTAGGATGAGGCAGTTTAAGATAATTTCTTATGCATCTCTATTGACTAGCTACATTATAAAGGCTCCTGAACTCCATTGAAATAAATGGTCTGCAAAATGCCATCATTACACATTTTCTATTTGTTTCCATTGATTTTCTTTGTAAGAATTTCTGATAGACTGCATTGTCACTTGGTTTAAAAGACTACTGTGCTCTTTCAATACCTATTTTTAAATGAAAATGGTCAGCAGGGATAACTGCTACTTGAATAGCAAGGCAACTTCCAGAACATCAGGAAGAAGGCCCAACCACAACAGATTTCAATAGGGTTTCAAGCTGAATAACAACAGAAACCAGGATGGGGTTAATGACATGAAGAAACAAAGAAGAAGTGGGGGGGGGGCAATGGTTCCAAAATAGGAAAGGTCATAGAAAGAGAAGGCTGAAATAGTCTGTGTACAGAATAAGATATGGGCAACATGGATTAAGGGTAGTTGATTGGGTGTGTATTATTTAGGCAACAGCAAACTGAGCCCTGAGAGACACAGGAGAGGCAGAGACAAAGAATTGAGCATCCCAGCTGGAATGGCAACAAATATGTCAATAAATAAAGATATGGTTGACCATTGTAAAAGTTTGTAAAGGCAATGCAAAAAATAATTTTGTTGTTACATGCATTGGGGGTTCCAAAAATGGACTACTTTGGAATATTATGATATGGATCTATCTGCAACTACATCAGGACTGAAAGTAGATTTCATATACAATATTTATATGGTAATATTGCACATTACATTCAGGTAAGTGGCTGGACCTAGCTAGCCTTGACTGATATTGTAAAGCTAAGCAGGGCTTGATTTAAGACTGGAGATTACCCCAGAATTGTGGGGTATTTTGAGAAGTAAGAGGAAAAATGCAAAAGAAAGAATAGCAAATAGTTTCTACATTGTTCTCAAGAAAACTACATACAAATGTTCATAAAGTCTCTAGGAGTCCATTTTTTTATTTTTTTAGCATCATACACTGAAGCCTGATGCCCCTAAATATTTTGTAATGTTGACAATGTTCAACACTGTTGCAAAATTGTAAAGATTTACATAGGTTTGTCAGTTTATCATTTCAGTTTTGTTCTATGATTGCCCTAATACTTAAAAACACATTATGCACTGTAAATAGAATACCTACAACAAAATGAATGAATAAGTATGTGGTGTGTGTGTGTGTGTGTGTGTGTGTGTGTGTGTGTGTGTGTGTGTGTCTATCCCCCTCTGTCCTTCTTCCCACTTTTTCCTGGCCCTCTTTTGTCACGTAGTGAATATTGTCAGTTGTATGTCTATGCAGGGTAGTGCATCCCTATCCTAATATTATGGTACATTCCAATACAAGCAGGACACGTGATGTGATCTTCTGCGCATGTGTGCATTCCTGATTCTCCATTATTCCTCTTCTGCCTTTGATTCTGACCGGAGCGGTCACGATTTATTAGCAAGATGTAACTATTTATGATTTATTGTTTTTGTACCGAAATAAATATTTTCTATTAGACTTTTAATCTCGGCTTTATTTCTAAATGTCTGAATTCCAAGAAAAGATCCACATCGCCTCTATGAGATTTATTCTCACTTTAACATCTTTTTTTAAACATCTAACATGTCTTGATCCAGTTCTGCTTTCATTATTCTCTTTTTCCTTCTTCTTCAAAGTGCTTTGGTTCTAGTCCCTTCATTCAGCCCCTTTCATGATTCCAAGATTGTCCACTACTCATTTCTTCTTGCCAGCAGCCTAGAATCTTGATAATTTTGCATCATGAGTTCCTAAAAAGAAAGAACAAGGCAAGATAGTACTCAGGTTTTTTTTTAATCCATTGTAAGTCAATAAATATAAATATAGGTATTCTTCTTCCCAGTTTTGCTGTACTTCTACAAATATCGGTGGACTATCAAGCAACCTGGTACCTCCATCTTGTTTTTCAATTTAGTCTAATTTTGACTAGTTCTGTGGGGGGTAAAACCCCAGAGAGTTTTTATTGAACTGTCACTAGGTGCTCTTGGCCTATAGCTATCCAAAGCAGTGTGAAAGGAGCTAAGATATGAAAAATTCATTTCTGTGGCTTCTGATCTAGCGTATGTTGATCAAAGTTGGATTACAGGATGGTCCTACCCATAATCATATTTGGATAAAATTGGAATTGAGGCACTTTTCATATACTCAGAAATTTGTATTACTGTATATGTAAATTCAGTTAAGCTAGACTAAAAATCTGGACAACATTCTAGGTTTATGTCACAAAAGCATGTAAAATTATTTTAATATTTTTACAAAGTGATAGATACAAGCATAATAATCAGATTTATTTATTTATTTATTTATTTATTTATTTATTTGGTTTTCTTATATGCTGCCCAACTCCCGAAGGACTCAGGGCAGCATAAAGATCAAAGTGTGACCATTTTAGTGAAGTGCTGTTTCAAATTTAGTCCTTGAAAATGAGAGCTTTCTCTTATAAACTTTTAAGTGTGTTTGCAGAGATTATATGGAGAGCTTAAAACTTTGCTTAAAGAATAAAAGGTCCAGAATCAATTACCGTACAGACCTTCCTATCTAGGCTAGACACAAGGAGACCACAATGCTCTCTCATCAGGGAACACGTTGCATCCAGGTGTGCCTTTTGGAAGAAAGATGTACTAACATGTTCTTTTGCATTTGGGAAATGATTCAAGGGGGTATTTTTGAATGAGTAATTAAAGGGAATCAATCTTCTTTGCATTGCCACTGCTATGAAAAGCACTATAGCTGTGCAGTAATCGCATGCAATTATTCAACCATCCCTCTGGCAAGGACAACATAATTAGTCCTGGTGGTATCGAGAGATTCCCTTTTATACCCACAAATTGGCAGTTTTAATCAAGTGTTGCTGAAAATGTCTCATAACACGATGAAAACAATAAGTGAAGGTACAAGAACCCAAGCTGCATGACTTCTATCTACAATGATACAATTTTACAACATGAACAACATGTTGCATACTACCAGGCTCTGCATAAGCTAAGTGTGCAGAGTAGGCACATTGGTATCAAGCCACTGTTTCTAGTCTTCTCTGAGATTGGCCTTCTTCTTGCAGACATTTCATTTTAGGTTAGATAATACCTTCAGTCCTCTGACATGGAGAAAGTGAGATGTATTGGCTGTTCTTATATGGCAAGTTGTCTTAACAAGCTCTTAGGTATTGCCAGGTCTTGTTAGCTGCTTTTCCTGCTATTTTTTTTTATGTACTGGCCATGTAATACTTTGCCTTACCATTATTATAGTGGTTCTTCACACAGTCAGTCAGACTGGAATTGGCAATTTTGTCCATCTATTGAGTACTTCCTGAGGACCTGGGATAGGCAGATGTGGATGTTTTACGGTATTAGAGATATTGTCACAGAATGTAAGCTGTTCCGAGTAAAGCTGCCTTTTGCAATTGACTGTTGGAGAATTTGTTATTGTAGACGGTGTTCAGGTAGTGCTGCAGTTATTTAGGGATTGCACCCAAGGCATCTATTTTATCATTATAAGAGCCAAGGTGGCGCAGCGGTTAGAGGCAGTACTGCAGGCCACTTTAGCTGACTGTGATCTGCAGGTCAGTGGTTCAAATCTCACTGGCTCAAGGTTGACTCAGCCTTCCATCCTTCCGAGGTAGGTAAAATGAGGACCCAGATTGTTGGGGGCAATATAAATATACATTGCTTACTGGTGTAAACCGCTTAGAGAGTGCTTGAACTGTGAGGCGGTATATAAATCTCACAAATAAATAAATAAAATAAATAAATTATGGTTTATCAGTCAGTCAGTTGTTGTTATTATTTCATATTTTGGATTATACACATGGATTTCTTGCAGTTGTTATTTCACTATCTTTGCTAATTGAGATGGGTTGTCACATGATGTTCCCTCCTCCTTTGTTTATACATTTGACCATCAGATTGGATGCAACTGGGAAAGCAAATGTCTATAGGTACTACAACCAACACTTTCTGATAAAACCCACATAACGCTAGGATAATTTGCTATATACATATCCCCAACAAATCTCACTTTGACATGTCAGAGCACTGAAGATGTTATGAAATGTCATCTGGTAATGAAATGTCTTCAAGAATAAAACCAAGCTCAGAGAACAGCAAAAACCCAATACTGATATTTGATAATGATGTGCCCTTATAATTAGCTTAGTGCAGTAGAGAATGGACACTGGCAAAGAAGGAGAAGACATAATTCTTTGAAACATTGAAAGTGGTTCGAGTACTCTATATAAAATAGAATATAATTCTTTAATGGCCAAGTGTGATTGGACACACAAGGAATTTGTCTTTGGTGCATATGCTCTCAGTGTACATAAAAGAAAAGATACATTTGTCAAGAATCATGAGGTACAACACTTAATGATTGTCCTCAGGGGCGGGTTCCTAATTTTTTTACTACCACTCTGTGGGCGTGGCTTATTTTGTGGGTGTGGCTTGCCAGCCATGTGACTGGGTGGGCATGGGCCTCGGGAGCTTGGCAGTGGCCGGAGAAGCGGGGAGGGGGCATTGCCCATCCGCAACGCAGCCCCCCGCAGCGGGAGCAGCAAGACCGCGGCAGCGGTTCTTCTAGGAGGCTCCATCCGGCCTGAATGCTTCTCCCCATTCGATGATCCTAGGCTCCTGCCGCCCGTTCCCCCTCCCCTCAGCAGCTCGAGAAGCCTCGAACGTGCAAAAATGCCTGGGATCATCACCGCGTGTTCATGGCTTCTCAGACTGCTGAAGGGAGGGGAACTGAGATAGGTCCTGCTGCCCATTCTTTCAGTTCTCACGCACTCCCTCAGCCATCATCCCCTGCTTGGACTCACTGTGGGGTAGGAAGGCAGTGCATGTGCAGTGCTGGAAGCTCAGCTTCTGGGCATGCGCAGATTTAAAAAAAAAAATGTAAAAAAAAATTTTTTTTAATGGCAGCGCCCGGCCACCGGCAACCGACCACACCGGTACTGTGACATCACCAGCGGGCCGCTACCGGTGCTATAGAGTGGACTGCACCAGTAGGAACCCACCACTGATTGTCATAGGGTACAGATAAGCAATCAGGAAACAATCAATATGAATATAAATCATAAGGATACAAGCAACAAGCTACAGTCATACAGTCATAAATGGGAGGAGATGGGTGATAGGAACAATGAGAAGACTAATAGTAATAGTAATGCAGCCTTAGTGAATAGTTTGACAGTGGTGAGGGAATTATTTGTTTAGCAGAGTGATGGCGTTCGGAAAAAAACTGTTCTTGTGTCTAATTGTCTTGGTGTGCATTGCTCTATAGCGTCGTTTTGAGGGTAGGAGTTGAAACAGTTTATGTCCAGGATGTGAGGGGTCAGTAAATATTTTCACGGCCCTCTTTTCGACTCGTGCAGTATACAGGTCCTCAATGGAAGGCAGGTTGGCAGTAATTGTTTTTTCTGCAGTTCTGGTTATCCTCTGAAGTCTCTGTCTGTCTTGTTGTGTTGCAGAACCAAACCAAACAGTTATAGAGGTGCAGATGACAGACTCAATAATTCCTCTGTAGAATTGTATCAGCAGCAGCATATTCTGATGGGAAAATGCATTTGTGGTGCATTTGAAAAGACTTTCCCATCACTAAAACCAAAATACCATTGGTTGAGACTAGAAAATGTCTTGGACTGTAAATACTGTAGATACAGAGTGCAGATGTAGTGTATTTATTTCTGGGTAGGTATCATATACTTCCATATGAATGTACAAAAAAAGAATAACCTTGTTAAGGAAATATTTAATTTGATGGCAACATAAACACAGTTCTTATCATTTGTTAGTTGTTGAATCCTGACAATCACAAGTCATTGGATCTTGAACATATTTTAAGAGCCTTCCTTCCTTCCTTCCTTCCTTCCTTCCTTCCTTCCTTCCTTCCTTCCTTCCTTCCTTCCTTCCTTCCTTCCTTCCTTCCTTCCTTCCTTCCTTCCTTCCTTCGCTAGGGCCTCTAAAATTATCTCTGAGTATAAAATGCAAAAATCTTTCCTTGGGCTTTATTCCCATTTTCAGTGTTTTATAACTGCAAGCAAAAGGGTTTTGCTTTTGTGCACTGACAGAAACATCCATTACTTGCGGCAAAGTGGTGATTTGTTACTTTTTCTTCTTCTGCCAGCAATTTGAGAGACCAAAATAGAATGGGGAGGGAAGGAGGAAGAGAAGCCTTGCAGGATATATGCACAAGAGGTTCGGTATATAATCTGAGTAACTTCCTTCCCTGCAGAGGTCTGTTATCTTAATGACTTTGCTTAAGAAGTTGTCTTGTCAAACACATTTAAAAGCTTTTGCTTTATATGAATAATGCACAAATGGAAGCAATTTGGCAATAGACTGACTAGAGATTTTTAAAAAGTCTCTCAGTGTGCCAAGCGCTTGGAAATGTTAAAAACAGATATAGCCATGAAATACTAGAGATTTTTTTTAAAAAAATAATCATTCATTAGTGTGGTCCTTCTATTGCCAAATGAAAGCAATGTAGGAACTGATTAGTGAACAGGTCATACAGTAAATGAGGCATGGTTTGGCTTGGTTATCTGGAGGTAGATTGATATACTTGGTGCAGAATTAGGAGTGGACAGGGTTCTTGCAGCCACCTGTTTTAGATCCATGCCCCTGTAGATCCATCCTGGGAAGAGATGTGTGGTTGGGACTTGGAATTGGTGAGTTCCTCTTTGAGAAAAGGGGTGGTTTCCAACTGTTCTCTAGCCAGGGGTCTCCAACCTTGGCAACTTTAAGACTTGTGGACTTCAACTCCCAGAATTCCTCAGCCAGCCAGCAAAGCTGGTTGAGGAATTCTGGGAGTTGAAGTCCACAAGTCTTAAAGTTGCCAAGGTTGGAGACCCCTGCTCTAGACATTTTTTGTCCAGTCCTTTTTGAGTAAGTTTGTGGAGAACATGGTTGCACAGGAAGAAGTGGATTATCTGGATCCCTTTCAGGCAAGATTCAGATCTGGGTATGGACCTGATAATTTCTCAAATATGTAATTGGGTTCATGTGATGGAATGTAACAGTTTCTATGTTTCTAATTTTAAGAGATGATGAGGAAGAGGAGGACAAAAGGAGGAAACGGAGCAACTTCAAAAACTTCAGCAAGGTACTTGAAAGTCACTTTACCCCCCCATATATATATATATATATATATATATATATATATATATATATATATATATATATATATATATATATATATATATATATATATATATATATATATATATATATATATAACACACACACACACACACACACACACACATACTGTATATAAAGAACCCTCTAATTCAAATGTTGGCAAACAACATATAGTGACAATGCATTGCTTCCAATCAGCACCAGAGTCTTCATTCCTTCCTTTAGACAAGCCTCAGAACTGAAAAATTCACATTCTAGACCAAACATTAATAAGATAGCCAGAAAGAAGAAATCCATACTCTGGTAAGAAAGATTTAATTTGAGAAAAAATGCATCCTTAACAGAGTAATTGATCTGGGGTCATGTTAATATTTCTGTTGATGTCAGCACAAACTATCTGAAATATAAAGAAGGATTACTACTTTAAGAGGCACATCTAATTCATCCTAATTCATCCAACATCTAACCACTGTAGAGTTGCAGAGCAGCATCTGCATCTGGAACAAATAAAGCAAATAACAAGTGTTTAAATTGAATAAACTGCCAAAAGCATTCTGAGGAAAATGAAACTCATTTTATTTTATTTTATTTTTTGCAAAAGTTTTAAAAGCAGCTTCCTCAGACCTAAGTTGATCAAAGTAATAATAAGAGGTTCAGTTTACCCCAAAACCTGATTTTTTAAAATGTAAGTTTCTCATAATTAAACTTTTCATGGATAAACAGATTAAAATAATGTCTATTATATGATGGCCTTAGTCCAAATTATTTCCCCAAAGTAACTTTTAGTGTACTGTCCTTTATTGAAAGGAACATAGAGTGAAATTGGATAGCATGCATTCCGGTGGTTGCTGAGATATTTATCTTTTCAATACTGTATCTGCGGTACAAGGCAGCTGTGGCAGTGGTGGGTTCCAAATAAGAACGCCACCAGTTCGTGCTTGTGCTTGTATGCGCGTGCAACGTTTCTGCGCATGGCAGAAGCGTCCCGGGTGGGTGGGCAGAGCCTCCCACCGCCGCCGCTACCGGTTCTAAGAACCGGTCTGAATCGGGAGCAACCCACCGCTGAGCTGTGGGCAACTGAAGCTTGAAGAGCCATTTTCAGCAGCCAAATGTATATCTGACTCTAGTTTTGAAAACTGGTGGCAGAGCTTCCATTGGAAAATGGAAGGAAAAATTAAAATTGGAGTGTAAGCTTTAAAACAAATTTAAGAGTTTCCAAACTATTTGGAAAATCAATTATAAATTGACACTAGCTGCATCCTATAAAGAGAATATCTATAAAATGGTATACCGTTGGCACCTTTCCCCAGATCGCTTGGCAAAGATGTTTCCATCGCTATCACCTAAATGTTGGAAGTGTAAAAAGGAAACAGGGAGCTACTATCACATGTGGTGGTCATGCCCCAAGGTTCAAGTATTTTGGAAAAAGATTAGATCTTGGTTGGAACAGATTTTAAATGTGAAAATGGAATTAAAACCAGAAATGTTCTTACTGGGGATCTTCCGGAGCAAATTCACTAAAGAAGAAAGATATTTAATTTTGCAAATAACAACCGCAGCTAGACTATTATATGCCCAAAATTGGAAATCTGATATTATTCCCTCCTCAAATATGATAATTAGGAAAATTTTAGAATGCTCAGAAATGAGCAAATTAACGATGAACATTCATCAAAAAGACAACTCTGATTTCTATGAAATATGGGCAAAATGGTATTCCTGGTTACAATCAAATAAAAATCTAAAATTATGGACACAGAAGAAGACTTGATCCGAACAATCTTTCCTTACCATCTCCTTCATAACAATAAAAATGATTATTATCGATGCACATAATCCGAGGATATAAATATGAAAAATAATGTAAATATGTATAAATACGTTTTAGATTAGTTTGAACTAAATAGTAAAAGGGATAAAGGTTAAAAGCAACCAATGTAGTAAGATTGCAAAACTGGATTTAGTTACACAAAGGTATAGCTGTTAAAATGAAATGCCGTTTTTTGTGTATTAGTGTTTGTATTTTTTTTCTTCTTTTTTCCTTTTTCCCCCTTTTCTTAACGTTTTCTTTTTTCTTTTTTCTCTTTGATGTTGTGTGTTATTATGTATGTTTTTTTTAAAGTTTAAAAACCGAATAAAGATTATTTTTTTTAAAAAAAGAGTTTCCAAACTAAGAAAAATGTTTACTGAATCTTTCCCAAATCAGCAGCTTGTTGTTCAATATTGATAATTTTTTTATTAGGTTATGAATATATTTTTATTCTCTAACTACCCTACTACCCTACAAGTGAGTCACCTTGGCGAGATGTGTGGCATAGCAATCTAATAACAAATTTTTTTTTAAAATTGATATACATTGTCATGCTTAAAACAAGGATTATGTAATATTGTCATTAAATGTGATATTCATGTGGCTAATTTGTGTATTCAAAGATTCCATATTTAAGCATCACTTTTTAGATTGTGATATCCAGAACTTAGGCATATTATTTGAGATGGTTTCTGATCAATGGAGAATGGAACTATTTATTTCCTATGATAAGACAAGATATTTGCATTGATTCTTCTTTATATACCTTTCTTAATCATATAGTGATACTTGATTTATAATCAACTATAATTTTGAAATCTTTTTCATACAATATATGTCCTAAATGTATATATTTGATTCCTTTTCCAGTGATGGAAAAATAGTCATGTAGATATTAGTCAGAATAACAGAATAACAGATTTGGGAGGGACTTAGTCCATGAAGAGAAGACTGGTCAAGTTCATAGTACAGTATATTTGAAGATAATTTATAGCTGGTTAGAACAATAGAAACTGAAACAGCAAAAAAAATATCCTCAAAATGGAATGAAATTAATCAGCTATTGTATCAAAATTAATACTTTAAATTCGAACAGGTGACTTGGAAAAAGGATAATTATATTATATCAATTAAAAAAGAAAGACTCTTCTTTTGGCATTTAGAATTTGGGGTATGTGTGGATAGAATCAAGATATTTGATATTAAAGTTGAAGAAATGTTAAGATCAAAATTAAACTAGAGAAATACAGCCTCCTCTTAAAGTGCTACTAGAATGTGATAGATGATTGCTTACACTGTGCTGAATTTGCATGAAATATTTGTTTACTGAGCTGAATTTATTAAGTGATGCATAGCTTTTAGCATATTCTGCAGCTGCTCATAGGAATCATATCAAAGACCACTCTGAAACTGATAAAGGATACAAATAATCTCCCTTTGGCAGAAACAGAATACCTAGACGCACCATGTATGCTAAAACAAAAATTATGTTCTGTAATAGAAAATTGATGAGCTAACACATAACCAAACAATGACATATATAATAAAAGCATTTTTATCATTTGTTTCTCACTCAGAATATTTTCTATATCAAGCAAATTCACCTATGCATTTTAAGAGAAAACAAGCATGTATTTTTTAAAAAAAATCAGCCAGTGGAATCGATACCTAGAAAATTAAGATTTATCTCCATTTTATGTCAATTTTATTAATAAAGAAAACAGATGAAGGTGAATATAATAATCAGCACTAACCATATAAAATTCAAAAGGAATAAAATCAACACAAAATGCTCTTTCAGATATAAGATTATATTGCAAAAAAAGGTTGGAAAGTAATGCAAAAAAAAAAAAAGGTTGGAACGTAATGCTTAAAATGGGCTCTTATGCTGAGCCAGATGACTCAATGACCTACATGGCCCTTCCAAGCATTAACAATTTTCTGCCTGCCTGCCTGCCTTTGAGTCAATATTAATTCCTGGATTTGTTTGTTTGCTTTCTTTTTAGCAAGATTTCAGAAATGGTTTTCCATTGCCTGCTTCCTAGGGCTGAGAGAGAGAGCGTCTGGCCTTGTGCTTCAAGAAGGATTAGAACTCATGATCTCCTGGTTTCTAGCCTAGTGGCTGAAGCACTACATCAAGATGGCTCTTTTCCTGAAAGATAGCTGGTACCTAATATAGAACCCATGGTCCCCTCTCTTGGGTTCTATATTCTCTCTAAGCTGAGTACCTTAGCCTTCCAGGCAGTTTCATCTATTATTAGATGGGGGGATGAGGAATACAAGTTATAGCAACTGTCTTCCATCCCTGTCGAATACTATAGACCAGGGGTGTCAAACTCACGTTGTCATGGCAGCGTCACGTGACTTATCGTGACTTTTTCCCCCTTCGCTAAACCGGGCATGGGCATGGCCAGCGCGTGATGCATCTGGCCCACAGCCGGGAATTTGACTGCCCTGCTATAGACAGTTGGGCCTGAAGTAGAGTTGTTATGCTGCCCTGAAGGTGAATGTGAGAAAAGTATGAATCAGGTAAGTATACGTGAGTGGGACAAATAAGTAAGTAATTATGTTTATTGTTGTAACCACAAGCCATAACACAAGAATGCCATAAAATATAATATAAAATATAATAAAGTAACAATATAATAATGCTGTTATGAAATATAGTAATAGAAGTATACATAAAAAGGTTGCAACAAAAGAAAGCCAAAGCTACAACTAAGAACTTAAGTATTTTTTTTTCTAACTTTAAATGACAGCAGAGCAAAAGTAGCAACCTTGTTGCTGATAATTAAAAACACATCTGCAAGGCTATAATTCAATTTTTCAAGGTCAGAACCTTTGAGTTTATCTGCCATTAATAATTTGGTGCTGATCTCATTGTAAATGAGGCAGACATAATAAATAACATCCTCCATTTGACCAATGCCACAAGGACAGAGGCTTTGTTCAAGAGGGAACTTACAAAATCTCCCTACAAGTTGTGCAGATTATATCATCTGCAGGTGAAGGGATGTCAAAGCCTTCTCAGTGAACCACTGATTTCTGTTAACCAGAAACTGAATGGGATAAATAGATGCCTTGGCCAGAGAAGGAGAATAAGAGCTGGCAGAGATTGTTGGGGTGGGGGGGGGGGGAAATGCAGTTGGCAGGCTGGAATATCAGGACCATGTCAGGTAAAGGAACATTTTGAGCCCAGGCCACTATTGGATAAATTGGGTTCATTGTTTAACAGTGATATATTGTCCAATCTGCAGGAGTTCCCTGCAGGGGCTAAGTTATGAGATTCTTGGTGGTTGTAGACTTTGATTGTTGCTGTTGTTTGCTAGGTTGGCTTGTAATAAATATATCCTTAGCTATGATATATGTATGAAGCAGTCAACCTTGCTTGCACTACCAAAACCTGGGGGGGTCAGGAGAGAGGGAGTTCTCTTCTTGATTGTACCCTCCTGAGTTTTGGGTCTTCTGGGAAATGAAGAACAGGAAAAGATGCCTAGAGCACTCTTGGAGAAAGCTAAACAGTAAATTTATTTTTATTTTATTTTATTTATTTATTTCATCAAGCATGTATTAGATAACAGATATAAGTATAAACATGATTATGAATATATGAAATGGATACGAATAAAAGGGAATATTAGGACAGGGACGGTAGGCACATTGGTGCGCTTATGCACGCCCCTTAAAGACCTCTTAGGAATGGTCTAAGGTTAAAGTTTTGGGGATTTGGGGATTTGGGGAAGAAACCACAGAGTTAGGTAGTGCATTCCAGGCATTGACAATTCTGTTACTGAAGTCTTATTTTCTGCAATCAAGTTTGGAGCGGTTGTAGAGTTTAATATACCTTTACTATGTTCTTCTTTGCTAAGTGTTGTTTTGGGCTGAAAAGCCCAAAATATTGAAAGCAGTCTTCATAGGGGAGTTGCTTTAACCTTTTCAATATCCTTTTTGAGATTCAAAGACAAGCATACAAAATATGACTGCACTATAATTTTATAGAACACATATAAACATAAGTACACTGAATTCTTTTGCAATTTTTCCACTCACATTTACAGTTAATTTGTATGTATTTACAAAAGTACCGGTACATACAATTAGAGACATTATGTACATCTATGTGGAGCTGTTTTGTCTACAAACACGGAACCCATCTCATAACACACACTAAAACCTTTGGAATATGTGCTATTTTTTTTTTCTAAAAGCAAACCATACAAACATATCTGGCAAATAAGTATCAGCTCAGGATAATATTTTTAAGAAGCTCCTTGACTGTTGGCTGGGCCAACAGGTCATTGTTATGAAAAGATAACATTTCACTGACAGGAATTCTTATGTGTAAATTACTCAAAGGAATTCTGCCATTGTTCAAGATTTATTATTAAGGAGATCTCTCTCACACGTTATCTGCAAGAGCACTTCAATGCCATATTCTGGTTTTCTTGGAATAATTTGACATATAGCTCTAGGTAACAAAATAATGGGGTGGGCCAACTTGTTATCTGTTCCTGCTGCTTCAGGATGTCTTAGTTTTTCTTCTTGCTTCTTCTCTACTAGTGGCATTTTATGAATAAATGAACACATTACACAGGACAATGTATTCTTCCCAACTGAAAGTCATCACTGACAACAAAAGATGTCAGCGAAAAAAGTCTCTAACCAAAATCCATTAAAAAACACTAATTACAAAATAACATATATCAAATATTAGGCTGATTATTTTTAAATAAGGGTTCATATGGGTTCATAATTGTGACTTCATAATTGATTCTGCACTATAGTATTTGGACTTTGAATTGTCATTTGTAACAATATTAAAAAGACAGCATTTTTGTATATTACACAATTCAATATTATACAATTTGCTCATTATTCTATTAAGAACGAATTCTGTTTATTTTTTTAAAAAAATCTTTGTGAAAGTTGCAATTGTTTTGGACTTTGAAATCCATTTTTGTTAAGTAATAAGAAATAATTGGAGGAGTGATTTGGGGTTTAAGGTAGAAACTGTTGTAGAATATCAATATATCTGATCATTATAGTGTGGACTGCCATTATGATACTAGGGCCCAGGACAACTTTTACATTCTCTTTTCCCACTCCTAATCTGGTAACTTGCTCCCATACAACTCTGTGATTTGGGACTGGGGGAAATCAATTAATAATTAACTGCATTTCATTTCCAAAAAGTATTTTGTAGATTGAGTAACTGTCTTCCCAATGTCACAATAAAAATAAATGACAAGAGAACTGAGCAGAAACAAATGTCTGTCTCTTCCATTATTAATATCCCTAATAATTATGAAGCAATTCCCCAAAAAATTAATGATTAAACATAGTTACTTTTTCTCTCTGAGGACTGAGCTATAATGATTCAGCTGGTAAATTATAGCAAGAAGCCACTAAGTTCACTCTATTATTATACACCATGTAAAGAAGACAATATTTGTTCAAAAGTATTCCAAAGAAAGTGAAACTTTTAAAAGGGACATTAATAATGCAAAAAGTAGAAAATTTAGCTCCATTAGTGATTTCTCTCTCTCTGTGTGTTATATTTTAATGTGAAATGTGCAATATTCTAATGGAGTCTTTGAGCATGCATTAGGTATACTTCAGGCATGTCTTGTTTACCTTTCTATGCATAATTGGCTGCATTTTAAATCCTTTGTTGAAACTATGTTCATATTTTTTTGCTTTTCTTGCATTAAAAGAAGATTGATTCCTGGTATTCCACTCATAAGACAAGTGTGGCATTTAACTGGAAACCCTTCATGACTCTTATATAGAAATAGCAGGATACTGAATAGAAGAAGGATACTGAACTTTTATTAAGTCTTATTTAGTGGCGATAAGGGCGGCAAAACAATCTCATTTTTCCGCTCTTATTGCGTCCGCAGATTCTCGTCCAGCCGCCTTGTTTAGGGTGACTCGCTCCCTCCTTGCTAAAGGGGGGAGCGAGGAACACTTGCAAGGTAGAGCTGAGGAATACTCGCAGTTTCTGATGGATAAAGTCGCTCAGATTCGGTCGAACCTGGACTCTAGCTGGGCAGAGTCCATTGAGTTGACAGGGGCAAGTCTTGGTTTAACATTATGGGAGGAGTTTGAGCCTGTTTCTCCTGAGGACGTGGACAAGGCTGTGGGGGCTATGAGTTCTGCCACCTGTTTATTGGACCCGTGCCCCTCCTGGCTGGTCTTTGCCAGCAGAGAGGTGGCACGTGGCTGGATCCAGGCGGTTGTCAACGCTTCTCTGAGGGAGGGCTCCGTACCGCAACCGTTAAAAGTTGCGGTGGTGAGACCCCTCCTCAAGAAGCCTTCGCTGGATCCAGCGGATTTGAAGAACTTTCGTCCGGTCTCCAACTTGCCTTTTATAGGTAAAGTTGTGGAGAAGGTGGTGGCCTCTCAGCTCCTTCGGTTATTGGAGGAAACTGATCATCTAGATTCCTATCAGTCGGGTTTCAGGCGCGGTTACAGCACAGAAACCGCCTTGGCCGCCCTGATGGATGATCTCTGGCGAGCCCGGGATGGGGGTAACTCCTCCATCCTGGTGCTACTTGACCTCTCAGCGGCTTTCGATACCATCGACCATGGTATCCTTCTGCATCGTCTCGGCGAGTTGGGAGTGGGAGGCACCGTTTTGCGGTGGTTCTCCTCTTATCTCGCTGATAGGATGCAGTCGGTGTTAGCAGGTGGGCAGAGGTCGTCTCCTAGGCCCCTGACCTATGGGGTGCCTCAGGGTTCGGTCCTCTCACCCATCCTGTTCAACATTTACATGAAACCGCTGGGGGAGATCATCCGTAGACATGGGGTGAGTTTCCAACAGTACGCTGACGACACCCAGCTGTACATTACCACCCCGTCTAAATTCAGGGAGGCGGTTGATGTGATGTGCCAGTGCCTGGATGACGTTAGGATCTGGATGGGGAGGAACAGACTTAGACTCAACCCCGACAAGACTGAGTGGCTCTGGATATTGCCTCCTAAGGACCATGACAACTGTCCCTCCTTGGTTCTTGAGGGAGAAAAATTAACTCCCTCAGAACGGGTTCGCAATTTGGGAGTCCTCCTAGATCCACAGCTAAAATTAGATCAACACCTTACAGCTGTGGCTAGGGGGGCTTTTGCACAGGTTCGCCTGGTGCACCAATTGCGACCATACTTGGAGAAGGAGGCTCTACTCACGGTCACTCACGCCCTTGTCACCTCTAGATTGGACTACTGCAATGTGCTCTACATGGGGCTGCCCCTGAAGAGTATTCGGAGACTTCAACTGGTGCAAAATGCAGCTGCGCGTGCTGTGGTGGGTGTTTCAAGGTACACCCACGTAACACCCATACTCCGCCAGCTGCATTGGCTGCCCATTGGTCTCCGGATACAATTCAAGGTGTTGATCATCATCTTTAAAGCCCTACATGGCTTAGGACCAGGTTATCTCCGGGACCGCATTCTGCCGCATTCCTCCCTTCGACCGGTTAGGTCCCACAGAGTGGGTCTCCTCCAGGTCCCGTCAGCCAAACAGTGCCGACTGGCGGGGCCTAGGGGGAGGGCCTTCTCTGTGGGGGCCCCTGCTCTCTGGAACCAACTTCCCCCAGAGATCCGAACCATCCCCACCTTGCTGGCCTTCCGAAAAGCCATTAAGACATGGCTCTTCCTGCAGGCAGGGGTGAGTTGAGACGATTTATTCCTGATGTCTCCCCCATGTATGTATGATGTGTGTATATTTATATTTTTAATTGTTTTTAAGTGCTTTTAATAATTTTGTTTGGAGTTTTTGTATAAAATGTTGTACGCCGCCCTGAGTCCTGCGGGAGTAGGGCGGCATAGAAAAGCTACCAAATAAATAAATAAATAAAGTAACTTTACTAGATTCATTTGAAAGCTGTGTGCAGGTAAAGTTATTATATGTCCTGAACAGTTGGCAAGAGAAAACAATATCACTGACCTAATATGCCGTTATAATATTGTACATTTTGAAGACATTTGTTTGTGGTATAATTACATTGTTATTTAAAATAAAAATTGTGTTTTGTCTATAAGAGAAGTTTCTTTAGCTCAGCTGGATTTAAATTTCATAACTTTAAGTGTCATATTTACTTAGCAGTTGAATTGCAAGAAATATAAGAACTTGCAATGACCAAGCTAGCAACATAAATACACTCCTAAATATACGCCAAAGTAATAAAATATCATCGTTTCAAACTTGGAGCCCAAGAAAATATGTTTTTGTTTACCAATTGCAGGACAAAACACTATGGATGCTTATCATTGTTATTTATATGCTTGCTAGATCATCTGAAATGCAGAATGTTGGATTATTTGCATTTTTGATCTAAAGTAATATTATAAGCACATTTAATAAAATAGAACATCATTACCTCTGTTAAAAAAAAGAACATATACGAGAGGCAGACTGTTGACATACTAATGTCACATGAGATATTACAATAATTTTCTCCCTATGGATTTTTATTTGAATGTAAGGATTAAGAACTTGTAATAATGCATTAGACCAAAAGAAGTTTAACATTCTCAATTGAAAATTAGCAAAAAATCAATTCGCCATTGTTGACTAAATTTTAGAAAAAATAATCCTGAGAGTAGTATCTGGGCAGCAAAAAAAAAAAGGTTTTCTTTCTTACTATTACTCATGCCCTAGTCAGCTCCAGACTGGACTACACTACAGCAATGCAGTCTATATGGGGCTATTCTTGAAAAATATCCAGAAGCTTTAACTTCTACAAAATGCAGTGGTGCACTTCTAGAACATGCTTGTTACATCTTTGCTTTGCATATTGGTTACTGGTTTGCTTCTGGGTCCAATTCAAGGTACTGTTTTCAACCTTTTAAAACCCTTTGTGGCATGGTACCAGGCTATCTGAGGGATCGCTGGTTATATTAGCCTGTCCCATTAGGTCTGGAAGAGAAAGCATGCTGTAAGTACTATCAGCTAGAGACCTACATTTGGTGGGTTCCAGGAGAAATGATTTCTCTGCTATAGCATTCACTTTAGGGAATATTTTCCTGTCTGAAATTAGATTAACTCCTTCCCTTTTGATATTCCAGAAATCCCTCAAAACTTGGTTAGGTCATCAGACCTGAGGCTCCAAGGAAACCAGAGATATGCTTAGATGGCTCCTTCATTCCTACCCTCTCTTAACCTAGGGTTTGAATATTTGTTTTGAATAATAACTATTTCTTTTATATAGATAAAAATATAGATTTTTATATTTTTGTATATGTTGTTTTTATACCTTTTTATCTAATTGTTGTGCACTGCCCCGAGTTTTGGTGAGGTGGGCAGCTATTTGATAAACAAACAAACAGATAAATAAACAAACAAACAGATAAACAGATAATAAATAAATAAATGAATGAATGAATGAATGAATAAATATTCTAAGTGAAACTGAAACCTGCACATTCTCTTTCACATGTATTTATGGTAAAGGCATGAAATGTGTGTTCCAAGTTGCAGCTGCTGTTATTTGGATTCACAACTCTTCCTATTTCCAACTTTCCTTTTATAGCCTCTTGTCATCAAACTTCTGTTCCTGTTTCAAGACAAATATGTGTGCCATCATATATGGTTGTTCAATAACAGATGTCAAGCCCAGACCTTAAAAAAGAAAAACTTCACACTTCGCTGTCAACGAATGAGGGTTGTTGTTGTTTATCACAGAATCATAGAATTGGAAGAGGCCATTTATGTCATTAATGCAACCCCATGCTTAGTGTTCAATTCAAATTAAAGCCTTCCTGATGGATGAATAGACAATTGACCTCATCAGACAATTGACTTGACTATCACATTGTTCTTACTTCTAGGAAGTTTTTTCTGACATTCAGTTGGAATCTGCCTCTCTAATTTAAATCTATCGCTTTGCATTTTAGAACAGTCTTTATCTTTTTAATATAATGATCTTGTTAAACATTACAATTAAAAAGATAAAAATTAATGCAAACTAAAAAAAATAAGAGAAAAAAGATTAAAAATCAATGTGCAAAAAAGAAAAAAAATAGAAAGAAAATTAGAACATTAAAAAAATAAGCGTATGGTAAACAAAAAGAAAAGACCATTCATTTAGTGACAATTCCAAACTGGCAAGGAATAAAGTGACTTCTGTTTTCACACTTACAATCACTGCAGCATCCCCATGGTTGCATGTGTATATATATATATATATATATATATATATATATATATATATATATATATATATATATATATATATATATATATATATATATATATATATATATATATATATATATATATATATATATATATATATATATATATATATATATATATATATATATATGACAGTTTCACTGTCCTGAGGTCATCTGACCACCATTTGTAACCTTCCCAGTCAGCTTTTGACAAACAAAGTCAATGAGGGAAGTCAGATTTATGTATTGACTGCAAATCTTTTCTTTTCTTTTCTTTTCTATCTTTATCAGGTATGGTTTGCTCCCTGCTTGGTTCCTGCCCAACTAGATTGCAGTCTAGATGAAGTGTAACAGATTGAGACGTTGTACTTACCTGAGACGTCCATTCTCGTCGGGTGGAGCTAGCCGCCAGATTGGGTATTGGCACAGCCTTCTAGCCAATGGTGACTGAGTCTGGAAAAGTATAAAAGGTGGCTCTAGGCCTAGTTCCCCCTCTTTTGACGAGGGACAAATGCCAGACTCGACGTGCCATCATCAAACACATTTTATTAACTTTCCAACATGGGAGAACAATAATGTTGCTAAATACCTAGCCTAACTACCTATATGCAGGGAGGAAAAATTCAATCCATATTGCTACACCTATATACCTAATGATCTATACAAGAATTGAATCCCCTTGTCCAGCCAGAACACAAGTAGAAGGGAGGAACTTGGCGGCTAGCTCCACCCGACGAGAATGGACGTCTCAGGTAAGTACAACGTCTCATTCTCCATCATGGGTGGAGCTAGCCGCCAAGATTGGGACATACCAAAGTAATTCAGTCCCTAGGGTGGGCCTCCTGGTTCTGGCTGGGGCCGCCGCCCTCCAATGTTACCTGTTCCAGTACCCTGCGCCCAAAGTCAGCCTCCTGAGAGGCAAAGGCATCCAGTCTGTAGTGCCGGACAAATGGCGTTGGAGAGGACCATGTGGCCGCTCTGCAGATCTCCTCGATGGAAGCCCTCGTGTTCCAAGCTGCAGTGGTGGCCGCACTACGTGTGGAGTGGGCAGTAATCCTGGTGGGTCGTGGTAAAGACATCAGTTCATATGCAATGTTAATGACAGTACAAATCCACTGACCCACCATGACTGAGGATGCTTTCCACCCAATGAAGAGTGGTGGAAAGATACGAACAAGGCCTCGGTTTTGCGAAAGGCAGAGGTCCTTTGTATGTAAGTGTCCAGTGCGCGCCTCATGTCCAGGAGGTGCCACTGTCTTTCAATGTCTGAGGATGGAGAAGGGTAAAAGGAAGGTAATACCACCTCCTGAGCCCGGTGAAAGTAAGAGTTTACCTTTGGCAGAAAGGTGGGATCCAACCACAATACTACCCTGTCCTGGTGGAAAACACAGAGGTCACTTCTGATGGAAATGGCTGTCAGTTCGGAGATGCGACGGGCAGATGTGACCGCCACCAGGAAGACCACCTTGTACGTCAGGTGGCCCAGGGGAACGGATTGCAAGGGCTCAAAGGCACCCCCCGTGAGTGCTAGTAACACTGGACAAGTCCCAGGTGGGGTACCTGTGCACCACAGGAGGGCATCTATTCACTGCACCCTTAAGGAACCTGGAGATCAAGGGGTGAGCAGAGAGTTTTCCCAGAGAGGGGCAAAACAGCACCGTGGATAGGGCAGCTATTTGGCATTTGAGGGTGCTTGGGGAAAGACCCTTAGCTAGCCCCTGGCATAGGAATTGAAGGACGTTTATGACTGAAAGATCCAGCGGGGAATAGCCTTCCCTAGCACACCAGGAGCAGAAAGCCTTCCAAGAGGCTGCATAAATACGTTGTGTGGACGGTCTGCGAGAGTCAAGCAAGACCTCCATGATGTCCTCAGGGATCTGACAGCTCCTCAGAGTGAGCCGCTCAAGCGCCAGGCAGTCAGTTGCAACCAGTGAGGCTCTGGATGCTGCACTGACCCCTGGACCAGTGACCACTCTGTCGGAGGGATCCTCTATGGGGGTGAGATCGACAGGGAGACCAGGTCGGCATACCAAGCTCTTCTTGGCCAGTCGGGTGCCAGAAGTACCACCTCGGCTCTTTCCTCCATAAGTTTCCGGATGACCTGCGGGATGATGGGGATGGGGGGGGAAGCGTAAAGCAACCCCTTAGGCCAGATGCAGAGGGCATCTACTCCTTCCGCCCCGAGTTTGATACCGGGACAGAAACCTGGCCAGCTGGGCATTCCCCGGGGTGGCGAAAAGGTCCATTATTGGCTAACCGAACCTACCCACAAGTTGGCGGAAAAGATCTGGGTACAGACTCCACTCAGAATGGTCTATCTGGTTCCTGCTGAGCCAGTCCGCCCTGATGTTGTTTGCCCCAGAGATATGTTCAGCAGAGAGAGACAGTAGATTTTGCTCTGCCCATAGCCCCAACTGCATGGCCTCAGACATCAGCTGTCCGGACATGGTCCCACTCTGTCTGTTTATGTGGGCCTTGGTGGCCACATTGTCAGTAAGGACCATTACATGAGAGTTTTCCAGAAGAGGCCTGAACTGCTGCAGGGCAAGGAACACAGCACGTAGTTCCAAAACGTTTATGTTGAGGGTCGTCTCAGTTAACGACCATGTGCCCTGTGCCACCTGTGCCTCCGCGTGTGCCCCCCAACCCGATAGGCTGGCATCGGTGGTGACTTGTCGTGGGGGAAGGAAGCAGGTGCCCCTGTGACTTCCTGACTGAGAGCTGGAGTCTCACTTTGACTGGGGAATGGGCTCTTCCCTGACGCTGGTAGGGGAGAAGGAGCCATTGGAGGTCCCTGGAGGGTAAGTGGGCCCATGGGATAATATGAATGACGCATCACCACCATGGACCCCATTGACCTAGCTTGGACATCTGCTTGAGCTGTTGATGATTGAGCAGCAGGTTGATTTTGGCTTGTGGGTGGAGCTGTCTGGAGTGTGGGGCTATCTGGTTCCAAATGCCAGAGGGAGCTAATGATAATTCCCTCGCATCCAGGGAACTCCTGTCCCCTTGGTTCCCCTTCCTGGGGGATGCTAGGTAGGAATGAGTAGGGTAGAATACTCTGGATTGGGTAATTTCCTTTGTAAAAGGCATCATTTTAAAACTCAACTCCAATTTACAAATCATGTTCTCTTTGTCTTAAAGTTCAGTTCATGAAAAAAAAAATCCTGATATTTCAAATACTGGAAAAAATTGATAGTTTGTATATAGTTCCAGTTATGCTGGGCTCACAGACTCCAGAAAAAAGCTTGGTTTTAAACTGTTACTGGAGTGAATGCTCACTAGACTGATTTGTTCCTTTTATGTGAGATCTGTAACTTACTACTTCTAATTCTGCTGAAAGCCCTTGTTCAAGCCATTTTTAAAATATAGATAGAATCTTCATTCTAAGTTGATAGGTTTGGCTTGTTATTGAGATATATGAATACCTGAACATGCTTTAACAGGTACTCCTGAGGCAGACCTACAGACAGCTAGTCTGAATTTTTGTCAGCTTAATTCGAATAACAGTATCCATATTTATCAAAGGCCTCTGCCAACAAGGTAGGCCTCAAAAAGGCCTGGGTAAATTAGTAGGTCCAAACAGTCACTTAAAATGGCCACCGCCCTTAAATGAGGCCAACAAGATGGCATTTGCCCTTAGTTGGTCTTTCAAAATGGCCACTGCCCATATTAGGCCTTAAAAATGGCCACCGGCAAGAAAGGGCATCCAAAATGGCTACCACCCTTGATGTGGCTTCAAAATGGTCTCTGCCCACTTTTGGTATTTGAAACAAAATGGCCACGCCCTTAGTGCCTTCAATTCTGAGGGCAATCAAAATGGCTGCCACCTTATGGGAGGCTTCAAGATGGTCACCGGCACTCTCAAAGACTGCCTGCACACTTACCAGGCTGAAGACAAGCAGAGCGATGCAGAGAAGCTCAAATGGAAGCAGACAGCCCAGGCACCAGAGACAGGTACAGACAGGGCCTTGGATCAAAGGAGCCTTGCCAGATTGCTGGCTCTTGTCAGCTCTTGCACAGAAGGCAAGTTAAGTAAAGGAGGCCTCAAAAGAGAAAAGAGAAAAAAAATTTTTTGAAGTGGGTGGTCCTGTGTAATTAAAAATGGCAGCCACCCATGAGGCACTCCTAAAATGGCTGACTGTCTCCTGAGGCAATTATTTCCAGCAGAGGTGAAAAGTGTCTGCTAAGGCCTAGCCACTTACTGTCAGTTTCTGGGTCCCCTGGAGTAATGTGGATGGAAGAGATCATCTTGCCTGGGAAGGAGGGCAACAGGTTCAGTGGAGCTGAAGTTTGGCGCAGAACTAGCTGTGCTAAGTCCAATAGACTGTCTTTCCATTCCTGGGACAGGTACACCTTACACTCCAGTGAGTCAATAATAGCCCCCAGATGAACGATTCTGGTGGAGGGAATGAGTTGGCGCTTGGTCCGATTGACCAAGGAACCATGATGAGTGAGGGTAGTGAACACCACCTGGACATCTCTCTCAGCCTGAGAAGGAGAGGCAGAGGAGATGAGGATGTCATCCAGGTAGCACTGGACCCTGATGGGAATAGACCGTAGGTGGGCATTCAGGGCAGCCAGGACCTTGGTGAATACCCTTGGTGCCGAGGATAGGCCGAATGGAAGTGCCCCATATTTATAATGCACCCCTGCGTAGCACAACCATAAGTATTGGCGGTGAGATGGCCGAATTGGGATGTGGAGGTAAGTCCTCCGAGAGATCTATGGATGTGAGTAAATCTCCCTTCTGAACACTTGCCAGAATTGATTGCAGGGTGTGCATTTTGATTTTGTTATGTCTGATGGCAGCAGCCATGCAGTCCTGTGCTTCCCTGGATTGAAGGGGATCCCCCCTGGTGACCTGTCTCTTGCACCCCTGAGTGGAACCCTCGATGACCGGCTGGGGACCCCAGACCTTAGGTTCAGCTCTGCCCAGTGAAACGTTGTCCAGAGACAGCGTGTCGGGTGATCGAGCTGGGTGCTGGCTACGGTTCTGTGTTGGAGCAGATAGCGAAGCCCGATGGCTCCCTGAGGCTGGCTGACCAGATGACTTTGCTGAGGCCTTGGACTTGTGTGGTCTGGCCGTCTGGTCTGGGGATTGTGCCCTAAGGGGAGAGCAATCCCTAGATGGGGAGGTTTGGGTGGCCCTTGAGGGGCTCCTGTCCTCTGTATTGGCCCTGTGAGACTTTGTCTTGGCCTTTGCCTTTGATGGCTAGTCTGCCATTGCTTTCCTGTGAGAGGAAAAAAGACAAGAAAGGAGAGGGAACAAAACAGGTCACAAAGGCTTTGTGTCTGAGTGAATCCAAAATGGCGGCCGGCCATGAGGTCTATTCAAAATGGCGGCCGCCTCCCCATGGGGAGGCGGCCGCCATTTTGAATAGACCTCATGGCCGGCTGCCTCCCCATGAGGTAAGTATGCCCAGGGCTGACCTCCCTCTGGGGCTCACCAGACCCCTCAACCCCTTTGGGGACCCCCTCGGGACACAATAGTGGCTTGGGGGGGGGTGTTTTACCCTCTCTCAATAGGTAGATGCAGCAGACGTTTGTTTCAGGCCTCCTGAACGGCCGCAAGCAGTTGTGACAGGAAAGGCTCCCTCAGCTCGCAGAGTTAGTCAGCAGCAGTCCATCCTCTTCCGAAGGCTCGTAGGCTGCTGCTCTTTAGCGAGGATGGCTCCAGACCCCCTGTCTCGCCGCAAGCGGCTTGCAGGAAGGGCTGACAGGCAGGCAATCGAGTTTTAAAGGTCTCAGCCGAGCCATGGGTCAAGGCTCCGATCGGCAAGTCTCTTAATTTGTTGACCTCTCTGCCTGTTTTTGGAGGTTTATTTGCCTTATAAGAGATAGTTAACCCCTTAGAATTGGGGGACTACTCGTTGGACCGCTAATTGCGCTTATTAAGGAACAGAATTAAGGCCAAATATGGGCAAGTAGAAATTGTTCAAATGCAAATAGAGCCCAGGCCTGCGCAAAAACTGTCACGAGGCAGTGAGTAAGGCCTTCCTCATGCGGTCATCCAGGATATTCGGCAAATAGCTTTCCAGCCTCGTGCAGAGCCCAATTATAGGTGGTGACAGGGGTCACCACAGTCCCAGGTGGTCAAATTTGGGACCGTTCCCACTCCCTCCAGGCCGGAAAAGGATGTTATTTCAAAGGTGGAATTAATTTGCTGATGGATTGGGCCTCGGCTGGAGGGGCGAGCAGCAGCAGGCCTAAGGCCTAGCTGCCTCTCCCAAGGCTAGAGAGTGATGGTACCTGGGGCTCGTTAGGGAACTTACAGTTCAGGATTCCAAGATTCAGGAACAATTAAGGATAGATACTCAGATTTTTGATGAAAAAGGCACTAGTCATTGGCTATGACTGAGTCAAAAGAGGGGGAACTAGGCCTAGAGCCACCTTTTATACTTTTCCAGACTCAGTCACCATTGGCTAGAAGGCTGTGCCAATACCCAATCTTGGCGGCTAGCTCCACCCATGATGGAGAATGGAACTGAGTTATGACAACCCTGAGAGGATTGGGAAGATGCTAAATTATTCCTTCCTAAGAGATAGGGGTTGGGGTTTTTTTAAACTTAAATGCCAAGTATACAGTTGGGGGTGCTCCTAGACCCTCCCATTGCACGTAAGGCTTTCAATGAAAAATATCTTTATTATTTGGCTTCTCCCCACTGTACACAGATATATTTTTGCTGCTGTATTCTAAATACTAATGTCACATATCCTTTATGTGAGTATTTTTGGTTTATTGTTTTGATGTAACTTTGTGGTGCTTGTTCATGATCTTTTCATAATTTTAAGATTAAGTTATTGCTGATACTGATTTATTTTTTCTACTGTTAACTACTGAGGACTGGCTTGTGGACTGGGAGTTGGCATGTAGGTATCTACATCTCCCACTTCTAACCTTTCATTTCTCCCTGTTTCTTTCTCTTTCTTCTTCTTCCTTTCCATAATATAATCCATACAGGAGCAAAAGATGAGATAATTGTACAGCAATCTTTCTGCTAGTACCAGCAACTTCCAACTGGGAATATCCTATGTTTCTGGGAGTATTTCCAAAGCAGACATTTCACCCACATCTAATGGGTATTTTTGGTCTACCGAATTCAGAGATTATATCATTACATTTGGAGCAGTAATTTGATAGAACCAATCCTGTTTGTATTTATTTTAGGAAAGAATGCCTTGTCAGCACCAATTTTGTGTTAGATATTTCAGGAAGACCAACTCTATTATGGAGTTCTTGGTGCACTCTGAGCTTGGTTGTTTGCTTGCAAATGTTTAATTATCCAGCTAGGTAACATCAACAATGCTGGTGATGTTTAACCTCCAATCAGTGACCTTCCTATGGCACACATGGCGTTCAGTTCAATTGGTGATTTAACTCATCATTTCATTCTGAAGTAATTACACAATTCTGGCCAAGTCTTTGTGAACATAAGTGTAGAGAATTGGCAGTAGAGTTCTGTTTATAGCATCATAAGTTCATCAAAGAAGTGGGAAAGATCAATTTTTAAAAAGTTAAATTTTTCTGTCTAGGCAAGGTTTCTTGATAAGAAGCCAGTGGAATAGGATAGGATAGGATAGGATAGGATAGGATAGGATAGGATAGGATAGGATAGGATAGGATAGGATAGGATAGAATAGAATAGAATAGAATAGAATAGAATAGAATAGAATAGAATAACAGAGTTGGAAGGGACCTTGGAGGTCTTCTAGTCCAACCCCCTGCTTGGTCTGTGTGTCTCTCCCAGCTATTTGCCTCTTTGCAGTTTCAGTTTCAGTTTCATTTTAGCATGTGGCAAATCAGCTGGGCATCGGGAAGCTGATAAGGACTTGCTTGTCTTAACAGGCTCTTCCCTGTTTGCTGCAAACAGGTAAATTGCTGGAAGACAGAGGCCAAAGGGTGGGGGTGGCTGAGTGGGTGGGGCTACATTCGGTGTATAAGACGCACCCAAGTTTTCACCCTCTTTTGGGGGGTAAAAAGGTGTGTCTTATACTCCGAAAAATACGGTAATTGTTCTAACTTGTCAGGAAATTTCTCCTTAGTTCTAAGTTGCTTCTCTCCTTGATTAGTTTCCACCCATTACTTCTTGTTCTACCCTCAGGTGCTTTGGAGAATAGTTTGACTCCCTCTTCTTTGTGGCAACCCCTGAGATATTGGAACACTGCTATCATGTCTCCCCTAGTCCTTCTTTTCATTAAACTAGACATACCCAGTTCCTGCAACCGTTCTTCATATGTTTTAGCCTCCAGTCCCCTAATCATCTTTGTTGCTCTTCTCTGCACTCTTTCCAGAGTCTCAACATCTTTTTTACATCGTGGCGACCAAAACTGTATGCAGTATTCCAAGTGTGCCCTTACCAAGGCATTATAAAGTGGTATTAACACTTCACATGATCTTGGTTCTATCCCTCTGTTAATGCAGCCTAGAACTGTGTTGGGGTTTTTGGCAGCTGCTGCACACTGCTGGCTCATATTTAAATGGTTGTCCACTAGTACTCCAAGATCCCTCTCACAGTTACTACTGTTGAGCAAGGTACCACATATACTGTACCTGTGCATTTTGTTTTTCTTGCCTAAATGTAGAACCTTACTTTTTTCACCATTGAATTTCATTTTGTTAGATAGCACCCAATGTTCAAGTCTGTTAAGATCCTTCTGTATCTTCTGGAGTGTTGGCTATTCCTGCTAGCTTGGTGTCGTCTGCAAATTTGATGAGTTCCCCATCTATCCCCTCGTCCAAGTCATTGATGAAGATGTTGAAGAGTACTGGGCCTAAAACAGAGCCTTGGGGTACTCCACTGCATACTTCCCTCCATGTAGATGCAGTTCCATTGAGCACTACACGTTGAGTGCAGTTAGTTAGCCAGTTTTGAATCCATCTGGTGGTGATGCTGTCTAACCCACATTTTTCTACTTTATCTAGCAACATCTTGGAATAGTTTTAATAATTCACAGACTTTTGTCAATTTTCATATTAGCAAGCCAAACTCTGTTTCATGCATTTCATCTAGAAACAATAGGTGAGTTGTTTCATGCCAGGCATTTTCTTTAGAAAATCAAATTATTGACATCTACAGTAGTTTACAATGTATTTAAGTTTGTGTTGTAAGAACAGTCTGAAATGTTTGGACTGCTATTTTCTATGACCACTTTTTATAAATTATCAGCTGCTTTTCCATTTTAAAATAATGTTGTAAACAGAATAAAAATAGATGTGAGCAATGATAGACTTCAAGCTATGGTAGAAAAAGTTACATCTGTCAGAGGAATTACTATTTGCCTGAGGGTATATTTCATATCCATTGGAATTGGCATCTTCCAGTAATGTAATACCATTCAGTACAAGCTAGTTTTGCTAGGAATCTTGTTTTGGTGGATGAAAATGTCTCCAAACAGCTCAAAGTAACACTAATAAGGGATACATATTCTAATGTCTGAAACTCCTGCAGGTCTGGTGTGCAAAATTTCTGTCATATGTCTCTTCCAAATTTAATCAGGCAACATTTGTATCAAAAGAATCTACTGTTCACAGTAAACATAGCTTAACCAAATAAGATATAAGATTTATAAATATCACACCAAAGATCTGACAGAAGACATGACAGAAGTAAAAAATACACTATTGTATTACATCTTTAACAAAAAAAATAAGTCTTTATATTTCCACATATATAATACACATACTGCTTCTATCCTTCCTATAAATAATTGACCCAGGAATTTCAACCATTCCACAAAACATGGATGGACATAAAATAACATAAATCTTTTATTATTAGTAGCAAAACCGGACAATTTTAAATATTAAGCTTCAATAGACAGCCAAAATGTTTCCAAAAGTTGATAGGAAGTACATTTTGTTTAATAGACCATTTGGCAGAAAATGAAAAGTCCTAAGCTAAAAATAAAATAAACAATAAAATAGAATAATATAAAATAAAATAAATAAAATAAAATAGTAAAGTAAAGTAAAATAAATAAAATAAAAATAATACCATACCATACCATACCATACCATACCATACCATACCATACCATACCATACCATACCATACCATACCATACCATACCATACCATACCATACCATACAATACAATACAATACAATAATAAAATATAAACGTGGGATGAGAGAGGCAAGAACACAAATGGACATAAGAAGCTTCTCTGAATACAAGAGAAGCTTTTCAAACACTGATAGAAATAACCTTCTGTTTTTAGATGTATGGCTTTTGTCTCATTAGGTGTACCTTTAACTGTAATAAACATCCACTTAAATGAATATCATTTCCGTACAATTATGGCAGAATCATACATAATACACTAAGTTCCCCTGGCAGCATATGTGTTAGTCATGCATATTTCATGAGCCATATTATTCCCAGAGTCAGCTTTAAATAGGCCTCAGTCCAATGGCTTTGGTATGTAGGAAATAAAGGTCTTGTCTATAAAAAGATCCCATGGCAATTGTAGTCACTCTGCACTTTATCAAGGAGTTTAACACAATGACCTGCTTGTGATATTAGCCCAGCAGCAGTATTAATTTTCCTCTTAATATATATGTAATTGCTCCTGTTATTTATGGATGGGGAAAGAAGGAAGGAAGGAAGGAAGGAAGGAAGGAAGGGGAAAGGAAAGGAAAGGAAAGGAAAGGAAAGGAAAGGAAAGGAAAGGAAAGGAAAGGAAAGGAAAGGAAAGGAAAGGAGGCTTTCTAAGGCTATTTTGTTTGGACGCAATTTTTTATTTTTTATTTTATTCAAAAGATTAAAAAAAATAATACAATTATCTTAATTGATAATGAACAATGTTAGGGCAAATAAAACACTTTCAGTCTACATAATAAGGGAGCACAAATCTACACATGCTCCCATATCAAATATTTTGAAGTGCAGACTGCAAAAAATATATATCATGGCCCACGGAGCATGAATTAAGCAAACCAACATCTGTTATTACAATCTGATTGCTTTTCCTGCTGTGTGTGCATTGGGAGGAAGTAAAGTCATGCATTGGTATTAAGAATAAAGGCAGATTGCAACCACAGAAAAATGCAAAACAGTTCCATAGTCTCAATAAAAGCAATGTGAATATTTGGCTAAAGATATTTTATTTATTTATTTATTTATTTATTGGTTCTTATATGCCGCCCTACTCCCGAGTGCAATATTAAGTGCAACATAACAATCCTTTAAATAGGATGAGATTTTGTTAGCAGAAAACACTTCTGATTGGGAAAATCATATGGTGGTTATCACGCATGAGGTCTATCTGTTCTACTGTGTATCCATGCAATAGGTATTATGGTCAGCAAATTCTTTGTGTCCGATACAGAACAAAAGTGGGGCAATCATCATTCCTGAAATACTTTGCATGATAAATAATGTTTAGAAATGATAAACTTCCTTATAAAGTGAATGGAGAAGAAGTCAAACAGCACTAAGGAATGCTGCTCAGTGGAGTTCTAAGGAAGCATCCCAAAGTACATAAAATATGGGATCACACCCATATATGTTTAATTTGGCATCTAGATAAAGAATTTGGCATTTAGATAAAGAATTCAAAGCAAACTTGAGGTTTCCAAATCACATTTCAGTTATTTCATCTTGGGACAAATACCATCTTAAAAAAAATAGAATGTTGCTTTCAACAAAGGAGAAAAAAAGTTAAATCCCCCTTCTGAACAATGCACACACACACACACACACACACACACACACACACACACACACACACACACACACACAGAGAGAGAGAGAGAGAGAGAGAGAGAGAGAGAGAGAGAGAGAGAGAGAGAGAGAGAGAGAGAGAGAGATTATATTTCTGATAATTATTCAATAACCATTTCTAATATCAAACTATTTTCATTTTTAAACTTCAACATTAAATGCAAATGCCCAATTCTTTTGCTATATTTTGCTATAATATATTTCCTTGTCTACACACACACACACACAGACACACACACACACACACACACACACACAGACACACACACACACACAATTGATTTTAATACTGTATGTGTTCTTAACAATATAGTGTTAGGATCAAGGCAGTCCTTCTTTACCCTGATAAATGGTATTATTGTAATCACCAGCAATGTGGCTGACATGTTCTATTGGATCTGCAATTCATTTTCCAAACTACTAATCCCAGAAAAAGTAGAATTAGTCTCTTAAGGGGAAAAAAAGGCTTTTTAATGTGGATATTGCTCTGAGATTCTGATAGCATGTTTGATGCCATCTGGATGTGGGCTTTAAAAAAAAAAGAACAGATTTTTTATTCAAGCCATTTCCCTTGAAGAAAGCTTGTGTTCTTCCTGATGTACTAAATTAATATTTATGTTGCTAAAATATCAGAGCAGCCATGGAGAAAAAAATATATTAATATAAAAAGGTTATAATTATCTTTTTTAAAATGTGGCAGCAATTGAAATGTAAATCCTAGCGTATTGGGAGACATACTTGTTTGGACTGTGCCTGAGGCCTCCTGCCTGGCTGCCACAGCTGCAATTGATCATTTCAAATCAAAGGAAACTGGAGATGCCTCTGGTGGCTGAACTGGGAGGACAGGAAGGGGGAAAGCCGAGAAGGATGTGCTGTTTGGCTGAACCCTTATCAAAAAACGAGCTGGAATGTGTTTCAAATCTCCCCTCTGTTGAATTTCCAGCCCTTCAAAGCATTGCCACAGTAAATAAAGTTTTCAAAACACATAGATGCTAAAAGGCACACTGGAAATTTCCAAAGCATTTTCTTTCTCCTTCCCTATCCCTTTTTCCCTAGTTAGTGCTTATCATGAAATGTGAATAAAGGGATTTAAGGACAGGGATACTCCATGCACCCTCAGATCTGGGTTTTGTGGAGTCTTTTTTAAATAAGGAAAGAACCCACCCCACCCCCACTCATATATACAGACATGGACTGCTATGGGAGAAGAAAGAAGATAAGAGAACAAGTGAGCAATCTAATCTAATTGATTGTGGAATCGGTTGCCAGAGTGAAATAAGTAAGACTTTTAAAATCAACACTCTTAAATTTAAAAACATTAAATATGGAAATACTGGTACTGAAGGCAAGGCTCAAGACCTATTAAATTCCATTTGGCATTCATGAAAAAAATAATAATCACAGATGCTCACCCAAAAACTAATCCATTAATCTGGCTCTTTCTTTTTCTCTTTTTAAAAGCTTACCCCCATCCCTCTCGTTTCTCAATTAATTTAGTCATACATTTCAGTTTCATGTATTTATCATGTAAATGTATCTTATTTGCAACAGAAAAGCTCAGGACTCAGTGAAATAAATAGTTATTTCATTAAAATGAATATAAAAACCCCTGTGATTAGGGTAATTAATTTGCGCACTAAAAGCAATCTTCCCAGTTTAGATCATTAATATTGATGGTGTTCAATTTTTGTTCTCCGTAACATTCCTTGAAATGCACTCAAAACCCCCAAAAAGGCTCTGAATGGAAGTGTCAGGGAACACCTGGTTATTTCTTTTTTTTTGCTGGGCAGAATTCCTAACAGTAGCCTGTGATATAGAGAGCCCCATCTTAATCTGGGTTACTTGGACAGAGCTGGATTGGATGGCTTCACAAGCGCGACTGATTTATCTGTACTGGTTTTGCTTTCTTTGATTGGGTTTCATTTTTGTTATTTTTTTTATATTTAAATTGGAAAATAACATTACTGGAGATTATGCTGCAGTACCCTATTCTGGCCTATGCATCAGTGCCAGATAACACGCAGTCCCCTGCCAATATACCTTTTCTTATTAGGTTTTCATCTGCATAATATGCAAATAGCATTATATACTTGCCCAGACACTTTTTCTTAACACTACTTTTATTTCAGACATGTAATTTGTTCCCTCTCTGTAGAACAGATATATTCCACGAAAGATCTTGCAGCAATGGTGTCAATTTACCTCAGCTCACTCTCCATTTATGATGGAAAAAACCCACCATAAAAAATAACAAGAGGGGAAAATTTCTGGGATAATGTTAGAAGGCTTTCAGAAAGCTCACTCTCTTTCTACAAATACCATCTGACAGGGTGACCATACCCATAACTTAAACAGTTATCATCTGGTGAGACATGTCTTCTCTTCACTTCCCAATGACCTTCACCTGACATGACCTCCCTCACACAAGACCTATCACAAGACCCTCACCTGACATGACCCACACCTGACCCATCACAAGACCCTCACATGACCTGACCCTCACCTGATATAACCTCCCCATCACAAGACCTACCAACCACATGAAGCCCTTATAAGCAGAAGAACACTAACACTGACATCCCCTAAACTCCACTGAAGATGTTACCTAATGTTACCTATGTGGTAATGAACTGTTTGAAAACCAACCAACAAGTTTGGATAATGAACCTCCACCCTCAACCTGCACCCAAGCTACATATATTTACCACTATCGCAAACATGTCTTCCCTGTTGCACTGTCTTCCTATGAAACAGCATTCCCTCTGAGATTCACATGACCCCAATCCCGCCTAACTTTCAGAAGACTTGATTATACTATTGTTAAATTTTTTTTACTTGTTTCTGGTTGATTTTGGTTCCTGGAAGTTGTCTCTGGTACAATATGTTTGCTTATATTATTTTTTTTTATTACTACCGTATTTTTCGGAGTATAAGACACACCTTTTTCGTCCCTAAAAGAGTTTGAAAATTTGGGTGCGTCTTATACTCTGAATGTAACTTTTTCAAAGCTTTTTAATTCAGCCCTAACAAGGCACTAACGATCTTCCCATCTCTTACCGGCTTGCAGGCTTTTTCATTGTTACTCTCTCTGAAGAATGTTTTTTCCAGCCCTAAGTCTTTGCAGGTTTTTTTTCATTGCTACTGGCTCCAAATAAGTTTTTTTCCAGCCGTAACGAGGTGCTAACCATCTTCCCAGATCTTACTGGCTTGCAGGCTTTTTCATTGTTACTCACTCTGAAGAATGTTTTTTCCAGCCTTAAGTCTTTCCAGGCTTTTTTTTATTGCTACTCGCTCTGAATAAGGTTTTTTTAAGCCCCAACCAGGGGATAAAATAATGTGCTGAAGCTGACCAGACTAAGGACGCTAGCCAGATGAATACCTGGTAGGCAGATTTTTTCCCCTTATTTTCCTCCCCAAAAACTAAGGTGAGTCTTATACTCCTGTGTGTCTTATACTCTGAAAAAATACGGTATCTGTTGTTTTTAATTTTGTACACTGTTGGAAGACAGTGTACAAAAATCAATGTAATGAAAAAAGAATTAAGATCTGTGAGTGCGCACGCTCCCTGAAAGATGAATGAAAGGACAATCTCTTACACTGAGTTGGAATCCCACGCTACCTATTACTGTTATGAGTTACTTTTAAAATATTAGTGATGTACTTCCAAGTGGAGAAGATGGAAGTAGAGGTAGTCCTCAACTTACAACAGTTCATTTAGTGACTATTTGAAGTTACAACAGCAAAAACTGACTTATGACTGTTTTTCATACTTATGAACCATTGCAACATCCCCATGGTCACAAGATGAAAATTCAGGCATTTTCTGACTCATATTTATGACAGTTGTAGCATCCCAGGGTCATCTGATCACCTTTTGCAAACTTCTGACAAGCAAATGCTTGCAAATGGGGAAAGCCAGATTCCCTTAACAACAGTGTTACTAACTTAACAACTGCAGTGATTCAAAAAATCGTAAAATGGGGCAAGCAAGGTTGTACGACAGGGCAAAACTCACTTAACAAATGTCTCATTTAGCAACAATTGAGCATGGCTCAATTGTCATTATTAAGGAATACCTATAAAATGCTGGCTTATTTGTGGTATATATAGTACTGCAGAGAAGGATTTCACTTCTAATAGAAACTGGAATGCTTCTACTTATCTGTCACCATACATTGATAGGAACCTCTATAACCAGAAGCAGAAGCCAACATGGCTCAGACTGAAGACATGGCTCAAAGCTGAGACCTGAGTCATGTTGCCAAACTCAAACAATTTGACATTCAGGTTATGACCACTTCAATGTAACTAAACTGGATGTTGATTTATCACAATAGTTTAATTTACAGTCTTGTAAATGGATTTTCATAAATGTCCATGTCCACCATGGCAATCTTTGTATGACAGTAGGATTGATATTCTCTTTAAAATGTGCTACCCAGGGAACCCTACATTATGATAATACCAAATGAAAAATAGGTTACTACTTTTATTACAAGTTTACTAAATAACGAAAGTTAGGTCAAAGAATTCAACAATATTTTTTCTAGCAAAATTTCTAGATAAAATTAAAATGAAACTATATTTCTGGGTAGATGATGTATTAGATATTGATGATCAAGTTTATTTCTTTTGCTCATCCAAAAATTATATTCTCTATATGTGTTCAATAAGTCTCAGAAATCTGTCAGCTTGCAAGTTAAAACTTAACATGTTTAAAGGGTGCTAGATTGGAAATGTCTGCTTCAGAAAATGACAGGATGCTTTTGTAAGCTTGGTTAAGAAAAACATAAAGAAACTAAATCCAGTGAAGGCAGAGTTTATGATGGCTGGTAAATACAGTGACTTACAGAAATGGAATTGTATACACTTGAGGGAACATCCTCCTTCCAGGAATGCTGATTTACAGACAGTATCATGGATCTGTTTTGCTCTTTTTGTCCCATTTGACAGTGTTAACCAAGACTGACAAATTGATTGTGATTTTCAGTAATTGGGAAACCGAGTGATCTGTGCCTTGATATCTTAGGTGCAGGGGTGGGTTCTGGATCCTTTTGCTGCCGGTTTGCTCAGGGTCGTGCTGTGCACGCATGCATGCAGCAATAGAAAAATAGCTTCTGCGCATGCGCAGAAGCAAAATCCAAGATGGCGGCGCTCACGGAGACACCGACAGAACTGGCTCCTTGACGTCATCGCTGAATTACTAACAGTTCTAAAGAACCGGTAGGAACCGGTAGGAACCCACCTCTGCTTAGGTGAATCTTGGATAAGAAACAATTGTAGTTCATTGGTGGCGAGTAACAGATTATTTTGACCAACCATAAGTGGAAATGCTTAAATAAGCTGAATACATTGTTTTGATACAATAGAATGTTGAATGGAAGAGTAACAATTATTTAGAGAGTATTTTGGGATATTTTTATCTATTATTGTACCGATTTAATTTATAAACTAGTTAAGATGACTGGTGTGTGTGTGTGTATGTGTGTGTGTGTGTGTTGTGACCTCCACCTAGATCTTCTGTTCCTAATTAATTAAACTTTGATTTTCATTCGCTAGTTATCTAAATTTTCCTTGGTTTCTTCAATATTGATGACGATAAGGAGGAAGATGGTGAGTATAACAATAAATTTGAACTATATTTATATTTGACCACTTCTGGTTATATCATAAACTCATTTCATAATATACCATTTGGATGTTTTAGAGCAAAAAAAAAGCATGTGTATCAGATTACAATAATTGAAATGGGTCAGATGCTTACTTTTAAATCTTTTGTTTAGAAAAATATTCCTGTATTTAAATATTTGTAATCTGTGAGTAAAATTGGAAACAAAATTGAATTTCCTACATCAATGATGAAATTGAAGTAAAAAAAATCTGAAATTCTGTAACCCTGCAGACAGCCTTAAAAACCAACCTTCCTTCCTTCCTTCCTTCCTTCCTTCCTTCCTTCCTTCCTTCCTTCCTTCCTTCCATCCATCCATCCATGTCATTTCACTTTAACTTAATTTATTCTTTTAGTAAAAGCTATGAGCTACCACATTCAGGCAGTAAAACTAAAATTTCCCATAAACATTCTTTATATCTATGGCAGAACTTGTAGAGGTAGGAAAACAATGATGTAAAGGCTATACAATTTATTATCACTCCCTAAAGTATACTTTGCAACAGAATTTGCCCATAAATGGAACATGTGTTCCAGGTAACAGTACATCTGCTGTTTTATAACATGATGCTATAAAAAAACCTGAACAAAACTAAATAACTGAATTCAATTTTGTTGTCTTCTACTTTATTCAGAACACATGCTCTATTCGTATCCGTCAAAATAACCTGGAGCAAAGCAAAAAACATGATGTCATTGTGAACTCACTTTCTATCTATAAAACCATTACATGAAATTAGATCCATGTTGAGAGAGTAAGAAGAGAGTGAATGAACAATTATAAAGGTGTTTTTCATCTTTTACGAATAAGCAGAAAGGAAGAATGAGTAGAGCACTAAATACCAATACTTTGGAATACCTAACTGTGTAATATGATTCAAGTCTTTTCAGACCTGATTTATTAATTTCAGGAGAAATTAAGTAAAAAGATACAGGATTGTAGCCTAGCCATAACAGCACAGTCTCACAACATTTTTACTCAAAAGTAGCAATGAATTCAATAGGTCTTCCTTCTTCCACAAAGGGATATATAAACTTGCACCCAGAAATGTTTTTTCATGGTATTTTCTCTTTTCTCTAAAAAGTTCAACGATGGAGGACCCAAAAGAAATTCTGTTTGTATGAGTTATATTTATCAATATTTACCATATTAAAAATTAAATTGATGCATTTGTAGAATATTTATTTATTGAATTAGGTAAAAGTAACTATTAAATTCATGAGGCTGTCCTGCAAATGAGTGACTAGGGTAATATCAATGAACTTTAGTTTCAGCCATCGAAGTTGCCCACAAGACCCCCATAAAGAACAGCAAAAATGTCTGAGAAGGTCTAATACTACTGTATATATAATAATCCTAATGTAAATAAATACTCTATACAATACAGAGATCTGCTCATATAATGAAGATATTTATTTAGCCAGATTACTGGACAGTTAAACAAATTTAGTCATCTTTCTGAATATATTTGGTGATGTATCAGCTAATTAGAGAGAAATAATCCATCTTCTAATCTTGAATTATTAGGTGTAAGAAAGGTGTTAATTTAGCAAGTCAAGTCAAAGAAAAGAAGCATCTCAAGAGATTATTTCTTCTGTTAGTTGGCTGAGACTTTGCGGATTAAAAGTCCTGCCATTTTCATTGTTTTCTAAAGAAAAACCAGGAAGTACTGCAATTATTCTGATTCTTTCCATTACAGCATGTACTTTATTCTTTTCTCACATCTAGCTCAAATCTGAATTGGGCTTTACCATTTTTGTTTGATGAATTTAAATTGTATCATGGTGATGTTTGCCAAATTCCTATTGTCTACTGTGCAGTAGTAGCTCTAAGTTCTTTGATACATAAGATCCTTTCAAAGGCAAGAAAAAGATTGGACCCCAGACCTATTTACAGTATATGTGCAAGCATATAAACCATCTCCATAATGCAACCATTCTTTTTGGCAGGGATTTTATGCAAAGGATCTAAACTGGCAGATGGTGGGTCATGATTCCTAAAGAAATAGATCTAAACTGGCAAATTAAACAGTTTAATGTAGGCATATGGTTCAGTTTTATTTCTATTTTCAAAAATAGCAACTAAATTATTGATATGTTTAATTTACTCAACAATAGATGTTTTCAGAATAGGATGTAAGTACAAGCAAGTACCGTATTTTTTGGAGTATAAGACGCACCGGAGTATAAGACGCACCTTAGTTTTTGGGGAGGAAAATAGGGGGGGGGAATCTGCCTACCAGGTATTCATCTGGCTAGCATCCTTAGTCTGGTCAGCTTCAGCACATTATTTTATCCCCTGGTTAGGACTTAAAAAAACCTTCTTCGGAGAGAGTAACAATGAAAGAGCCTGCAAGCCAGTAAGAGCTGGGAAGATCATTAGCACCTGATTAGGGCTAGAAAAAAAACTTATTCGGAGCAAGTAAAGCAATGAAAAAAACCCTGCAAAGACTTAGGGCTGGAAAAACATTCTTGGGAGAGAGTAACAATGAAAGAGCCTGCAAGGTAAGAGCTGGGAAGATCACTAGCACCTAGTTAGGGCTGGGAAAAAAGCTCCCAAAAAGCTACATTCAGAGTATAAGACGCACCCAAATTTTCAGCCACTTTTAGGGAGGAAAAAGGTGCGTCTTATACTCCAAAAAATATGGTATTTTAATAAATATAGTAATATTTATGATGATGATGTACAAGTCATCATATAACAATAATTTTTGAGACAGATTATGTCTGAACTATCTGAAAATAAGCATTCATTCAGTTTAGAAGTAGGTTTATATCACATCAGCATAACAAAGCAGCTTCAATCTTTGGATCACAGCATTTGTTTGACAGTTGAATCAGATATAATTTCTGTTGGATGGCTTGGCTAATCATTATTTAATCTCTATTCTATTTAATTTTGTTTATAGTTGTAAAATATAAGAAGCTTGTATTTTAATTTTGTGTATTTGAAACATAATGTTCCATTAATGAATTTTATAGGAAATGTAAATATTAAAAAGTCAGGACTCTTATTATCCACAGTACATTATAGTGTTGAGAAAGTGTCAATCCATAAAAAGTGTTATGTGTTCTATATTTCCAATGGTCTGTAGAGATTCTCAGTCATCCAGGTAATAGTTGTCCCACAGGTGCTTTTTCAGGAGGCAACTGGACTTTCTTGTTTTTTCTTTTGAAGACGTTTCACTTCTCATCCAAGAAACTTCTTCAGCTATGACAGGATAGTGGGGAATGGAAGGATTTATATTCCTTGCAGACAGCTGGTTATTTGCATCCTTTTAGAGGGTGGTTGAAGCACTTGGAGGTTTATCTGTGTCCTTAGAGTCACCTGACTAGTGCTCCTGGTTCTTGTAGTCTGCAATATTTTTTCTCTGGAAATCCATTCCTACTCCCACATCATTCAAAGGGTGTTCATCCCAAATTGTAAAGCTGAGAAGTACATATGTAGAGATTCTCAGTCATCCAGGTCATGGTTGTCCCAAAGGTCCTTTTTCAGGAAACAACTGGACTTTCTTGTTTTTTTTTCCTTTGAAAACATTTCGCTTCTCATCCAAGAAGCTTCTTCAGCTCTGACAGGATAGCGGGGAACGGAAGGATTTATATTTCTTGCAGACAGCTGGTCATTTGCATCCTTTTAGAGGGTCATTGAAGTACTGTATTTTTTGGTCTATAAGACGCACTTCCCCCGCCAAAGTGGGTGAAAATGTCTGTGCATCTTATAGAGCATCTGTTGCTGAAGCCCCGCCCACCTGCCGCCCCTTCGGCCTCTGCCCTCCAGTAATTTGCCTCCTTGCAGCAAACAGCAAACAGCCTGGTCAGCTTCAGCACAGCCTGATGTAGCACAAGCAGCTGATTGGTGGTTGGATCGGCCTTCCTGAATACCGCTGATCAGCTGTTCCAGAATGCAGGGATCACCGCCGCCCATCGCCGCTGCCTATCGCCGCCTCCATGCACCCCATTTTTGGCCTCTGCATGCCCCATTTTGGCTTCCGTGCGTCCTGTTTTCAGCCTCCGCGCACCCCATTTCTGGCCTCCGCATGTCCCATTTTTGGCCCATTCCGGGTGGTAAGGATTGCCACAAAAATGGGGCACATAGAGGCAGTGATAGGCAGTGGCAGTGATGGGCAGCGATGGCGGTGATGGGCGGCGGCAATCCCCACAGCCTGGAATAGCTGATCAGCGGTATTCCGGGAGGCAGATCCAACCGCCAATCAGCTGCTCGTGCTAAATCAGACTATGCTGAAGCTGACCAGGGTGTTTGCTGTTTGCTGCAAGGAGGCAAATTGCTGGGAGGCAGAGGCAGATTTTTTTTGCTTGTTTTCCTCCCCAAAAGCTAGGGGCGTCTTATGGTCCCGAGCGTCTTATAGTGCGAAAACTATGGTACTATATTTCCAGTGGAGCTTCCCAAGCTGTCTATACTGTTACTGATTATTTTCTAATACAGAATGCCTGCAAGGCTGTGCTTAACATGAAGCACACTAAGAAGAAAATTCTTATATTTAGCCTTCATGATATAATTACATTTTTATAGGCAGGATTAATGAGTCAATTATTTTTTACAAGATAACAGACACATACGACTGTTTGCTTTCTTTGTCATTTTGTATTTCCAACAAATGAGAAATGTCCCCAGTGCTTGGTTGGAATTTGATTGACTTTTATATCCATATTCTATTCTTGGGGAATTAGCAGCATTCTGGGATTTTTGTCCAGCATGTAGAAGAAAACAAAAAGAAAGCAGAAAAATTATACCTGGGTTTTTGCAAAAGGAGATTATGTTCAGTGCAATTCCTGTTTCTGATTTATGTCTAAAGAAAAAGGGACTGTTGTAAAACAATTCAAGACCAACCATTTTGTGAGCACAGTGATTTTGGTGAGAATTGCACCACTATTATACTGACAAATTATATTATACTTGACAGGGTAGCACACTGCCTCGGCAAGATCCAAATATAAGGTGAGATGGAGTGTGTGTGATTAGAAAAAAATGCCTGCCATTTTCCCCATTTTAGTTATTTGTATCAACCTGCCAAATATTTGCTTGATGGACTATGGGAATATAAATAATGCTTTAGATTTTAAGGCAAAACATGGTTCAGTGTATGTGAGGGCTCAAACATAAACATCAGATTGCAATTGTTTTGAGTATGTACAGAATAGGACTCAGTTGTTTCAAGGAATTCCAGTAAAATGTGATGTTCAAACTCCTGAGTGCTTTGAAATCCAAAATGCTACAATAATCATAATATGAAGAATAGGTTGTGCAAGTGTCTCCCAAAATTTGATTGAGAATTTCAAAAGACTCCTTGTGCCCAGCTCCATCTGATACTGACAGCTATTCAGCAAACTGGAAGGAAGATGATTGCGCTAGGCATGTATAGGAGAATACACCTGTCCTCATCACATATATTGTTCCACAACTAACAAATATTGAATGCCACCAAAATTTTGTTCAGTAGTGGGTCATTCAGTATACATTTCTAAGTACACTACTGTACACTAAGCACAAGTCTCCCAGCAAAAAGAAAAGAAAAAAAGAAAAAAGATCCTAAGTTATTCTGGACACAGAAATGCATTTGAGTAGGACAGCATAAATAAACAAAACTAGGGTGCTGTCTAATCAAGACTTTCAAGGTTAAAAGAAAACAAAATTTGCATATACATATTGAGATAGTATTAATAATGATGTCAACTTGCAAAGCTTTCAAGTTGCCATAAGCAGGGGAGGGGGGGGGAAACTGACGGAGCTGCTGGGCTGTCCCAACTGAAAAGACATTCCACGCATACCTTTCTCCAGATAGTATCCTAGGTTACAGCAGGAGGGGTGGAGTTTTTACAGTCCACCAACATGGTCCATTGGAGAATGCGATTTATGACATGGCCAGGGAGGAGACATGGTCATGGGGACCCGTAAATTATGTGAGGTCAGAGCTGACTCCACCTGAGTAATTGCCAGAATGTTGCTCCTAATAAATGACTGGATTTCTTTTGAATCTTGGCTTGTGGCTCATGAATTAATTAGGGCATCCCTTGGAAACTTCACAAATGATACTGTTTAGAATATTTAGTTCTTCTGCTTCAAATAAAGAATAATTTCTACCAGCTGATCAATTAAAAGTAAATAGAAGTAGATTATCCTGGCATGCTAATTCTTTCCTAAAATATTTTTTTAATCTTGTGGAACTCTACCTTTGCATGTGGGAAAATTAAATTGATATTTGCTGGCATGATATATGAACATCTAAGGTTGCAGCCAATGCCTATCTTTTGGAAAATAAACTATTGAACTTTCACTGGTTGAAATCATACATAATTAAGCCAGATTTTAAACATTATTTGCTGAAGAAGTTATAGTAGCCTAGTTAAAATATACTAATAACCCAGAAGTAGGTGTTCACACCTCACAAAATCAAAGCGAACCTTATTACAACTTAGCATGATGTGTTAATTTGGATCTATTCTAAAAGTATAATACGTAAGTGTCTCAAATCTACATACTTGTATACCAGGAAATTTAGATTTAAATTAATGTCAGCACTTTATCTAGTACCACATTTTACAAACTCATGAAAGATTTTTACATAACCAGATTAAATATTCACTGTTAATGAGGAAGTTCAAAATATATTGGATGAAAATATGTATCTGCTTACTGAATTCAGTGAAACTCATTTCTGAGAAATTATATGTTCAGTTGCATTACAGGACACTTGCAGAATATAAAATATTCCATCATACTGTATTAGTCCTATGGGGTGTTGTGAACAAAAAAATTACCTCACAAATTAAAAGAGAGATGTTTGTTCTATTTTAATAATAGCAGAACAACAGACAAAATGAAACCCCAAAACATTCCTATTATTGAAGGTATCAATAATAATATGATAAGAACTTCACATCAGTGAAAGACAATTACTAATCACAGATTGTATACACAGAGAGAGAGAGAGAGAGAGGGAGGGAGGGAGGGAGGGAAGGAAGGAAGGAGAAAGAAAGAAAGAAAGAAAGAAAGAAAGAAAGAAAGAAAGAAAGAAAGAAAGAAAGAAAGAAAGAAAGAAAGAAAGAAAGAAAGAAAGAAAGAAAAAGTCAGCCCTCCGAGGCAGATTAAATTAGGAAACAAACACCATGTAGATCAGTACTACTTTGATTGTAACTGCTAAATAACAGAATCTTGCAAGTAGAATAGAATAGAATTCTTTATTGGCCAAGTGTGATTGGACACACAAGGAATTTGTCTTTGGTGCATATGCTCTCAGTGTACATAAAAGAAAAGATACATTTGTCAAGAATGGTTGTCATAGGGTTCAAGTAAGCAATCAGGAAACAATCAATATTAATATAAATCATAAGGATACAAGCAGCAAGTTACAATCATACAGTCATAAGTGGGAGGAGATGGGTGATAGGAATGATGAGAAGACTAATAGTAATAGTAATGCAGTATTAGTGAATAGTTTAACAGTGGTGAGGGAATTATTTGTTTAGCAGAGTATAAATAACTCCTTCCCTTTATGAGAACTGGGGAGAAGCTTGCCTGAGATATTACTCAGGATACATTCCTGCCCCAGACATAGCACACATTTATGTTACCATTCTCTAAGAGGAGGTCTATCTCCTGCTACTCAAGGCCAATCTCTCTGTACTCTACATAAGGAGAGTTAACTGGAAATACCCACATTTAATTTGCTCAAATTTTATCACTCCAGTCTGAAAGTGGTTTACAGATTTTGGTTATTTTCTACTATGCAGTATCAAAGTAAACTTTCATTATATCTTATAGTACGGTATATTATACTGCTCTAATTTCTTTTCCTGGTATTTATTTTTTAATTTATAAATTCTTATTCTAAATTATATAATGGAGCCCTGATGCTTTAGTTAATTAATTTTTGAAAAAACACAAACATTTAAAAATCTTATAAAATGTTAATATGTATTGTAAGAATATAAATCATTTTAAGAATATAAATAGGAAATTGGCAATATGATATTACCTTATGTATTTGGGAGTGTATGTAAATTCAGTTGTTACTTCTAGTTGTTGCTTGTATCCTTGTTGCTTGTATCCTTACGATTTAATTGATTGTTTCCTAGTATGATTTGATTGCTTATTTGTACCCTATGACTATCATTAAGTGTTGTACCTTGTGATTCTTGACGAATGTATCTTGTCTTTTTATGTCCATTGAGAGCATATGCACCAAAGACAAATTCCTTGTATGTCCAATTACACTTAGCCAATAAAGAATTCTAAGTTCTAGTAGACAAGAGATGAAGGAGACACTCTGGATTCATGTATATGAAATAATTTGGGAGGGAACATAATCAGACTAGGCCATTAAATAAACATGCTAGAATTATGAAATTGAAGTTAGAAATTTTATCAAGCTTATAAATAAATGTTCCTTAAACATCTGGAAAATATGTTTAAATACCTTAGCTTAGTTTTGACAGTCACTCAACCAATAAATAAATAAATATGGTTGTTGTGAACTAACCTGCAAGGAATAATTCAGCATTTAATGTGCTCCATGAAGTAGAAAATGAAAGTTACCTTATGTACTGTGCAACAAATTCATTCATTATTAGCTGCCAAATCCTAATTCTTTTTATGGCAGTTACTTGTCAGATTATGGATATCTGTAGAGAAGGTGTATGTGCGTCTGTATGTATTGTATGCATGTATGTGTAATGCATATCCTTTTTTGTTTGTTAGTTGCTTCTATTCATACAATTGGTCTGTCTGTTGGCAAAATTGTAGTACAATAAACAACTTCAGGCAAATCATCTTAACCCCTAAATTGCATTCAGATTCTCTCTGTCATAGTTGAAGGGGAGATATGTTCAGTTCCTTATCATAGGCTTTGCAATTTTCAGGCATAATACAACCTATTTGTGGGGTTAATGTAAACTATACAGTAATATGTTATAGAAGCCTATTATAGTATGAAAACTAATTTGCTTTAATTGCGCACCAAAGTTAGCATATTTTAGATGTCAAATAGGAAAAAATATTTACTATATATTGTAATAAGAAGAGAAATAGAATAGAATGGCCTGCCATTTTGCTATGTCTCAGTATAATATCATAAAGTAAATGCCTAAATACTTTAGTCACTTTGAACACAGTAGAAGGTAACAATTGAACACAGTAGAGGGTAACAATTCTCCTCCTGTCTGTTTGGTGCATTCTCTTAATCTCACCAAATAAGAGGTTATTTTCCTAAATCTCCCTCTTTTGCTTTCCCTCTCTTGACTTCTTTCATAGCTACCTAGAACTCAGCTTATCATGACCTATCTATCTTTGGTTCAGCTTAGGCATTTCTTTGCTCACAATTAGCTGCTAAATTCAGCTTCACCAATTACTATTAAGAAGGTTACCACTGAAAGTCAAAATCAGTTTTGATTGACCTTCAGTTTCATGAAAATAATTCTGCAGGTCCCAAAGCTCTAGCCACTGGAAAGCAGAGAAAATCTTTTGCAAAGTGTTGAACAATAGTCAATCAATCAACCATTCAATCAATAACCAGTCAATCAATTCTATTTATTACAGCCTTTAACCAGCAAACAAAACATAATTAAAAGGGGGGAGCCAAAATAAATAAACACAAGTAAACATGCATGGCAATCTATCTTAAATATTACTGTGCATTGCCTGCTGAAGCTTTGATGCTAGATAACAGAACAGTGTAACATTGTGGATTGTATAAAAAAAATCTTATCTGTGAGCAGAAAATCAACATACATGCCAGCTGATCATCTGAAGATTGCTGCTAGAAGGGGAAGAATAAGATTCTGATGCTAGATCATAAAAATCCTGCAATATGAAAGAATATGTGCTATTGATTCTACGTTTGTATGCCACAAGGGCAGAGACCATGAGATGTGGGGGAGTCTGCAATATTTATCCATAGCATTGCTGAAGGAATGGAGGAAAGGTGTTACACTGAGCCTTGATGAAAACTGAACAGTAGTTTGAGTAAGTCAAGGAAAAAATATAGACAGCCGTGCCTCTTTGATTCATTGCTTTTGGGAACCTGCCAAAACTGGGCAGTTGCTTCAAATGATATGGTAATACTGCTCAATTTTGAATAAATTTTTAAGCTGTGATCAATTAAGGTTACAATAAAATGGCCTGAAGAAGATCATGTGAAAGAAGCTTCTGTCTTTTCTAAGTGGATTGGAAAGTATCAGAGTGGAGCAGTCCAGTGGAATAATCAAATCAGTTTAAGCCAATAATTAAATATCACTAGCCAAATTTTATTTGTCTCTGTTGTGATCAGCTTGATCTTCCCATACCAGTGGCCACAAACAAGGTAACTTTCCTGAATTTAGACTCTCTTTTTTTTTTGGACAGACTCAGGGCTCCATCTCAGTGTTAGAAATAGATCTTCTGAAAACTACAAATACTTCACAGGCATTTTTTTTCCTCCTCAAAAATTTGACTGATGTCTTTTTGTGTTTGCAAAGGCCTGGCTTTCAAATATCTTATCAGGAAAACCAAAGAATATATTTAATTCCAAAGAAAGCCTGTTCAGTAGCCTGATAAATCCTTTTGTTCAAAACTAATCAGCTTCTGCTTTGTGCACAAAAGTAAAATACGTTGTCAGGTTCTGAGGAGAAACCTTTTAGCTATCATTAGAGGGTGGGCGGGGGGGGGGATGTTTAGGCAGACAATGCTGTTTCTCCTAGACAGGAAAAAAATTACTTTGTCAAATTATATCCTTCCCAAAGCCTTTGCAGCTGCCTTAAAAATCCATTTTGTGCAAAACAATGATCATGCATCAGCTCAGAGTGACTGTGCAGGAGTGACTTAGCTAGGCAAATGTCAGCTAAATGACACACAGCCCTGGGCTTATCAGAGAAAGTACAAATGATTCATGTAGCATCACAAATAAATAACACCGATCATGTTAAGCTAAGCTTAATAGCAACAGTTCTCTTACCACTACCAGTTTGTACCAAACTACCTGTAATAGGTCCTTTTTTTTCTGTGACAGCAACAAGGCAAATGATAAGGTAATCCATTGTTAACATCCATATTTCAAGGTCACCAAATACTGACTCCTTTAAGCGAACAAACTAATAAATAAATAACTATTTTGATGGAGGCTATATTAATGTATCATCCTAACAGTCTAAAGAATGGACTTCAGGGTTTGAAATATTGAATGACTAACACTTTGGAAAATAAATGAAGCTTGAGTAGTAACCATACCAGGAAAGGGGGGGGGGGATAATGGCATATTCGCTCAGGGCAACAAATAAAACAACACTGGGTTTCAAAGATTTGGTTTGTTTCTTTGATTAAAAAGATATGAAGCCCAATATAAATGTTCTAGGGCAGCTTCCCCAATTTCTTCAAAATGAAATAAATACATCAAGATAATGACAGCATTAAAAAGATAAAATGAGGGGTTTTTTTTAAAAAAGAAATACACTGATAGCAATAAAAGCAGCACATTGTAAGATATGAAAGCCCAGAGAATTTACAACATAACTGCCTGTTATGAAAATAGAGGAAAATAGAAACCATAGCTGTAATCTCTGAATAGAAATTCTACCCAGCAGGAAAGATTTTTTTGAAACAAAGATGTTATGGACAGCAGAAATGTAATTGTGATAATGAAGAAAGATGCAACTTCAATTAGTTTACTACAGATGCTTCAGTCTTTAACATACCACTTTTATATTTCTCCATGGGTACAATATTTAATATTGGCAATGTTATCGTGTTTCTTGGCATATATGCTATTTATTTATTTATTTATTTATTTATTTATTTATTTATTTATTTATTTATTTATTTATTTATTTATTTATTTATTTATTTGTATGACCATCGATCACATAACAGTCACTCTGGCTGGCATACAAGGTCAAACAATACTTAACTGTCTAAATCATAATGCTCAAGGTCAAAACAATGAACCTGACTTATAAAAGTAACATTACCACCATTGCCTAACTTCCTGGCCCAAACATGCGAGGGAACACCCAGGCCTTCAGTAGCTTACAAAAGGCTAATAGCTTGGGGGCCATCTGGATCACTAGGGAAATGTTGCTCCAGAAGGTAAATCTTGCCTCAGAGAAGGCATGACTCCTGAGTCCAATAAGATTTAATTTAATTTTTAATTTAATTTAATAGACGTTCTTATAGGCCGCCCAATCCCGTGGGACTCAGGGCGGCGTACAACAGAATAAGAAGCGTACAATAAAAACAATTATCATAATTTAAAATTAAAGGCATAGTTAAAACAATTATAAAAACAACATTCAAGGGGGGAATCTGATCTTCCTATTCACCCCGCCTGCCGGAAGAGCCAAGTTTTTATGGCTTTACGGAAGGCCAGCAGGGTGGGGATAGTCCGGATCTCTGGTGGGAGTTGGTTCCAGAGGGACGGGGCTCCCACAGAGAAGGCCCTCCCCCGTGGCCCCGCCAACCGACATTGTTTGGCCGATGGGACCCGGAGGAGGCCCTCTCTATGGGACCTAACCGGTCGTAGGGAGGTATGTGGTAGGATGCGGTCCCGAAGGTAACCTGGCCCTGAGCCATGTAGGGCTTTAAAGGTAACGACCAACACCTTAAATTGCGACCGGAGACTAATTGGCAGCCAATGCAGCTGGCGAAGAATAGGTGTTACGTGGGTGTATCTCGGTACACCCACTACAGCTCGCGCAGCTGCATTCTGTACCAGTTGGAGTCTCCGGATGCTCTTTGAGGGTAGCCCCATGTAGAGCGCGTTACAGTAGTCTAGCCGTGAGGTGACAAGGGCATGAGTGACTGTGAGCAAAGCCTCCCTCTCCAAGTAAGGTCGCAATTGGTGCACAAGACGAATCTGTGCAAAGGTCCCCCTAGCCACAGCTGAAAGATGTTGCTCCAATTTTAGCTGTGGATCTAGGAGGACACCCAAATTGCGGACCTGTTCCGAGGGAGTCAATTTTTCTCCCCCGAGAACCAAGGAGGGACAGTCGACATAATCCTTGGGAGGCAAAATCCAGAGCCACTCAGTCTTGTCTGGGTTGAGCCTGAGTCTGTTCACTCCCATCCAGACCCTCACATCGTCCAGGCAGCGGCACATTACATCAACTGCTTCACTGAACTGACACGGGGTGGAGATGTACAACTGGGTATCGTCAGCATACTGCTGATACCTCACCCCATGTCGTCGGATGATCTCACCCAGCGGTTTCATGTAAATGTTAAACAGGATGGGCGAGAGGACCGAACCCTGTGGCACCCCGCAAACCAGGGGCCTAGGGGCCGACCTCTGCCCTCCTGTCAACACCGACTGCGTCCTGTCAGAGAGGTAGGAGGAGAACCACCGTAAAACAGTGCCTCCCACTCCCACCTCCCCAAGACGACGCAGAAGGATACCATGGTCGATGGTATCGAAAGCCGCTGAGAGGTCAAGTAACACCAGGATGGAGGAATGACCCCCATCCCGTGCTCGCCAGAGATCATCCATCAGTGCGACCAAAGCAGTCTCCGTACTGTAGCCGCGCCTGAAACCCGATTGAAAGGGATCCAGATAATCAGTATCCTCCAATAGCCGCAGGAGTTGGAGCGACACCACTTTCTCTACAACTTTACCCAAGAAGGGTAAGTTGGAGACTGGACGGAAGTTCTTTAAATCCGCTGGGTCCAGGGAAGGCTTCTTGAGGAGGGGCCTCACCACCGCAGCTTTTAAGGGCTGCGGGACGGACCCCTCACAAAGATGGCACTTTGTGACTGAAGGAACCCACAGCATGCTCTACCTGTCAGACCTGATGAAGCAAACAGATTATTTGTAGGATAGGCAATCCCACAAATCTTCTGGCCCTATGCCACACCATAGAGAACAATTCAGCATCTTGATTCATGCAAGTAGGACTACTGAGAGTCAATGCATCTGGCAGAGCAGCAATGTTATACGGGTGTTATTAGAAGTGCCAACCAGAATAGCAATAGCAATAGCACTTAGACTTATATACCACTTCATAGTGCTTTACAGCCCTCTCTAAGCAGTTTACAGAGTTCAGCATATTGCCCCCAACAATCTGGGTCCTCATTTTACCGACCTCAGAAGGATGGAAGGCTGAGTCAACCTTGAGCCGGTGAGATTTGAACAGCTGAACTGCTGAACTAGCAGTCAGCTGAAGTAGGTTGCAGTGCTGCTTTTAACCACTGCGCCACCTCGGCTCAGTCCATGACCAGTCTGTGCTGGTCCAGAATGATGCATTCTGGACCAGCACAGCTTCTGATATTCTTCGAGGGCCGCTCCATGTAGCTCATGTTACAGTGATTCAAACAGAAGATGACTAAGTCATGGATCAGTGTGACCAAGGCTTCTAGTCCAGGAACAATCACAGTTGCTGCACTTGTCAAACCTGTGTAAACATTCCCCCCTAGGTATGACTGCCACCTGATCTTTGAACAGGAGCCATAAGAGCCAAGGTGGCGCATCGGTTAGAGGCAGGTACTGCAGGCCACATTAGCTGACACTGATCTGCAGGTCAGCGGTTCAAATCTCACTGGCTCAAGGTTGACTCAGCCTTCCATCCTTCCAAGGTAGGTAAAATGAGGACCCAGATTGTTGGGGGCAATGTAAATATATACATTGCTTACTGGTGTAAACCGCTTAGAGAGTGCTTGCACTGTGAGGCGGTATATAAATGTCACTAATAAATAAATAAATAAATAAGTCCAGGAAATCCTTAAGTAACCTGACAATTCTGATTGTGGAAAGACATTTCCAAGGAGAGCTAAAGATGGAAAATCTCTGAAGTGAAGGTCGGGTGGGGGCTTAAAACCCATAGTCATTTGGTCTTGACTTTTGTAACCTTGACCTTTGAACTCTGAAGGAATAGGATTTGTTCTATATGATGAAGAAGAAATTATTATTTTTGTATAATCATTGGCAGTAAAAAATACCCTGTAATATTAATTGGCCACGATATAACATCGAATATAACATTGGATTCCACGCCTTTAAAGATCAAGGGCTGGACTTTATGTTTACAAGCCTGCTGCCGGCGTCTCCTTTTCCGGTACTGCGGTCTGCTGCCGCTATTGCCTTTGCTGTGGCGACTGGTCTCCCGACTACAATCTCTTTGGAGACCGGAACAACGTGGATCTCAGAGGACCCCCCAGGACTGCTGGCCACTAGAGAACTTTGGCCAGGTCCCTTATTTTTCTTACCACCGTGACTGTGTCTGCTGCCTGCCGTGTGTGTGCTTGCGTGTGTGCTCGCGGCAATTGGCGTCTTGGCAGCGGCCCGGCTGGCAACGAGATCAAGGTGACTTACAAGGGATCCCCTTTCGACCTAGATGGGACCTATCGATTTTTAAAGATTATGGGGAGTCTTATTGGACATTACCATTGCCACTGCAGCTTCAGCGAGGTTCCTTCTCGCCGTCCCCCTGGACAATTTCCCCTCCTCCTCGATTGCAACGGCGCCCTCATTTGGAAATCATTATCGTCGCCGCTGCCGTTGGAGCTACAAGGCCTTTTTTGGCTGGCGCAGCCCCGGCCTCCGGTACGCCCATTTGGGTGAAGCCTCAACAAGACGGAGGGCCTAACATTAAAGCGAGGGTGACCAACGAGGTGGTGTGGGCTAAGAAGAATAGATCATCAGGACCTGAGGTCTTGGCCCCATGGGAGAAACTGTGGAGGAGATTGAACAGATTATTTCCAGGTGTGATCCTGGGAGTTGACCCCCACCATTACCAGCACAGTGGGAGAGAGCAGAGGACAAATTACAGAGAACTCTGGATGCTTTTAATGACTGAAGCAGACCTCAGTGCGGGAGTCAAGGTTTTAGATCTTATCTTGACTGACCTGGAGGCTGCATGCACGTATCCCCTACTGGCTCTTTTTATTACTTTTACCTTCTTTTTAAGTCTCCCCCGGGAGTGGTGTGGCTGGTATGAATGGATTGGTTTGATTGATGAAATGAATGTATAGATTCTAGAAGTACAGGTGATAGAATGAGTGAGTCGGGGACTGGGGTTCGGACCCCCTCTGCTGAGTGTGGAAACAGAAGCGGAGGGGGGGCTGGCTCTGCTACCCGACCTAGTGAGAATGGTGTGTATGGCCTGCAGGGAGGGAGGGGGACCAGTGGGGGAGGGGAGGGGGTCTCTGGTGGAGGTGAGAGCCGGAACATCTCGGTCATAATGGGAAGAGGCAGACATGGCGGGAGCAGAGGGGCGGGCCGCTCTCGGGGAATAAGACCTCGCTGTCTAAAAGCGATCCCTTGTTCCGGCCCCTCCGATTCGGTTCCATCTTGCTCAACCCGGATACCTGGCAACCAGGGTTCTCAGGGCCCTGGCTCTGCTGCTTAACGCCAGGTCAATTGTCAACAAAGCCCCCCTGATACGTGATTTAATCACAGAGGAAGGGGCAGACCTGGTTTGTGTAACTGAGACCTGGCTGGGCCAGGAGGGGGGAGTAGCTCTCTCCGAGATTTGCCCAGATGGGTTCTCAGTGCAGCATCATTCCCGACCCCAGGGAAGGGGGGGAGGAGTGGCAATAATAACGCACGGAAGTCTGTATCCTCGTAGGATCCCTGCCCCGGAGATTGTTGGGTGTGAGACGCTCCTTCTGAAGTTGGACTTAGGGGTTCAGGTGGGCCTTCTCTTAACGTACCTGCCTCCCAGCTGCGTAAGTAAGGCCCTGCCTGAGTTGCTTGAGGCAGTAGCCGGCCTGGCAGTTGAGTTCCCTAGGTTTATGGTCCTGGGGGACTTCAACTTGCCTTCTGCTGGTGAAACCTCTGGGGCAGCTCAGGAGTTCATGGATTCCATGACAACCATGGACCTGACCCAAGTAATCCAGGGTCCGACTCATGAGGGTGGTCACACGCTCGACCTAATGTTTCTGTCGGGGCAGTGGAGAGATGATCTGAAGATAAGGGATATAGTCATCACCCCACAGTCATGGTCAGATCATTTCCTACTGAGGCTAGATTTCGCAGCTCCATTCCTTTTCCATTCCACTTACCTTTTCTAGGGAAAGTTGTGGAGAAGGTGGTGGCTACTCAGCTTCTACGACTTTTGGATGAAACAGATCATCTAGATGCCTACCAGTCGGGTTTCAGGCGCGGCTACAGTACAGAAACTGCCTTGGTCGCTCTGATGGATGATCTCTGGCGGGCCCGGGACGGGGGAAATTCCTCCATCCTGGTGCTACTTGACCTCTCAGCGGCTTTCGATACCATCGACCATGGTATCCTTCTGCATCGTCTTGGGGAGGTGGGAGTGGGAGGCACCGTTTTACGGTGGTTCGCCTCGTATCTCGCCAATAGGATGCAGTCGGTGTTGGCAGGAGGGCAGAGATCGTCCCCTAGGCCCCTATTATGTGGGGTGCCTCAGGGGTCGGTTCTCTCGCCCATCCTGTTTAACATCTACATGAAACCGCTGGGGGAGATCATCCGCAGACATGGGGTGTGTTTCCACCAGTACGCTGATGACACCCAGCTGTACATCACCACCCCATCTGAATTCAGTGTGGCAGTTGATGTAATGTGCCAGTGCCTGGACGACGTTAGGATCTGGATAGGGAGGAACAGACTCAGACTCAACCCCGACAAGACTGAGTGGCTTTGGATATTGCCTCCTAAGGACTATGTCAACTGTCCCTCCTTGGATCTCGAGGGAGCAAAACTGACTCCCTCGGACCGGGTCCGCAACTTGGGGATCCTCCTAGTTCCACAGCTGAAATTGGACCATCATCTTACAGCTGTGGCTAGGGGGGCCTTTGCACAGGTTCGCCTGGTGCACCAGTTGCGGCCATACTTGGAGAAGGAGGCTCTACTCACGGTCACTCATGCCCTTGTCACCTCCCGCCTGGACTACTGCAACGCGCTCTACATGGGGCTACCCTTGAAGAGTATCCGGAGACTTCAGTTGGTGAAAAATGCGGCTGCGCGTGCTGTGGTGGGTGTGCCTAGGTACACCCATGTGACATCTATACTCCGCCAGCTGCATTGGTTGCCCATCGGTCTCCGGGTCCAATTCAAGGTGTTGATTATCATCTTTAAAGCCTTCATGGCTTAGGACCAGGTTATCTCCGGGACCGCATTCTGCCTCATACTTCCCTTCGACCGGTTAGGGCCCACAGAGTTGGCCTCCTCCGGGTCCCGTCGGCCAAGCAATGCCGGCTGGCGGGCCCTAGGGGGAGGGCCTTCTCTGTGGCGGGCCCGGCGCTCTGGAACCAACTGCCTCCAGAGACCCAAACTATCCCCACCCTGCTGGCCTTCCGAAAAGCCGTTAAGACATGGCTCTTCCTGCAGGCTGGGGGTGGAGCCTAATTCCATCTATGCTCTCCCCGGGTATGTTTGATGGTTGGATGGTTTTTTAAATATGAATTTTTAATTTTTATAATGTTTTTAAATCGTTTATTATTGGTGTTTCTTGTATTTTTTTCTGTTGTACGCCGCCCTGAGTCCCTCGGGAGTTGGGCGGCATATAAGAATACCGTAATAAATAAATAAATAATAAATAAATAAATTGATTCTTGATTCCAAAAGTTCTCAATTTTAAAAGTTATCTGTAAGCTCACAGCATATTAAAATCTTTACCCAATATGTAATTATTAATCCTGTTTAAGGAGAAAGATCTGTTAAGCACTACATAACTGCATTTCTTGGAGCCCAAAGCAGAAATTATTATTATTTAAATTAAAATGGTAACCTCTTTTAAATTCATCAGCCTTTATTTTGTGCTTCAGTGCTTTAAATTTTCTGCATTTCTTACATTTTAACTCAGGACAGTCTGATAAGTAGGCTACTGGAACACACCATACATGGATGAAACAAGAAAATCTGGAACTGATGGAATGCTACTACAATGTAGACCTAATGAGATATGGTCTCTGTACATATGAAACATGTGAGGGAACTCTTGATAGACAAAGACCTCCATCCACACTAACTGAGAAACAGCTAGTCACTCAAGGCTTCAACATCTAACACAAATCGATTTTACAGAAGATAATGTTAGAAAGGCATTATGCAACCAAAAACCATCTCTATCTATTGGACTTGATGGACTATGTGCATACTTCTTTAAAAAGCTCTCCTCAACCTTGGCTGAACCTCTAAGCATAATTTTTAAAAAAGCCTTCAGGACTATCTCCTTACCCAACCTATGGTCACTAGCCACAGTCATCCCTATCTTCAAAAAAGGAGATCCAAGTAATGTTGAAAATTACAGACCAATCTCTTTGGGTTGCATCACCTGTAAAGTCATGGAATCAACCATAAACCAATCCATTATACTCCACTTAGAAACTAATAACCTACTATCCAACAAACAATTTGGTTTCAGGAAAAAATATCCTGTAATCTGCAACTCTTGCACTGCAAAAACATATGGACCACTCAACTTGATCAGGGTAAAACAATAGATGCAATTTACATAGACTTTTGTAAAGCCTTTGATTCAATAGTACACAACAAACTACTTCTGAAACTAAAATCCTATGGCATTTCTGGACCCCTACATGATTGGATAACTGCGTTCCTGTCTAACAGACAACAAGTAGTCAAAATAGGAAGTGCCATATCAAATCCTGCTCCTGTCAACAGTGGTGTCCCTCAAGGCAGTGTTCTAGGACCAACACTCTTCATACTCTACATAAACGATCTTTGTGATCATATTATAAGCATCTGCGTTCTCTTTGCTGATGATGTTAAACTATTTAACACCACTGACAATGTTGCTACCCTTCAAAAATAACTTGATCATGTAGCAGAAAGGTCAAACAACTGGCAACTTCAAATCTCAACCAACAAATGCTCTGTCTTACACATTGGCAAAAAAAAATCAGAATACAAAATACAAACTTGGAGGAAACGAACTTGTAGATGACCCTCACTCTGTCAAAGACCTTGGAGTACTCATATCCAATGACCTAAGTGCTAAAGCCCACTGTAACAACATTGCCAAAAAGGCACTAAGAGTTGTTAATCTAATCTTGCGTAGCTTCTTCTCTGGCAACATTGCATTGCTAACCAGAGCATACAAAACATTTGTTAGACCAATTCTGTAATACAGCTCACCTGTCTGGAACCCGCACTGCATATCAGACATAAATACAGTCGAGAGAGTCCAGAAATATTTCACAAGAAGAGTCCTCCACTCCTCTGCTCGCAATAAAATACCTTATTCCACCAGACTTGAAATACTGGGATTAGACAATTTACAACTACGTCGCCTTCGATCTGATCTAAATGTAGTTCATAAAATCATATACCAAAATGTCCTTCCTGTTAATGACTACTTCAGCTTCAACCGCAGCAAAACATGAGCACGTAATAGATTCAAACTAAATGTAAACTGCTCCAAACTTGACTGCAGAAAATACGACTTCAGCAACAGAGTGATCAATGCCTGGAATGCACTACCTGACTCTGTGGTTTCTTCCCCAAACCCCAAAAACTTTAACCTTAGACTGTCTACAGTCGACCTCTCCCCATTTCTAAGAGGTCTGTAAGGGGTGTGCATAAGCTCACCACTGTGCCTACAGTCCCTGTCCCTCTGTCCTATTGTCCTCTTTTATCATTGCTTTTTACTTATGTTTATACAAACTACTACTATCCTATACATGTTTGACAAATAAATAAATAAATAAATAAATAAATAAACAAATGAACAAACAAACATAGTGAAGATGAAGCTGCTCTCACAGCTTGAGAAGTACCATCAGATAGCATGCTAAAAGATGTCAGTAGAACCTTCATGAAATTTCTACTACCAACATAACTCAAACCAATGAACTGGTCTATGTTACAGTCAGGGGTGAAATCCAGCAGGTTCTGACAGGTTCTGGAGAACCGGTAGTGGAAATTTTGAGTAGTTCGGAGAACCGGTAGCAGAAATTTTGAGTAGTTCGGAGAACCAGCAAATACCACCTCTGGCTGGCCCCAGAGTGGGATGGGAATGGAGATTTTGTAATATCCTTCCCCCTGGAGTGGGGTGGGAATGGAGATTTTGCAGTATCCTTCCCCTGCCACGCCCACCAAGCCACACCCACCAAGCCACACCATGCCCACCACGCCACACCCACAGAACCGGTAGTAAAAAAAATTGGATTTCACCACTGGTTACAGTTGCTGTAATCCTGGAGATGTTTGCTACATGCTCAAGAAGAAAAGCAGTACATATCCCCATCCATGGAAATTGAGGTTAGAGGCTAAGATAAAGGTTAGATCTTAGCCTCTAACTTGGCTAATCATGGAGAGGTTAGTCAGAAAGATATAAAGATTAAGGATAAGGCTTGAGTATTGAAAAAAAAGTGCTTGATTATCTGAAGAACTAAAAAAAAGGCTAAACAAACCCTCACAGCACTGGCCACGAGGCTAAGAAGATACACTAAAGAAACATAGGCCCAAAAGATAAATGTCCTAATTCCACAGAACCATTCAAGATGTATTCCCAACTGCAGTGCAACAATGTGGGGGGAGAGAATATATATTAGTTGAATACCCGTGCTCCGCTACGAAACTATGTGATCCGGCTTGATAAATCGACACAGCTTGAAAATTAATGAGTAGTTACGATCGTCCTCTCCTCTCCCCTTCTCTTCCTCAGCCTTGCCCTACAGAAGCCTATCCTATCCTATCCCCCTTCTCTCCCTCAGCCTTCCCCACAGAAACATCTCCTATCTTATCCCCTTCTCTCCCTCAGGCTTGCCCCACAGAATCCTCCCCTATCCTATCCCCTTCTCTCTCTCAGGCTTGCTCCACAGAATCCTCCCCTATCCTATCCCTTTCTCTCCCTCAGGCTTTTTAGCCCCTTTTCTTCCTCAGGATTGCCCTACAGAAGCCTCTCCTATGCTATTCCATTCTCTCCAGAGTTATTTTCAAGTTGGGAGGGGGAGTACAACATCTAACTAATTAGATCAGAGTGTGTTAATAATAATATAAGAAATACTAATTATCTGATGGTCATTTTGAAAAATCATTTCTTAGTGAGCACCTAGAAGCCAAGAGGAACATACGTGCCAGATTTCAAGTTCTCACACACAACACACACACACACACACACACACACACACACACACACACACACACACACACACACACACACACACACTTTATCTTATGCTCTAGCCATTTCCTATAGTGGCTTTCTGTATTCCATTCTTTCTGTCTGGTCTTCCCTGGAGATATTTTGTACAAATAAAAACATTTCAGGAATAATGATCTGATCTGAAAGAATAAAGAGGAAGTATTAGAGTGGAATCTAATGCTTTTATTGTATCTATGGGCACTTTAGAAGTCGCCTGTAATACTGCTACATTATGTTTTTGCAGCTGAAGTATTACAGGCATAGTGAGAAGGAACAGACCTTGAGATTTAGATAATTTGCCTACATTTAGCTCTATTAATATCATTAAGCAGGAAAATCAGTGAAAGGGCAGCTAAAAGCTGGAGATGAACTAACCAGCACTTTATCTTCTGTTGCCAAGGTCTACATGATGAACACTACTATGATCTAAATTCATCATAGAAGAGTGATCATTGCTATATGCAGCACTCCACCACAATTATGCCATGTTAGTCAAAAAAGCAAGTTTCAAGAGGAGATGTCTGATCTTTTAACCAAGAAGTAGAAAAAAATCCAACAAAACAATAAAAGAAAAACCCTGCATAGAACTAGGTAGATTTCAGAGATACATCCCTTCGCAATACCCCAAACAATAGTAATTGGTTTTTCTTCAGATGGTATGAAAGGGAAGAGGGGAGAGGGAGGGGGAGGGGGAGACCTACTAGACCAACTAGAAATTGTGTCTCATTTCATCTCTGCAGTGAACTGGAATTCAGAGTGAAATCAATGGAACAAGTTAGTCATAGTTAAATGAACTGGTTTCCATGCCAAATAAACTTAATGTTGTATCTGGATTTAGCTCCATGTTTCAGATTGTGAATACAGAGTCAGAACAGTTGTGATTTGCTGGTCATGCTGTTATAATTATCAAAAGAAACATTTCAGAACTTAATAGCCATTCATATGATTTTGTTCTTTCTATGCTTATAGTGATATCCCGCTGTTAAGATGCAATCTCCACCTCTCTCATACCTCTGTAAGTAAAAAAAGACTACAGCTTGATGGTATAGTACAGTGATGGCGAACCTTTTTAGGTTCGTGTGCCAAAAAGGGGGGGTGCGCGCGCTAGCACGCGCTCGCATACCCACATCCATTCCCTCCCCCCACGCATGCGCACAACACCCCCCCCATGCTGCCCCCTGTGCATGCGCACACACACACACCCCCATGCAAAGGCCTTACCGGAGCCTGGGACGGTAAAAAATGACGAAACGGGCAAACCGGAAGTTTGGAAAAATGTACTTCCGGTTTGTCCATTTCGTTGTTTTTTGCATTCTGGGGCTTCAGGGAGCTTCCCTGAACCCTCCGGAGTGCAAAAAACAGCTCACCGACAAACCGGAAGAGCGTTTTTTCACACTTCTGGTTTGTCCGTTTTGTAGTTTTTGGCATTCCGGGGCTTCAGGGAGCTTCCCTGAACCCTCCGGAGTGCAAAAAACAGCTCACCGACAAACCGGAAGTGCGTTTTTTTTGCACTTCCGGTTTGTCCATTTTGTAGTTTTTGGCATTCCGGGGCTTCAGGGAGCTTCCCTGAACCATCCGGAGTGCAAAAAACAGCTCACCGGCAAACCGGAAGTGCATTTTTCCGCACTTCCAGTTTGCCGGTGGGCAACGCTCGCGTGCCCTCCGCTATGGCTCTGCGTGCCACCTGTGGCATGCATGCCATAGGTTCGCCACCACGGGTATAGTACAAGGGTCGGAAATTGCGGCTCGCGAGCCACATGTGGCTCTTTGGGCCCCCTGCTGTGGCTCCCTGTCCCATCACTGGCTGGCCTCGCCCCCTCCCTCACCTGGCCTGAGAGGGTACGGGAGAAGGCGGGAATGGAGAAGCGGCAGGGCTGTTGTAAAGCCCTACAAAGTGGTATATAAGTGCTATTCTATTAAGAGCTAAGGTCATTCTATGATTCTATGATTGTTTAAATCATATTAGTGATATGGCTATTACCACTAAATCTGTGAATCTTTCTTTGGATTACCCATTCTCCCAGAGCTCTTTCATAGAGTTTGGAAATGATTCACAATCATCTTCCCTATTTCCAACTTCACAATTTTAAAAATGAGAAACAAAGAATCATAACCACAGTTGAATTGTCTGAAGCCTTGGAAGAACAATAATTCTTTCATCCAATTCTGCGCAAGCCCACCCCCCCCCCCCACATATATTGTTTGGGCACTCACCATTTCCATCCTTATTTCAAAATGTTTGCATTTTTTGCCTATATAAAAAAAAATCTGACAGGGTGATTTTCCTCCTAAAAGACCTCAAAGAATTTCTACAAATAGGAAACAAAGACTGCCTGCAAAGTGTCTGAGTACAACCTTGCATATATAACATAATGGATTCATTTTCAAATAAACTGGAATAGCAAGGTTATAATATTAAAGTTAAAAAATAGCAAGGTTATAATATTGAAGATGATAATGGCAAACTATTTTCTCTTGACAAGAAAACAGTATGGATAACTCCATGACATCCCAGAAGTCATGCATAAATTGAAGAAGACTACACAGGTGATGCCAAATCAACCAACCAACCAACCAACCAACCAACCAACCAACCAACCAACCAACCAATCCACAAATCAATAGCAATAGTAGTACTGTAATATAGCTCCAACATGAGCAAGAAACTAAACCGCTAAATAAAAACATACCCTTAACCATTAATGAAGCCAGAAATTCTGTGCATTGCTGTGGATTGAAACTAGGCTGTCATTGTCCTGGAATGATTATTTGTTTTTTAAAAAACAGTTCACTACAGTCCACTTTAAAGGAATATATAAAGCAACTATCTGGCTGTGGCCTAAACATTTTTTTCTATTGATTTAGCAATATGCTTTCCATCTGGACTCTCTGCCTTACTATTAGGAGAAGGCTTTTAAAATTTTCTTGCTTTAACTCAGGATTAGTCAACATTGAGGGGGTGGAGCATGACAGCCCCACTTTATTTCTTTAAGACCTGGAACAGACACAACAGTGACATGGTGAGAAGGATGAGCATTCAAAATGTTTACATGTTTGAAGGGTAATGTGTGCATTAACCTGCAGAGGCTTAGCATAACACAGCTATTTTCCATGTTTGGGGTCATAACCCTGAGGTTCTGCATTTTGCCACTATGAAATTTGAAAGAAAGCTCTAGAGTGATTTTAGATATTCTAAAACAAGACAAAGGCTATGTGTGATCCAGCACTGGTGGATTGCTCATATCTATTTTAGAAAATGAAAATTTGAGGTCAATTATTTTTCTTAAATTTTGATCTTCTATTTTAAAAAAATACATTATAGTCCTAATATTCTTTATATATAATAATATATATCCGTGATGGCAAACATATGCCACACGTGCCACAGGTGGCACACGGAGCCATATTTGCAGGCACGCGAGCAGTTGCCCTAGCTCAGCTCCGGCGTGCATGCACGCGCCAGCCAGCTGATTTTCAGCTGGCCCTGCCCACGCCGCCCCTCCTCTCCCAGGAGTCTCCACACAGCCATTTTGGATGCCAGGTAAGTACAGGGCTCACGTGGAGGCTCTGGGAGGGCATTTTCGGCCTCTGCAGGGCCTCCGGGAAGGCAAGGGGCGTTTTCTCCCTTCCCAGGCTCCAGGAAAGCCTCTGGAGCCTGGGGAAGGTGAAAAACGGGCCTATCAGGCCTGTTGGATGACTGGAAATGGGTTGTTTCTGCATCCAGAGGCTTCAGGGAGGCCTGCTAGGCCCAAAATGGGATGTGGGGGGGGTTGTGCGCACATACATGGGGGAGCATGGGGGTTGCTTGCGCATGCATGGGGGCAGGGCAGTACATGGGGGGGTCACACATACGCATGTGCAGGGGGACCGGGCGCATGTGAGACATTATGGGTGTGGGCACGCACGTGCTCTCTATCACACATGCGCACACATTTTCAGCACCCAAGGAAAAAAAGGTTCACCATCACTGATATATATATATGGAAGAAATGAATATATTTCATTAAATGGAAAAAAATATATTTCATTAAAAAAATAAAACTAAGATTAAAAACTAATATAAACTAATATAAATTAAAAACAAAAAAATCAATGAAAAAGCTAAAAGTGCAAGGAAGGACAAAAAATATAGAAAGAAGTGGCTTCTGATTTTCTTTACAGCAGTTATAAGTAAAATTATAAATTTACCACTGATTCTATGGTTAAAACATAACTGTCTTCTATCTATAATCTATCATGTCATATCATCAAACCGATCAATCACGTTTATTTTTGTTTTACACAAAAAGTCCATAAAGGGTTTTCAGTCAGCAATAAACACAAATACTGTCTTATTGCTGATCAAAGAAGTCAATTTAGCCATCTGTGCAAGTTCCATCATCTTCACCCATCAACTTCATTGTGGTTATGTCATTTTCCCCCCAACTTTGTGCATACAATAATCTTGCTGCAGGTATCATGCACAAAAATAAAGTCCCATGAAGTTTTTCCAACCATTTTATCCATCAATACCAAAAGAAAATCATCAGGTCTAATTATATATTGATCTTTACAGTCCTCTGAATCAGAATGTATACTGTACTTGAATCCAAAATTATAGTGCAGAAAATAAATTGTAACATTTCAGAGATCTTAGCAAGATTTATTGATATTTTTGTGCGCAAATTAGTGCAGATACATTTTGCTTCCAATCAGTAAGTATGGTTGTGTTTGTGAACATGCTTTTACTGCATTCTGCACCCTAAAATTATTACTGTATAAAAATTCAATTTCAGTGTTTGATGGAATCCTTTCAACAGCAAAGAAATTTCCCTGTCATTATTATACTGTATAAAGTATTTGTATGAAGGCTATGCTTTGCAAAGAATTTAGAAAGTAAACAAGCATTTAAATAAATCTACATATGGGAGAAAGTAAAGCAATATTAAAGCAGATAGGAGAAAAATTCAAGCATTTATTTAGCATCTCTGTTGTAGATAGAATGTACCGTAATTAATTTTGTTGGAAAAATATTCTAAAAGTGAGCATTAAAGGTATTTTATTCTTTATGTTGCACATTTCCAATGATGAAACATAGGGAACAATCACTTCAGGTCTTTTTTACTCTAGCAGATGTGTATATTTTCCCTTGGTTATAAAGAGCCCTAAGCAATTAATATCTTGAACTGAGACTAGAAGGGACTTGCAAGTATAGTCCTATTAGCTTCATTTGGCTATTTTCTATCTCTAGGATGATGAAAAACAGCATATGGATATACTATTGCATTAGTTGTTAGAGATAGCTGAAATTGCATTCTTTTTAGGATAGATCTTTTATACTTGGATTATAATTTTTTTGTCAACCAGCTCTAGAAAATATAATGAAAATGGAAAGCAATCATACATATTCTTTAAAAACATCAAATAACTAAGTTATCCATACTTTGAACACTTTCTGAAAGTTGACGACTTGATTTGTTATAGTAAGAAAACTAATACTTGATTGTGTGTGTGTGTGTGTGTGTGTGTGTGTGAAGTGATTTTTCCCACTTTGTTTTGTTTCATCAGTTTCATGATGAAATATTTCATCAGACATAATTTATTTTTACCCCTGATCAGACTTTCAAAGAAAGAAAAATTCTTTAAAATCATCACAAAACAGTTAAGATACATTCAAATATAATGATACAGACATTTTCCAAAAGTATATGGGGGGGGAAAGATTTTTTGCTAGGTGAAACTGGAATAGGACTGCATTAAAATACATGTCTGAAATCGTTCTGTACATTTGACCTTGAAGGCCTCATGTAATAAAATTCTCCCATAATGGATTTTTATTCGTTTATAATTTCTATCTCATCTTGTAATAATCTACAAATATCAAGAACGACCTTCACCTTATTCTATTTTGGTGTGATAACATTTCTAAGGTTATTGGTGTTCAAAGATTAGAATATCAATTGCATGGCATTAAAGAGCTGCCACAATCAAACATGACATATTAAGTTTTCACAGGATCTCACATCACTTCAGTGATAATACTTCATTGGAGACAGTTCTCACATTGATGTGATAGTAGAGTAATTGCAGATTACAATTGGTATTTGTTTATTTATTTTTTTATCTTGCAATGCACCTTGATAATCTCCAAGAACCACAGATTCACTTGCTATTAGCTTAGTCGAAAACAGAAAAGAAATGTCAAACCAAAAATGAATACAATAAATAGAGAAAGTTAGCTGCAATAAAAAATATGCTATCCCCAAGTTCTTCTTGATCACCTCTAATGTTTAAAGGAAAATGTAATGTTAACATATAATTATCCTAAAGTATATATATTTTATTCTACTTCAAACTGAAGCATATTTTCTTTACTTTCTTAATTTCTTTTTTTTTCTTTTTCTCTTTAAAATGAGTCTCACATCCAAGTTAAGACCAATAATAACTCCTCTTAGGTTATATTCATTCTTTGTTCTCCAAAGAACAACAGTTTTTCTTAGAAAATTGGTGCAGAAAAGTGAGCTGATTCTTAAACTTTGGAACACATTAAGAAAGTATTTTTATTTCATTTTAAAATATTTTTGCTCAGACAAACTATACTTAAGACACAGATATGTTAGTTGGTTTTGGGGCAATGTTAGCTAATCTATGCTTTTATAACACTTCAGTTTTATAATGTTAAGTATTCATTTCTCTCTATGGAATTAATGGATTTTAATATAAGCACATATCAAAATCTATAGGTTTATGTTCAGATGCTGTATTTCACTGAATAATCTATGATAAAAGCTATTGAACAAACAATGTCGGCTGGCGGGCCCACGAGCAAGGGCCTTCTCTGTGGCAGCACCGGCTCTCTAGAATACACTCCCCCGGAGATCCGCATTATTCCCACCCTGCTAGCCTTCAGAAAAGCACTAAAAACCTGGCTTTGTCGACAGGCCTGGGGCCAATGATTTCAATATAACATCGAGCACTCTTGGCCCCATGAATGAATTAATTGTATGGGGGTTTTAAATTGTTGTTTTTTAAGGTTTTTAATGTTTTTAATAATTATTGTTTTTAATGTTTTTTTCTATATTTATTGTTTGCATGTAGATTTTTTATTGTTGTGAGCCGCCCAGAGTCTCTGTGGAGTGGGTGGCATACAAGTGCGAATAATAAATAAATAATGAATAAACATAATGTCCCAGTACTCTTGCAAATATATCTCTTTAAAGTTATATAGCTGCAGAACAATATATAGTGGATAATTTAAAGTCTCAAAAGCAATGGTTTTTAGAATTGACAATGAAAATATTGAAATAGTAGATAACTTCTACAAATGAGAAGTTTTCAAATCAATTATTAACAGTCAAGAAATAAGCCATAGATTAGAATTTTGTAAAGTAGAAAAGAATTTTTTTGGAATTCAAAGATCAGAACCATGCAAGCAATGATTTTCTCTGTATTTGGAAGCAAAAATTGGGCTTTGAATAAGCAGAATACAAAATTCACCATTTGAACGTATTGTGGAAGACTCCTCAGAATACCATGGATATCTAAGAAGACAAGTGGATCATTGAACACATCAATACAAGTTGCCCCACCTGAGGCAACAAATTAACTGTCTGTCTGTCTGTCTGTCTGTCTGTCTGTCTGTCTGTCTGTCTATCATCCATCCAACCAACCAACCAACCAACCAACCAACCAACCAACCAACCAACCAACCAACCAATGATTCACATACCTGCAGATTAATAAAATGTACAAGACTGTGATTATAGAGAAATTTACTCAGGAATTAAAACAAGAAAGAATCTCAAATATATTATTATAACTCCATATATGAAAATCTTCACATTTCTGATTAAATGCCAAGTAAGTTCAGATTTTATTCATTGCAGAGAAATAGGAAAAAAGATAAATAGAACTGAAGTACTGAATTTGGCATTTTTGTCCACCTACTGAGTCCTTCCCAAGGACCTGGGATAGGCAGATATACTGTAGATATTTGATAGTCTTAAAGGTATTGTCATAGGATTGCAAACTGTTCCGAGCAAAGTTGCCTTTTGCAATTGACTGGTGGTGATATAGTCAATTCCAATGCTGTTCAAATTTTGTTATTGTTGTAATATTGTAATAATGTCCAGATTTCTATAGAATGGACAAAACTTAGATTAAACCTTTCATTAGATACAAACTTTAATGTGAATTTTGCAGGTATTCTATGTGTAGAAATGTTTTTTTTCTATTATAAGATATATTATGTACATTTATCCTTATTTATATTTTTTTAAATTCCAAGCCTTATAGCAAAATTCTGAAAAATGTATATTGTGTTTGATTATGGTGTATTCCTATGTAAATATAGAAAAATAATTTTCTCATCCCTCTCTATTAAATATAATGAATGAGCTCTTTTATTTCCTTTATGATTTCATAGTGGTCCATGTGTTCTTTCTTTTTCTAATATTATAGTAGAAGCTAAAGAAAATTCCCAGAGAAAAAGAATAGAAGCACCTTCTTCCTCTGCTTATTAATACTCAGGAAAAATCTGATTACTCAGTTTTGGACCAGTTGGCTGCTCTAAAAAGTTTCATTTTATTTTCTTGTATGACTAAGTCATATTGAAAATAGATGGCATTTGGTAGCCAAAAACCGCATAGAGGGAAGGCAGCACCTGTGACTTATAATTATTCCCTACCCTTAATAAATGGTGATTAAGAACTGCTTTTGCTGTAACAGCGCAGCTAAGGACTTGGTAGTGCAGATATATTTCATATCCCTTGTGAAGCCATTGGGAGGTTTTGAGGAATCTATATTGTTTCAGTTTTTTTAAAAAATCTTTCACTCAGATGCTTCTTAGGAACAGAGGCAATATTGACAATTAAAATGGTATCCTCACCAAGTGCAATGTTGCCTTGGAAGCGCTATCAAAGTTAAATACCACCTCATTAAATATACCAGAAAGTCCATAAGAGTTGCTTAAATGGGCAAGGCTTCTAAGAGAATAAGAAAAGAGAAGAGGAAATGGCCCAGGCTAACATTTTGTCCATTGTATATTCCCACTTTCAACTTTCATGAAATCATCTTGCCTCTAATCCCACCAGCCCAGGTAAAAATGGAGAAATCTAAAGGACAGAAATGGAGGGACTATTTTCCTTCTCAGATTTCACTTTCTTCCCTCTTCATTCTCCACAGTGTCATTTGAAGCTTGCTTTCTGAAACAGAAGTTGAACAAATGAATCCGTCTGTCCTTACTTTCCGTTGTCAGCAGTGCTTCAGTGTGAGATGAAATAAATTGCCAGAGCCTTTCATCTTCCATAATCAGTTCTGCACAGCTGAGTACACCCACAATCCTATGAGCTGTCACCGCCAGTGCTAATTCTATGTGGGGTGGGAAAGACTTTGTTAGAGCTACGTTTCTAATGTTCTACAACAGAAAAGCTTTTATTCTTCTATATATTTCTTTATTTCCCTCCTTTATGCACTTTTTTTTGCACTTTTCCCTGATAAGCTATAGTACAAACTATATTTTCTCACAGAAGACAAGCTTCTGGGTGGGACTACTATTTATGAGAGACTGAAGTTGGACACTTTCTTTCTCAACATGTGCCACCAACACAGTATTGATGGCAGTGTTTGTTTAGAAACATAATACTTTTAAATTGAAACCAATTCAAGAAACCACTGAGCCATTTCTGCAGCAATACACCTACTCCAGTAGAAGTTAATCTTGAAAGCCACAAAAATATAAGCAAATGTAATTTTAAAAAAAAGAACTTGAGATTTGAACAGTTATTATAATCATTCTAGAAAACATGACAATTTAGAAGAAAAATTAAAAAAAAAGATTTTGAAAGACAGTAAGTTTTTATCTAAAAAATTAATTATTTATGAGATGAGAGGCAAATCAAAAGAAAACTTTCGTTTCTCAAGATAGGCAGAAAGTAGCAAAAGCCATTCCAAATCAGACTTCTGAAAACTTCCATTTCCATTTTCAAAAAGTGATTAATTAATGGCTAAAAGTTTAGCTATAAAAATGATATGTGTCAATTGGATCTGGATCTGAACTTCAGTGAGATGCTGAAACACTTGTGTGCCAAACATGTTGCATTTGACATCCTTTAAAGTGCAGGACAGCTGTTTTGCATTCAAAATGGGCTGCTTTGATCATTTCAGAAATATTTCAAGCCTGGTTTTGAGCTTAGTTCATGCTCAGAATGGAGCATATCAAATCTGAAATGGTTCACATCTAAATTCCATGCTAGATTCTAATGCAGAGTCTCTACCCTGTACTTACAGAGCAGGGCTGTTAAACGTGCCGGCCACACCCACGTCTGATTTGGTGAAGGGGGAAAAGCTCCCAATAAGTCATGTGACGACACTGTGATGACACAAGTTTGACACCCCTGTTATAGAGTATTCCATTCAGTAGTGTTTGCTCCACCATTGAATGAGTCATTTTCTCTATTAGTATGATCCTGGAAATCAAAACATAATTATAGAAGGTCTTTTCTACATGAAAAACAATATAATAAACATTTACATTTCACAACATAGACATAAATAAGCTGAGCTGAGATAGCGCAGTGGTTAAAAGCAGCATTGCGACCTTCAGCTGATTGCTAGTTCAGCAGTCCAGCTGTTCGAATCTCACTAGGCTCAAGGTTGACTCAGCCTTCCATCCTTCCGAGGTGGGTAAAATGAGGACCCAGATTGTTGGGGGCAATATGCTGAACTCTGTAAACCGCTTAGAGAGGGCTGGAAAGCACTATGAAGCGGTATATAAGTAAAGTGCTATTGCTACAATTTTCACAAACACCATTTCTTCTCTGTCTTTAGGAGATTCAGAATCAACATATGGATTTTTATTGTAACTAGTGCAGTCTAGGATTCTCAGAGATATCAGATTGGCACTAATACTTGACCAGATAGATTTTTGAAACCACTTTGATTTCAACTAATGTAACTATCATACTAACAAGTTACAGCAACACATATTTTGAAATGGAGATAATTACAATACTTAAGAGTTTACCCTATATGCTTATTTTATATAGGGAAAATGGCCAAGTAATCTTGCAAAGCACAAGATTTCCGAATAGGAAAGTCACCATACCAATTTTATGTGGCAAAATCTTTTCACTTAAAATGAATAATGTAGACTTCAATTAAAATCAGCAGTTTATTTTCACATTAAAATCAGCCATTATCTATGAAATTTGTCACTTTCTGTCAGATGTTAAATTATTTTCTATCCCTCACTCATCAACAACCTTGGCCAAAAGTGCAGAGATTTGTGAACACAACACTAACAAAATGAGTCATAAGTACAAGCAATTCAAGTCCCTTAGCAGCAAAAATGCAAGGTTTTTCCAAAAGGGATTTTAAAAAAAAATCACACTATGAAAACAAACTCTCTACAAAAACTGTCTTTCCAAAGCCAACAAGTTCCAACAACTGTTAATTTTGTCTCACTTCTTGGTGGAGTGTTTATATTAAAAACATGTTATGAGTTATGCTATAATCCATCTTTTAAAAAAGGCAATAATATCAGCACTCTAGCAGTTGCGGCCAATTCATGTGGAGAAGAGGGAGGGGGAAAAGACCACAGTTGAGGCCTCCTGAGAGAAGCAAAAAAAATTATGTCTTCTTTAATTCAAAGAACCCCCTTTTAAATAGCTGAGATTTTATCTTCTCCCTTTTTCCATAGCTCACACTCTCTCTTTCTCTTAAAGAAAACTTGACATGAGCTTGTTTGTGTCTGTTTGGATTCTGCCAGATGGAAAGGTTTGCTCATTAGAGGCAGCTGTTTTAGCAAATTACCTCACTCAGTATAATGACAGAGTTCTAACAGGCTATTGAAGAAAATCCTTTCATTTCCCAGTGAGATCATGATAAGTAGAAACAAGTTCAATGAGATGTTTGATTTACTTTGGAAGGTAATCAGTCAGACACATGGGATGCAGTGAGAAACAATGAGATATTTCTTTTATTTTGCTTCGCTTTGCACATGCACCTATTTATATGGCTGGCATTTGACTTTACAGGAAAAATTTGCAGTGCAATCTGATGCTTTATGGATAGGACTTGCCATGAGGAAAGAATCACAGCCTTAGATATCAGTACTTCTTTCTAACAGATACATGTGATAATTCATAGATTATAATTTAAATCTAGAATGGTGGAAGTTACTTTATAAACCAAATTGCATACTGAGAAGCAAACTGTTTCAGAAACATACAAACATATTTTCTTTTTAAATTTAAAGACAGAACATGCATTCATGGTGTTTCAAATGGGTCCATTCATGAAGTGTTTGTGTACAGTATGTATGGTGGTGCGCATGGCTTCAGGCCTGTTTTAGACTTCTGGGATGACTCCTGCAGTTTTCTTGACAAGATGTCAGAAGTGGTTTTCCATTGCTTCCTTCCTAGGGGTGAAGGAGAAGGACCAGCTGACTTTGTGTTTCAGGCTGAGGAACTTTCTTTAAGGCAGTACAAAAGAATAAAGGACAGGCCTCCATTTGCCCAACTACTTCAGTTCCATACTTTATATATCTGATCTTCAAGTAATGGAGTAAAAATACTTGAAATAATACCAACACATTCTATGCAGAACCTTTTGGTGGGATTATAGAGACAATTACCCTGGTCTTAATATGTGGAAGGGGGCTGTCCCAAATAGGTTTTAACAGTTCATATGATTAAATGAATCAATACTTTTCACTCAAGGCAACTGATTCTTCACCAGGTTTCTTTAAAACTAAAATATACCATCTTTCTATGCCTTCATTGGATGGGTTAACAATCTGTCAAGAACTTTTTTTGGGCAAATTCAACCAAACTCTAGGAGATGGCTATGCAAATGTATAATAAAGACAGAGATCTGACTGAATGATAAGGATACTTCCTGGAAACTGATCCCCTAATAGCCAGATTATTCTAGTCTTGATTGTTGTCCATGGCTAGGAAACACATACTGTCAGAGCTGATCCATACTTCTTGCTTGTCCCAGAATAAGGACAAGACTCAGGGGTGGGTTCCTCCTAGTTTGGACCGGATTGCCCGAACCGGTAGCAACCTGCTGGTGATGTCACCATTGGTGCCGTTCCATGCGCCATCTTTTTTGGGGGGGTTGTGAGCATTTTTCCCCTTCAGCGGCTTGAAAGGGGCCCTCCTGCCCGCGGGTGAATACTGACCTTTATTTTGTCATCCGAAGCATAGCTGATGAGCTCTTCAGCTGTGTTTTGAGCTCATTCCTGCTTCTGAGCATGCATGCAAGCCAAATTGCATGAGGGGATGTGCGCGCGTGTGAGCGGAGCGACCACATGCATGCAAAATGTTGCAATGCGAACCGGTGGCAAAGATTTGTCCCACCCCTGGGACAAATCACTTACCATTTGGGAGGGCAGGACAGATGATGTTCCATTCCAACTGCTGGGAAGAAAATCTCTATCTCATGTCCTTTCTCTACACCAGAAATAGTCCCCCCCCTTTAGCTCAGATAGGGAAGTCTGATCATCTTATAGTGTTTCATTTCATCTTATAGTATACAAATATCTCATTCCAAATTGTTGGTTTGTGCTCTGATGGACATGCCCCTCCTCTATCCCTGCTCTCTGTCTTCAATCACCATTTTGTACTGGGCTGCCTGCCAAGAAAGGTTGGACTTTGGGGTTTGGACATATTAAAGTTTGTTGCAAAATCAAAACCAGAAGCACACACAGATGACTGATTCAGATGGATTCAATAACTTCTTTATAAACAAGAATACAGATGAAGTAAATTTTACAATACCAATATAGATTCTTCTTCAAGCAGTTACAGGTAGCAGTTAACAATTAGTTTCATTTCAGCAGAGTTCAGAGTGGAAGAGAGAGCAGAGTAGAGACTGGAGCCACACCCAGCCTTAAGCTTAAGCTCCAGTTTCGATTCTCTGCACAGACTCAGAAGTGGTTAGCTCCCATTGGCTGACTTAGTTGTTATGCCTATTCATTGGCTGACCTTGTTACCACTGGCTCTCCCAGTCATGAATATTCTAACAGGACAGTCTTTTTTTGACAGGTTCAGTAGTGAAATTCTAAAATTCTGTCTTTTTGTTTGGTTAAAGCTGGGTGAAACAGATAAGACTTCTGTAAGTTTCCCTTTCTATCCCAAGTGATCAGAAGAAATGTAAAAAGGTGCCTTTTAAAAAACTAGACCAGTTTTTCTGGTAGACCAGAAATGGCCTACCCCAAAAAATGAATGCAATTTAGCACTCATTTTTAACATAGGGGGGAGAAGAAAGGAACCAAATGACATGTACAACATTAAAAAAAATCTGATAAATCTGTGTTATCTCTATTATATACAGTAAATACCCTCTTATATAGGTTGACTATACTCTCTTGAGATCCCATGTGCTACAAGTTGCAAACTCAGGCACAGAAGACACATTTTTCTCTTGTCAGTCAAAATCAATATCCTCATGAGAGATGCACTTTGTCATTTACACAGAATTAGAAACTACAACCTCCCTTTTCTCAATATAGAAACTTTTGGTCCTTTTAAAACAGGAACAGAAGTTATGAATTCTTCTTGCTATGTGACCAGCCCATTTCCATTTCAATTCTTTTACTCTCTTGATGACATCATATATTTTCATTTCTTCTCTGATCCATGTGCAGGTTTTTCTATCTTGTCTTGTAATGCCGATTATGTAACTTTCCATGGCTCTTTGCATCACTTGTAGCTTTTGTATCAATTGTGAGGTTAGTGTCCATGTTTCACCGGCATACAGTATGTTAGAGCAGGTAGCACACACTGATCAAAAACTTTTCAGGCATAGGGGAAGGTTATTCTTGAAAATTATGCTTAGCTTGCCGAATGCCTGCCAACCCCCCATTTAACACGCAATTCAATTTCCTTTATTGTATCACCTTCCATTGAGATCCATTGGCCAAGGTATATGTAGTGGTCTACTACTTCTAGTTCTTCTCCACATATAATTTTTTTCTCTTTCTTTAGTGGATTTTTATAAGTATTACTGCTTAAAAACCTGATCACCAAAACTCTTGCAATGGTTTTTTTAAGATCTAACAGGTTTCATTCCCTCAGAAAGCTACCGTATCTGGGATATGTAATTATAACATTTAAACTTTACAGCTGTTTGTGGATTTTCCACAGGACTCCGTGGGAAGCACGAAGTTTCAGGTTTCCCAGTCTTGCTTCAGATTCAGCTCTGTGTCAAACTGTGTGGCCTGTGAGTCATACCGGATTGTTTTCTAAATTGTTATTGAAACCAGTTATTGTGTTGGTATATAATTCTGGTTGAAAACTACTAGACATTCCATCTACCACAATATTTTTTTTTTATTTTTCTGAACTATTTGTATTTCCTCAAACTTATTTCCACTTAAACTATCTCCCCATTTTCTTTTCCTGTTTAGCCTTGGCCCCTTAGGTAAATTGTGGTTCTATCATCTGCAACTAAGCTATAATGCTGCCAGTCTCCCTTAAAAGCATGATGCCTTTATACATTATTTTAACTATTTATTTCTACAAGTTATATACTGTTCCATAGCCAGGTACCCTGATAAATATACAGTATTAATATCATAGGATTAAAAATAAATTATCATAATTATATAAATCTGAGGCAACTTCATTTAGGGGAAATTACTTTTCAAACATTCTTTGCAGAGCCACAGTTTTAAGATTTTTTAAAAACGTAATAAGGAGAAGATGGTCTGGATATCTGATGATAAACTAGGATTCTCACAAATAATTTTTGAACCTAGAATCCCTGATTATTGCATGGCTGATCCAGTGGTGAAATCTAAAAATTTTTCCTATCGGTTCTGTGGGCATAGCTTGGTGGGCGTGGCTTGGTGGGGGGAGTCATGTGACTGGGTGGGCATGGCTATGTAGTCATGTGACTGGGGGATCAAAAGAGAGAAACTCACTTTAACAATGTCCTGCTGGAGCAGGTTTGACTAGATGACCTCCAGGTCCCTTCCAGCCCTGGATTATCTGAAGCTGTGTCTAGTGTCAGGTTTGTAGTCCTTCCTCCCTCTCCTCCATGATTTTCCTCCCTCCTTCTTTCTTTCTTTCTTTCTTTCTTTCTTTCTTTCTTTCTTTCTTTCTTTCGTTCTTTCTTTCTTTCTTTCTTTCTTTCTTTCTTTCTTTCTTTCTTTCTTTCCCCACCCACCCCCATTTTTGGCTTAGCAGGCTTCAGGGAAGCCTGCTGGGAGCAAAAACGGACCCATCCCCACCCCATTTTTGGCCTACACCTCCTGTTTTTGGCCTAACAAGCTTGGGGGGGATTCCAAAGATCAGCTGTGTGACGTGCGATCGTTGGAACTTTTTTTTTTACTTTTTTAGTATTTTTTACTACCGGTTCTGCAAACCTGTAGCATTTTTTACTACCAGTTCAGGCAAACCAGCCCAATCCGGTAGCATTTCACCCCTGGGCTGATCCCATGAATTTTTGTTAATTGTTGTTGATGAAGGTGTTGATCCTTGGTTGCCATTCTTTGTTTGCTTACTGTCTTCCTTATATGCTTTTAAACTTTTTGTTACATCTAATATGTATTGATGTTTTAAAATCATGTTGGCCACATAGAGCTGTCTGGGTATGATGGGTTCCCTTCATGGTAGGACATTCAGCAAGAACTCTTTCCCATATCTTACAGAATGGGCAGACTGACTCAGAGAAGATGGTCACAGTAAACATCGATGTATCAAACTTTGACTGTATGTATGTCAATACACATATTTTAATAAATTTTATCAGCATGATTTCAATCCTGTGCAAATTTTGAGATAAATTTAAAAAAAAAAAACTTTCTCTATGATCTCTAAATGGACAGGTCATCTGCAAAGAAACCAAGGCAATAAATGAGTAGGCATGATTCACATTCTACTCTGTGTTAACTTTTCCAAATAATATTAACTTTTTGTAATAGTTTCATTTGAATGACTGCTTTGGATCTGAAAACAATCTTGGAGCAATAATCCACTAACTACACCACGGTACTAGCCGCAATTGAAATAGTCTGAAGGCCCCTTCCACACAGAGGAGTTATTCCCCATTTTGGTGTGGGGCTTATGCACAGTTTGGGAAAGTAAGCCAATTAATTGTTGGCTCAGCATCTGCTTCAGATGATGAACATTGCCAAGACAGATCTGCAGCATTTCCTCTGGAGACTCAGGGCAGGCATACCTCATTGGTGGGGACTTCCATTTTATTCAGTCTCCCTCCTTCAGCCCAGATGCTGGAATCCCTCATCATACCTCCCTGTCTTCTTCACCTGTAGTAAGGGATTGCTTTGTTAATCGCTCCACACAGTATGTGGTTTCTGGCTTTAAATTGATTTCCTCCTTCCTGAGAAAACATAGTGAAGGAAGAATGAATGCAAGGTTTGTACAGCAACCGACTACCTTTTTATTTTATTTATTTGCACCTTCCATATATAGAAGAAGTATTGAATAACATGAAGTAATGGAGGGCCAGGAATAGAGAGACTCACAAAGTGACATTTATTTTTAGATAGAGCACGAGTAACATTAAATGCTATCATGTTTAAGTGATCTTTTATAGCAAGACCATTACAGCCACGTTACTTTAAACTGAGTGTATGTTTCATAATAAATTCTGAGGCATCACATACTTAGAGAATCAGTAAACAGATCTGACTTAATGGACATATTTTAAGAAAATTGTTGCAACCTTTTATCCTGACCATCATTAAAAATAAAAAAATTACTGCGGCAATATTTAGGGAGCTGCTCTTTTAATCAAGTATTCCACAGGGTGAGTTATATTTCCATTCTATTCAAGTCTCCTTTTAAAATAGCTCCTGTCAGTTATTGTACAAACAAACCATTTATGCAGAAATCCCGTCCCAATGTATGATATTGAAAGCCTAAAAAATATGAGCCCTTTAAAAACCTGCTTGGCTTCTCTGTTTCCTGTGATATCCCTTTTCTCTGTTTGTTATTCTGGACACAGCCTTCTAAAACACGACTCTGTCTCTTAGGGTTCAATGTGACTAAAATGGTATTTCATAACTAAACTCCTTCAGAAAAACAGGGTCATGAATCTATAACAACATCCCTTTGTGTAAGGCAGTGCTATTTTCATCACGTATTATAGGTTGCTGTATACTTCCTTGAAGCTAGAATTTCATGCGCCTTTTCTGCCTTGAGAAATCCTGCTGGTGAGACAATGGATCGCTATAAAGCTAATGGCTTCTCTCACTTTGGAGGGAGAACTGAAGGGACAAATCACACATCACGACTTCCAGCTAGCTCTCGTTCTCAGTCTCTCCCTCCTCTCTCTCTCTCTCTCTCTCTCTCTCTCTCTGGGGTAGGGGGTGAACAATGCAAAGATAAAAATGATTTTTAAAGAAAGAAATCCTGATGTGCTGGGTGGCCTTCATTAATATTTATTCCAAGATTAATATTGATAAGCAAACAGCACAGCTTGCTCTGTTGTCTCTCCTTTCAGTTCCTTGTAATTCAAGCGGCTTGCCATTAGCATGCCTCTTCCTCTGCTTCCCCAGCTTCAGAAAGCTTTGGCAGAGCTCCAGCTCACTTACGCTTAAATGGACACTCAAGCTTCGATGGACACACAGCTAAATAGAGGCCAATAATTCAATACAGTATGACTGTGCTGGGGCTGCTAGTAAATCCATCAAGCAGTAAATATCATCTGAAGCCAATGCAAGCTTTTATCTTTCCAATTTTGTGTATGTCTGTGTGAAGCCCAGGCATTCAGCGAATCATGTAATTTATTCTACAGTGCAAAGCCTGGCATGTCTCAGATACATCATATTGACTCCCCCCCCTCAATCGGTCAGGAGCAGTCGCCCCCCTTCTTGCTTCCCTAGCCCCACCCTTCATGCCAGCCCATCACCTCTCATTGCAGTTCATTTCCTTATTTATTTATGCCCACTCAACTGGGCAAGGACACAAATGCTAAAGGGAAGAGAATGGAAAGGGGGGGGAGGAGGGGGAGAGGGAAACATCTGAATGTCATTACAGCAAGCATGTTAAACATTTGTCCAAGCCAGTTTGTTAAATCAGCAAAGGCGATTCCAGGCAACTAAGTGTAATGGTTCAGGAAGGGCTCCCTACTGCAATGTTTTTATTAAGCTGCAAATATGCCCTGTTATTTTCTTTTGCTCTTTGGGTCAGCTGGATGGCAGCGTAATGTAAATAATACCGAACAGCTGGGTTTATTGAATTATGATGTGTGTTGGGGTGGATAATACACATACACAGAAGATGTAATCAATCCAGGTTATAGGGGCATATTCCCCCTTCTTGGTGTGTGTGTGTGTGATGTGATGTGATGTGGGTCACACAGATAGGCGGTAAAGCAACTGAAATGTGGGTCACACCCAGGAGAGAGGCCATATCCCTATCTGTAGCAAGGACAGATGCTCCTATTTCTGATCTCATTTTCAAGAGGGCTAATCACAGAGTAGATTTTTCAATTTGTAAATCAAATTCACCCCTTCCCATACTTCCTTCACAGAACTTAAAAGTCACATACTGTACAAAATATTTTTGAATTTTATTTTTAAATTTGTGCAACTTTGCAGATTATGTACCCCAAATGCATTGTAGACACTTCTGCTTATTGGCTGGACCTACAAATTATACACTTTAGCAGAACCAGAACTCACTTCTGTATTTAACGGGGGAGCACTGTTAAAGATTGTATTGAAACTCTCATGTTGATTCTTCAGTAGCATCTTCCTTAATCTTATATAGATGCTCCTTTGTAAGCTCACATGTGCCTATCACTGGGGAGTTTTTTCCAGTAGAAAGCAAATCATAGACATTTATGGTCACAAAGGCCAATTATTATGGACAATCCTGTTGTAACTGTCCTTTGCTACCTGCAAAATGTTTGTTTGCCATTCGATGGTGGTATAAATAATGTCTTGCTTCATTTATATTTGCTTATAAAATACATGAGCTCATTCTGCATAAGTGCTTGAATAAAAGCATAGTACTATCTTCATCCTATCACTTGCATTGACAGATAATAGGTAGGTAGGTAGGTAGGTAGGTAGGTAGGTAGGTAGATAGATAGATAGATAGATAGATAGATAGATAGATAGATAGATAGATAGATAGATAGATAGATAGATAGATAGATAGATAGATAGATAGATCTCATGAATATCTCAGAAGGAACACTTCCTAATTTTTTGGGCTGAAAGGCAAAGGGGGAGAAATGTATTTTCAGACTTTCATGACTGATGTCAACCTTGTGAGAAATCTAAGTAAGAACCCCTGGTGGTGCAGTGGTTAGAATGCAGTATTGCTGGTTAACTCTGCCCAGAGCCTGGAGTTCAATCCTGAGGAGGATCAAAGTTGACTCAGCCTTCCATCCTTCCAAGGTTGGTAAAATGAGGACCCAGATTGTTGGGGGCAATATGCTGACATTGTAAATTGCTCAAAGAGTGCTATAAAACACTATGGGGTGATATATAAGTCTAAGTTCTCCAAAGCTCTCCAAAGCTCTCCAAAGCATCTGAGAGCAGAAAAAGAAACAGATGGAAACGTATCAAGAGGAAATCCAACCTAGATATAAGGAAAAATTTTCTGAGAGAACAATTATTCAATGGAAAGACTTGCCTCCAGAAGTTGTGGGTTCTCCAATATTGGAGGTTTTTAGGAAGAGATTGGACAAACATTTGTCTGAAATGATATAGGATTTCGTGTCTGAACAGGGGGCTGGACTAGAAGATTCCCAAGGTCCCTTCCAACTCTGTTAATCTGTTAAGTGCTATTGTTATTGTGAGGTAGTTTTGACAGAAAGAACACCCAGATTAACTAATTCTACCTTATTGTAATATTACATTAATGGAATTTTGCAAATCTAAAAGTACATTTGTCCCTCATCTCCTTTACAGCTCATGAAATTAAAAAGGGTCCCTTCTGAGGTATTTGCCCTTATCACATTTCTGTTGCAAGCTAAGTTGCTTCTTATCTGACTGCTCCCTTGGTTGTGGTTCCTCTCACTATCTCCCAGAGACATTCCCACATTCCATTACATGTAGTGAGGCAAAGGGAACTGAGTATTCACTAGAGTGTATCTTCAAATCTGTGTCACGGATCCTCCCCCGGCCCAGACCCTTCTCTGGATGCGAGTTCAGAGAAAGACGGTGAGTTTGAGTCAGCGGAGGAAAGCATGGAGCCGAGTGTTGGTCAGGATAGGAGCCGATCCTATATTGTTCTGGACAAATGGCTGTCTAATCTTGTCTTAAAAACCTGCATTGATGGAGCACTCTGAAGTGCTTCTGGAGGCAAGCTGTTCCACTAATTAATTGTTCTCACTACCAGGAAATTTCTCCTTAGTTCTAGGTTGGATCTCCCCTTGATATGTTTCCATCCATTTTTCCCCCCTGCTCTCAAATGCTTTGGAGAATAGTTCTCTGTGACAGTCCCTCAAATATTGGAAGATTGGTATCAAGTCACTCCTAGTTCTTCTGTTTGTTAGACTAGAAATACCCAGTTACTGCAACTGTTCACCATATGTTTTACTCTCCAGCCCCCTAATCAATTTTTTTTGTCTTCTCTGCACTTTTTCTAGAATCTCAACATCTTTTTTGTATCATGGTGACCAAAACTGGATGCAATATACCAAGTGTGGTCTTACCAACACAGTATTAAGCTGTTTTCTATTTCTATTTTGTTTTTTGTAAACTGAGGATGATAACGATGATTATATATAAATATGCAAACTTACAAAGAACTGATAAAGAAATAAAGGGAGACCAGTATAGATCTATTTCAAGCTATTTAGCTCTCATCAGCTAGCCATATCCTTAAAGGATTTGAACCGGGGCTGCTTGCCTTGTTAGGCAGTGCTTTTACCCTCTAAGCCACCGGTTCCCCTCTCTTATCAGCTGAGCCAGGGGAAAGATTAAATGTTTTTCTGCTGAGTCACCTGGTATACCCAATTATGGGAGGGAGCATACTGCTTCCTTAGAGACTAGTATAGATCTATTTCAAGCTATTTAGCTCTCATCAGCTAGCCATAGGATTTAGTCTCCCTTTATTTCTTTATCAGTTCTTTGTAAGTTTGCAAATATGGTTTCTAGCCTGGATGGCCCCTGGAGTGGGGCTGAAAGGCAAAAGGAAAAACATAAGGAAGCAGTATGCTCCCTGCCATAATTGGGTATACCAGGCGACTCGGCAGAAAAACATTTTATATATACATATACATATATAACATATATATATATATATAACATTAGAATTGCATTTGCACAGTCTGCAGTCATTAGATTACATACCTACTGCATGGTTCACCTACTTACTGGTTCAGTTTCACTGACTACTTGAAGTTTTTCAAGTGGCTTTATGGGTGTTACATTATAAAACATCCTGTTGAGGAATAAATTTTAATAATGACTGTTTTATATTTTTAATAATAATTTTTTAATATATTTGTTCTTTTAAGAATTATTCTGCTGCCCAGAATTACTTCATGTGGCATGTGCAGCAATATACATTTGATAAATAAATATCTAAATCCTTCAAGTTCATCTATTATGTATCAGAAAACTTTTTTTGTGAATAGCAAACTAGATAAGCAGTTTAAAACATTTGTCTATTGTTCTGTTGAGAAACAGAAAAGGGTACAGCCCTTGGTGATCTGTTTTATTAAACTGCATAACCTTTCAACTAATTTGTGATGAAGTGAGCTTGGTTGTTTGCCTGCAGACATTTCATTAGCAATAGCAATAGCACTTAGACTTATATAGACTTATATAGACTTATATAGCACTTAGACTTCATACAGCACTCTCTAAGGAGTTTACAGAGTTCAGCATATTGCCCCCAACAATCTGGGTCCTCATTTTACCGATCTCGAGAGAATGGAAGGCTGAGTCAACATTGAGCTGGTCAGGATCGAACTCCTGGCAGGGAACTGATTAGCCTGCAATACTGCATTCTAATCACCATGGTGCCATCATGGCTCCTGGTTACCCAACTATTGAATTGATGATGTTACCTAGTCAGGTAACCAGAAATATTGTATGAGGAGAGATGGATTGATCTATGATAGATGAACATCAGAAGGAATCTGGATGCTCCTTTTCAGATTCACACATTTTATTAAACAGCATAACCTTTCATCTAATTCTTGATGAAGTGAGCTGTAGTTCATAAAAGCTTACAGCTTTTAATAAAATGAGCTAGCCTGAAAAAGTGCTACTAATTCATCCTAGTTTTGAATGCCTTCATGGAGAAAGTGTAGATGTGGCTTGAAATAATAGGTGCCCATTTATGATTCAGGTAAGTATACATGTATGTAGGCATTGTTCATCTCAATGTTTCTTTTTTTAAAAAAAATATTTTTATTAAACAGTTTTAAAAACAACATTTAAATACAAATATGCAAATATACAAATCACACATTCAAAAATGACGTAACACAACATAACTTAGACACAACATAACATGACATAACAAAACATACACCATAAAATATTCATTTTACAGCGTAAATGTTTCTTAGTTGAAAATGTGCTCTTTTTTTCTATTTGGTGCAGCTAACATCCACCCATCCACACACAGTTCTTTATATTTTATTCTTTAAACTTCTACTTTCTGAGCCAAACAAGCCTTTTGGTGTCAAGGACATCTTTTATTTGATGTCTCTGTTGATAAGGCAGTCTAAAATAAATTGTTGCTCACTATACTAGCACTTACATTTGTATCCATACTTTGAAGTGGAACTGACTAGCCCTACTGCTCTTCCTCCTTTGTGTACATAGGTAATGTATTCATTTTTGGGCCAAACCATAATTATTTACCTCAAATAAAAAAATACAATTTTACAATTCAAAGTTGCCATATTATGAATACAGTGTATGAAGTATTAAGGATAAACTTCTGAATAGCAATAATATATTAAACACACACACACACACACACACACACACACACACACACACACACACACACACGTATACTCATGTATATACACAACAAATAGTATCTCTGCTGTGGCCTAGAAGTGGAGCTCTTTCCTCACAATCAGGAGGTTGTGAGTTCGATCCTAGGTAGAGGCAGATGTAGGGTCTCCTGCTTGGGCAGGGGGTTGGACTAGATGACCTGCAAGGTCCCTTCCAACTCTGTTAATCTGTAAATCCTCTACAATCCATATTGCCTTTTTGCAATATGTCTTTCTTCCTGCTGTATGCATTTCTCATCATTCAGTGCACATACTGGAATGAACAAACTCCTGTTCAGGTCACCTTTACTCACCTCCATTTAAAAAGAGTCTCACTGCTGGATTTTATATTCAGCACTAGGCGAAATCTATATGCTGCTTTGGAGGTGGGGAAAGAGTCAAGGAGCAGCAATTGAAAAAGCAGACCTCCCAACAATTTCCCAACACATGAGAGCAATTAACGTGATCCTAGTGAAGAAGCATCATTCATTTTTAAAAAATGAAATAAATACATAACAATGACCTTCTCCAATAGGCATTAGCATTTGATTTGTACCTGAATAAACTCAAGAGGAATAAAATCACAGGAGACCATCTGACTACTGTCACAAAACACACAAACAGAGCACAGAACAGAACCATATTACGACTGCCCTTTGCAAATTTTTTAGTCCAAAATCTCAGCATTGGTGAGTGAATTCACAAATTCACAAGTGTTACATATGCACTCTAGTCCTTCCTTTTTGGAAACCTTCTCTCCTTCTCCCCCCCCCCCCAAATGTGTTCTTTCTTGTCAACTAAAGCAGGAAGAGCCGGAGTGATGAGGATGATGAAAATAATAAGTACTGTAACTGAGAGATGATTTAAGTACCTTTGTTTTTAATGACTAACAAAAGTGGCATTAATATTAGGACAGTGTAACAGTTTGGATTGGAAGGGCAAAATGTGATTTCATGCATGCAGCTCCTGCTAAGGACACCTTGAAGCGAGTCTTTTCCAGGGGGTCATAGGGCAGCTGCAGAGGTCAATCATGTGAACCCAGGAGAGGAGGCAGCTGCTTTCAGAAGTTACCAGCAGATGGTGCTTGTATAGTCACACAGATTCCAAATCATGTTTTGTGCTTCAAACCCAGAGCACTGTTCAGTCCTAATTCATATATTATCAGTGCTGGACTGCATAGGAAAAAAATTCAGGTGTTTTGCAGAATTCAGGGCAATTTCAAGGCATTTTTATATTATGTAGTTTAGCACTGCTATTGGGGGACTCTTACACTGGATTTCTGAAATTACTTTAAAAGGGACATTACAACATTTTGATGGAATTCATACAGAAAGGGATATACAATTTTCCGTCTCTTTTTAAGGCCTTGAAAGGACTCTAAGTATTTGATGAAAACTGACAGTACACTTTCTTACCCTTTTAAGGATAAACACATTAACATTGTCATAATCAAATAAACCCTAAAGCAGCCATATGACAGTTTAAAAAAGAAATCCAATTTTCCTCCTACATATCCAAAGTGACGTGTGAAACTCACAACAAATCAGCTTTTTTTTTCTTTCAAGTTGCTTCTCATTTCTTTAAGAGTGACACATAAGCCTCTAGAGCAGTGATGGCTAACCTTTTTGACGTCATATACCAAAAGCGTGCGCATGCGCAACAGCGCATACGCAACAGCACACGTGCATTCCGGCACCCATATTGCAATGCAGCACCCCCTGTACATGCGTGCATGACACCCCCCACTCCCCGCCCCCCTGTGATTGCGCACATGACCCCCCACATCCCCCACACCCCCACGCATGTGCGTGCAACCCGCCTGCCCCCCATTTTGGCCCTAGTAGGCCTCCCTGCAGCCTCCTGGGACCAAAAATGCTCCCCTTGCTCCCCACCACCACCCATGCATGCACGCATGACCCCCACATGCACACGCATCTCCCACATGTGCCCCGCTCCCGCGCATTCAGAAAATCAGCTGGCCGGCGGGAGGCGCACGCATGCATGCACAGTGGAGCTAAGCTACACGACGGCTCGTGTGCCCACAGAGAGGGCTCTGCATGCCAGCTGTGGCACGCATGCCATAGGTTCACCATCATGGCTCTAGAGGTTACAGAAAGGGACCATAGAACAGTAATATCAGTACACTGGGATTAATAACAATATTTCCAAGGACGCATCTAATGTTTCAGTGGGAACCATTGGCATTAAATGTAGAAGATGGATTGCTTCTCTCAATGAAATTAATGGCAAATGAAAATGTATGCAAATTATGAGTGGAATGAGTTGATCAATAATTAAGTAACTGCAATTCTAACTAATGAATGAAAGCTTAATAATGGAAATGAACAGAGTAATGAATAGAAAATAAATTCTTGCATATCCCAAAGCAAGACAGGCACAAAAAGCAAATGCTTGAGACTTGAGACTTGAAAACCAGCAGTCCATACCCATCAGAAAAATCCTTCTGGAATTAAAAGTCTTCAGGAACTCCCTACAAAGCAAATGCACCCACACAAAAGGACTATTTTAACTATCTCTCTCTATTTAACATTGATGAAGATAAAGAGATAAACCATTTCTTTTGTTTTCACAATGGAACAGAACATAAAAGTAATATTGAGATACAGCAGTATGTATAATGCCATCTCTGTTATATTTCCTGTTATCATTACTTTATGCTCAGGAATACTTTGAAATTATTATTATTATTTTTTGCATTAAAAATCAAGCAAAGTAAACCGATGTTTGTTGCCATCGGATTGTTCTCGCTGAGTTTTTCTGCTAAACTGGAATGTATACATATCTTATCACACCAAAAACAGTAAATGGGAAACAGCTACTTGGCAAAAGCTCAAATGTCTAAAGGGTTGATTATTTAAAGATATCATTGCCAATAGACCATTGTAGAGTCTCACTGTCTGCTTGGCCAGATATTTTGGAAAGAGGCAAAATGTCTGAGGGAACCCTGCTGTCTCCCTCTTCACTCTGGATTCTTTAAGTTAAACAAGCATGCCATTTGTCAGCATGTTTTACAAGTCTGTTACCTCTCATTTCATGAACCATCATTTAAAGAGTTACAGTGCATTTGTGGAAAGGTCACTTCGCTTTGGAGAAGCAAAACTGGTATTTAAAATGATTTGTGTTTGGATTCAAAAATTTGATACATTACCATAATAGTTATCATATGATGATACTGCACTATGCACAGCAAGTATACAGACACTGTATAAATGTTTGTATTTGAATGTTCTAATAGGCCTTGACAAATGAAAAAGGTTCAATCTAAACTCTGCTCCAGAAAGCTTATAAAGCAGAATCTAATGTCCCTGATGTTAGTTTTAAAAACCACAGAGAGGCTGCATGGATAGTAAGATTAATCAGAGCGAGGGACTATGAACTCTTTTCCCTGTGGCTATTTTTATCAAAAAATATCCCCCTCAGCTGCTTGCTCAGCCCCCATCTCCAGATAGCGACATGGTATTTCTTGCAGACCAAATAAAAAACAAAGAGAGCAGCAGCCATGGATTTTGATGGAAAAAACAAGATGAAAGGGCCAAATACTGCCTGCCCTACAGAAGTAAGCCTTCTCTTTAATTTATACTCTACCCAGCTGCAGTTTGTTAAAAATACAAAATAAAAACACATTGGGGGGTAGCCTGTGCAAGTTTGTGGGTGTAAGTTTGTTGTCTTATTCCATTACAAATCACGCAGATCTACTGTTTGTAGAAAGTACTAGATGCTGTAATCTTTTAAAAATCATTCTTCAATAAATATCAAATTTGGATGGAAGCCAAAGGAAAAAGGAAAAGCAGGATATAAAAATAACCTAATATAAGGAGAAACCAAGAAAAAGAAAATAGCCATCCATAGGCTCAGAAGTGCACATGGAGCTACTTCCATTGTAGGTACCGTATTTTTCAGAGTATAAGATGCACCGGAATATAAGACGCACCTTAGTTTTTGGGGAGGAAAATAGGGGGGGGGGAAATCTGCCTACCAGGTATTCATCTGGCTAACGTCCTTAGTCTGGTCAACTTCAGCACATTATTTTATCCCCTGGTTAGGACTTAAAAAAACCTTCTTCGGAGAGAGTAACAATGAAAGAGCCTGCAAGCCAGTAAGAGCTGGGAAGATCATTAGCACCTGGTTAGGGCTAGAAAAAAACTTATTCGGAGCAAGTAGAGTAATGAAAAAAACCCTGCAAAGACTTAGGGCTGGAAAAACATTCTCCAGACAGAGTAACAGTGAAAGAGCCTGCAAGGTAAGAGCTGGGAAGATTGTTAGCACCTAGTTAGGGCTGGAAAAAAAGCTCCAAAAAAGCTACATTCAGAGTATAAGACGCACCCAAATTTTCAGCCACTTTTAAGGAGGAAAAAGGTGCGTCTTATACTCCAAAAATACGGTAAATTGTAGGGAAAAATTAAAACAATAAATCAGGCTATAGGCTATTGTATAATGACCAAGAAAGAAGGCTAATCTGGGTGTTAATATTTTGTATTTCATGCCTTCTCTGTCAAGTCTCTCAGCGGTGTTATTGGACAGATTCCAATCTTCCTTCTAGTTTGGAGGAATCAATTATAATCATCTTTGAAGAAACCCTGTGTCAGTAATCCACTCTATATTTAGGCTGGAAATTAAATGTTAGCCCAATTAGGTCCATATATATCTATCAGGAAAGCAGCCTCAATATATATTCTAGACTTCTCTTAATTTTCCTGTGTTCCAAAATAGCTGATCCAGGTCTTTTGCTGCTGAGTTGAAGATGTAGATGGAGGACCACAGAATAAATCATGATTCTATGCCCTCAATGTGGACAATACTTTTTTGTTACTTGTTGACTTGAATGTGGGAGAGGGCTGTGGTTCAATAACAACACACTTCAGCTGCTATTATTTAGCAGTATCCACTTAGATTTTTTTATTAACAAAAATTACATAGTAATAATAATAAGTTGGAAGAGACCTTGGAGGTCTTCTAGTCCAACCCCCTGCTTAGGAAACCCTATACTACTTCAGACAAATGGTTTGTGGGTTGTTGTTGTTGTTTGTCTTTTTGTGGCCTCACTACACACTGCAGGACTCAGCATTCCCACTGTTTTCAGTCATCCAGGGCTTCCAAGGTACGACAGTGAGTCAAAAAGTAATGCCATTTTCTTTAGGACAGGTATAATTACCAACACAGGAACATGTAGCATACATCAAAATGAAGCTGGTCCTCTGTGGATCACATCCCTACTTCTCAACATAGTCACTGTTTCTCTCAATAGCAATGTTCCACCTTCGAATGAGAGCATGTATCCCTGTCTCGTAAAATTCTGTTGACTGTTCTTTGAGCCACTTTTTCACTGCAGTTTTCACTTCCTCGTCACTGGAATAATGTTTGCCTTGTATCACCAGATTTAGCGCCTTCAGACTATCATATCTTTGGCCCCATGAAAGAGGGTTTGAGAGGCAAACATTATTCCAGTGATGAGGAAGTGAAAACTGCAGTGAAGAAGTGGCTCAAAGAACAGTCAACAAAATTTTACGAGACAGGGATACATGCTCTCATTCGAAGGTGGAACATTGCTATTGAGAGAAACGGTGACTATGTTGAGAAGTAGGGATGTGATCCACAGAGGACCAGCTTCATTTTGATGTATGCTACATGTTCCTGTGTTGGTAATTATACCTGTCCTAAAGAAAATGGCATTACTTTTTTACTCACCCTCGTATTTCAAAACAATACTCTTCCCACTAGCTGATCTTGGAACAATCAAAACAGGTAAAGAACAACAACCTGTGTTCCTAGGAGAGTGCAAAATGTTCAGAGATTCAATAACTTACCCATTGGTGTTACAGCAGCTCCTGGAATAATGAAATCCCACCCACACTCCACTCTACAAACAAAAAGATTTTCATCATCCCCCCTATGCTTCCAGAACATGCCTTGTTCATTTGGCCATTCTCTCTCCCCATATTTGAGCTGTTGGTTTGAGAGGAAAGCTATCTAGTCATCAATATGTAATTTTTTTATGCATAAACGTTCCTACTATGACTGCACATTGCATTGTAATGTCTATGTCAGGGCTGTCCAACCTTGGCAACTTTAAGACCTGTGGATGCCCAGAATTCTCCAGCCAGCATAGGAAAATTCTGGGAGTTGAAGTCCACAAGCCCCAAAGTTGACAAAGTTGGAGACCCCTGGCCTGACCTATGTGTACAATGAGTGGGGGAAGGAACAAAGGCCTGAACTAGTAAATTGGGAAGCATGGAGATAAAAGTTCAGTGCACACATTTTATAGCAGAAATAGAGAAAATGAAGTCAGGATTTTTCCTTCCTGCTCTCCTGGATTGTGAAATTTACTATAAACTGATTAGAAGGATTTAGATTGGGTTGATTAATAAATTTCTCTGTGAAATCTTGATGGAGAGCTTTTCAGGGAAGGGAGCCAGGGCAAGCCAAGGTTCCTTCATATGAGAAAACAGACTTCCCTAAAATCTCACAGAACTTCAGGGTTGAAATGTGTCAAAAGAGAGAAAAATCAGCTTGCCACCCCAAGAACTATAGCTAGTGTTGTGAGGGAGGATGACTGTGTTTTGTAATAATAGTTGTAATCATCATCAGCAGCAGCAACAATAGTTCCTTCTCCCAGCCACCCCAGGTAGTCAAAATATTATTCTGACACACAATGTTCAAATAATGATAATATAAATATACATTTTGCTCAGTAGTGGGTTCTAAAACCCTTTACTACCGGTTTGTGCGTACGCTTGCATTCGCGTGCGCATGCAACACTACTGCGCATGTGCAGAAGCATCCCAGGCGGGTGGGCAGAGCTTCCCGCTGCTGGCGCTACCAGTTGTTAGAACCTGGCCGAACCGGAAGCTACCCACTGCTGATTTTGCTCCAGAAGGTACCATGTTTTTTGGAGTATAAGACGCTTTAGACTATAAGACGCACCTACCTTTTTCTGCCTCTGCCTACCAGCATCCATCGGTATTCATCTGGCTAGTGTCCTTGCAGAAACAGCAAACAGCCTGGTCAGCTTCAGTACGTTATTGCAGCCTGATTTAGTACAAACAGCTGATTGGTGGTTGGATCGGCTTCCCAGAATACTGCTAATCAGCTGGTCCAGGCTCGGGAATCGCCAGAGCCCATCGCCACTTCCGCGCGTCATGTTTTCAGCCTCTGCGGGTCGCATTTTCGGCCTCCACAGATCCCGTTTTTGGCCTCCTCGTATTGCATTTTCATCCAGTTCGAAGCGGAGGGGATTGCTGCCGCTGCCGCTCCTCGCTGCCTGGAACCAGCCAAAAATGCGATGCATGGAGGCCAAAAATAAGATGTGCGGAGGCCAAAAACACAATGCACAGAGGCCGAAAATGCGACGTGCGACGGCAATCGGCGGCGATGTGTTCTGGTGATCCCTGCGGCCTGGAACGGGTCTAAAATAGAGCATGTGGAGGCTTAAAATGTGATGTGCGGAGGCCAAAAATGGCCGAAGGGTGGGGGCCAGCGGGTGGCCAGGGCTTCAACATCATTCGGTGTATAAGATGCACAGCAATTTTCACCCACTTTTAGGGGGGGAAGTGCATCTTATACTCCGAAAAGTACGGTAATATCAGAGAATTAATGTTTGGATGTTGCTATATGAATAAAATTGATTTATACCTTCTCAAAGCACAGGCATTTTTTTTTAAAAAAAGCATCCATATTCTGCTTCTTTCTGCTTGATCAATAACCTGTGAGCTGAATAGCTTGGCATTTGCAATAGAAAAAACAAATCTGAAGAGAGAAAAGGAAAAAGAAACCACCAAAAAGAAAAAGAAAAACCTGAAGTGAATGATACATTTTCTGCAGTGTCAGATTAATGACCCTTAAGTGCTTGTGGGGGGGAAATGAACTGTGGAGGTTGCTTGTCTTTTACAAAGACACTGTCTGGCTCATGCATCAAGAAGAAACCACTTGTATGGATTACAGTTGTGAGCTGGGGGTAAATGCTGTGCTGTATGTAGCATCTAATTTTATGATTATGGCAGCAACTAGCAGTCCTTTTTCCACACACTTGCATTCAGGTGTGTTTAAGTGTATTTGCTCTCAGAAGTATGTTTGTTTGTTTGTGTGTGTGTGTGTGTGTGTGTGTGTGTGTGTGTGTGTGTGTGTGTGTGTGTGTCTAAAACCATCCCCGTCTTTTCTCCTGCTGTTTTTCCAGAGCTCATTCTGTCATCAAAAAAGGCATTGATCAAATGCTGAGAGGTAGGACAGAAAGCTATTTATTTGGAAACAGTAGGAGGGATTCACTGGGCAGGGAAGCACAGTTAAAAAGCTACATTGACTGGTATTTACATTATCAGAGCTGTTCATAACTCCACTTCAGAAAGTCCCTAAACAGCCTGAAAAACAGGTTTAGATTTCCTTTTAGAAATTTCTTCCTTTTAATCTGCACCATAAAGCAGTAAAAAGAAGACCAAAACACAATTTAACATTCCTCAAGGGAATAAAAGGAGGATTATTCAACAATAATTAAAGAGAAATGTAAAACCAGGAGCTTCATTATTCAGGGTTATTTATTCAGGGTTATTTTCTGTCATTTTAGATCAGTTCCTTTTAAAACTTTTTTTTTAAGTTTTAATGTAGAATCAACCCTCTTTTTTTGTTAGGCTTCCTTTTCTGAATATGAGGAAGAGAATGTTTTGGTCTAGTGGTTAAGGCATCAGATTAGAAACTGGGAGACAGGGACTTCTAGTCCCGCCTTAGTTGACTGGATGACATTGGGCCAGTCACTCTCTGTCAGCCCAACCCAGCTCACAGGATTGTTTTTGTTTTTGATCAAAATAGGAGGAGGGAGTAGTATTAGGCATGTTTCCTGCCTTGAATAATTTATAAAAACAATAACGAAGGGATAAAAATATCTTTTAAAATTGAGACGACTCACTAATATAGTCACAATTACTGTAATTAATGGCAGAAAACTATAAATGCAGTTCTTCTTTGAAAAAAATACTCATTTGCAAGCCAGGCAAGGATCAAGGAACATCACTATTTTATTTAAGCAGCCTTTCTCTATCTGATGTTCTCCAAATATCATAAGAAGTCTAAAATACTTGGGAATTCCACCATATTGAGGAATACAAAATAGAAACAGTAACATCAAAAATTGTGTTAAGTCCAAAATATCAAGCCCTTCCTTCCCCAGCATTCTTTCAGTAGACCAATGCTTGCTTTTCAGCATTTTATTTTTCCATCACTAATAACATCAACAACCCTGCCCACTCTCCCATGCTACATGTTGCATGGAGGGATTGGGAATTGAATCTTGATGCTTTGTTTTTTATTATATTGCTGTTCTATATTTGGGGGAAATCAGTTTCACATTAAGATTAAAAAAGGTTAATTTAAAATCTACTTTAAATTAAGTAGACCTAATGTGATTTTTTTAAAAAAAAGAAAGGGTGGGCATTATTATCTGAATAGTTTTCATGAAAAGCAACTCTGACAATGAAAGGTTCATATCAGGGGTGGGTTCCTCCCGGTTTGGACTGGATTGCCCGAACCGGTAGCAACCCGCTGGTGATGTCACTGTCGGTGCCGTTCCGTGCGTGCCGCCATCTTTTTTGGGGATTTTTCCCCTTATGCGTCTTGAAAAAAAGCCCTCCCACCCAGCCGCAGGTAAATACCGACCTTTATTTCTTCGCCCAAAGCACAGCTGATGAGCTCCTTATCATCACGATGTGAACCGGTGGCGAAGGTAAGTGGAACCCACCCCTGGTTCATATCCCTGAAGTCTAAGCAAAGGCTCTGGTGTGTATGAACTCAACTGCTGTCATTAATAAGGGTCTTCCTCTAGCATATTGACAATGATTTTTAGGAGTCACCTGGGAGATGCTATTCAATCATTAGAATAAGGGTAAAAAATACATTTATTTAGTTATAATTTGTTCTGCCCCACCCCCCAGAATGCTACTCAATAGATTCCTAGAATCACTCCATGTGAGGAATGAGGAAATCTATTATAGAGCATTCAAATGGAGAGATGACAAACCCCTGCAGCTGATTAGTAACATAGCAACCAGCACATAACCTTCTGTAGAAACATATACATTGGCCCCTACACCTGTTTCCAGCCTCCACATCCCCATTTAATTTGCCTCAAATAATTTGATAATGGGGCCAGAGAGATGACCTTTGAAGAGGTTAAGCACACATTATTTGTAATAGAGCTTTGGGGGGGGGGAGAAACCCTACAGGTCGTAGGACCTTCTGAGATTCAGTTATACACTATTGCCTTTGCATATAACGAGTGATTTGTGTTTGTTATTTGACAGGAAGAGTGAGCAACAGGGTAGCCAGAAATACTTTAAATGGGGCTCTTTTGAGAACAGATCAAACTAAAAGCACATCAAATGCAAACCTCTATAGGAAGATCATAAGCCTGAGATGTGGGCAGCAGCATATTTGCTCCATCAGCCTTTTATGGCGATCACTTGACACAATGTGGTCTTATTTGCTGTTGCACAATAAACCTAAAATCACCTACTGTTATCATTAACACAAATAGCCATACCAATCCATATGCCGCTGGGCATATTCATGGGAAATGTGAAAACACAACTTTTTTTTCCCCCATGGAAGAGAAGCTAAAATATCAAGCCCGTGACTGCCAGAACTGAAAGAGAAAGCAAAGCCAATTACCATGTATTCAGAAAGCAGAAAAAGAGATTCTGATTGCACCAATTTGGCTTCCCATCTCCTGAATGTGAAGGCAACGGGCACTTAATAGGGAGTCGCCACAGAAAATGCCAGTCCTGTTGAGAAATGCTATTTCTTCAGCCCAGCTGCAAAATGAAACTGTTCTGCCTTCATCTCGAAGGATTAAAACAATACGATTCGGAGCTTTTCTACAAGTTGACCACTAACAGCGGGAAAGGGGGCAGGGAGAAGCGGGAAAGGAACAGAATGTTTCTGTTTAAACATTCTGAGTGTGTATGGAGAGAGGGGATATTACATTTTTATTAAAACAGATAACAGGGATGGTATCAGGACAGCGGTTTTCTATTGCCCGCTGAGTCCAGTAATGAGGATTCGAGGCTTGGTAAATGATAGTGTCAGAATAAGCCTATGGATACACAGTGAGCGCCACAAAGCAGATTTGTTCTCCTGAAGAATGTAATCTTATGAAACATTTATTTAAGAAACACCTACCAATTAAAAATGCCGGGCTTTTTTTTCCCTCTCAAAACAGACCAGATGCCAGTGCTTTCCCTGCCCCCTTGTAGCTATGCTAAGCACATTCTGAAATTAATTAGAAATATATGGCTATCTCCCAAAAGGGAAGGATATATCTTTGGTCGATAATGAGTTGCCATTTCTAGTTAACTGAATATGTTGTGAGGAACAGAGCGGCTTGGGGCCGGCCTTGCTTGGCAAGCTAAGGCTGTAATGCTAAACATGTGCATCCAGTGGGGCTAATTCCCAGATCAGTAACTTTAGGACTGAAGGGGGAGGGGTTGTTTTTGGCAATTGCATATAATTGGGGAAAGAGATTCCTTTGCAGGGTCTGCCACATTTCTCTTTGCTTTTGACTGAACCTTTTCTATGAATTTCTTCTTTGCACCCTGTTTATTCTCTGCATCTCTCCTAAAGATTCAGTAATTGTCACTCACACACACACACACACACACACACACACACACACACACACACAAAATGTGAGATGGTGATAGCTTCCCCTTCCTTTTGAAGGAGAGAAGCTGATTCAGCGTGGAGGAAGGAAGGAGCAGCCTGACCTTTCTAACAGGGCCATCAGTAAAGTGGAAGAGCTCTAGTTAAAATCCAGGACATTAAAAAATTCTGACAGTGAAGTATGCTCAGGATGAGTTGAAGCAGCAAGCATGAAGAATGTAAAATATATTAGCTTCCTTTTAGAGGTAGGGCAGGCTAGCTTTGAATATTTGATTTTGTAATTTTCTCTGCCTTCGTTTCTGAAAAGTAATTATTTTTGTATGGGTACGTTTGCCAATAAAATGTCACATAAGTGAAGATGAGGACAGTAAAACACATCATGCTACATTTTTTTTCCTCACATGAAATGGCGAGAGTAACACCATGTAATTACAGAGGCCCAGAGAGAAATACAGTGTAATGAACAATATTATGCATTACACCCGAATATGAAAGCCCTTGTATAGCTCCTTCATTCATATGCTGTCGTTGTGCTTCCAAAGGCCAATGTTTGAAAAGCTAAGAGTTGGTGTGATGCATATTAAACACAGGTATTTCTGCTTTCTTCACAAAATGGCTGTGGGGAGTAGGAGGGAGGGAGGGAGAGAGGGAGAGAGGGAGGGAGAGAAATATGTATCAGTTGGAGATTTGGCAAATGCACACACAACGTCTACTTTGGCAGGCAATTATCCATCTGAAAAGGTAGACATTTCTGAAAAACTCAAAGGACTGGGATCTGCAAAGGGGGGGGAGATTACTGCTCAATTTATTCTTATTCATAACATGATTTTTCTTAGGATGTGCTGTGAAATTACATCGGTAATTCCCAGTATGAGCAACATGTTTTAAAAATGAATCATGTTTTCTGAAACTTGTCTGTGTTCCTATGACAATGTATGGAAAATGTGCTTAAATAAGCACACGCAGGCATGAAAGAAAAATTCCATACGAAATGTCAAGCAAGAAGTATGATGCTCCTACTAGGGCAGTGAAATTAAATTCCAATCCCCTTCCTTCAGGGATTATATGAAGACATTAGCTGAATATAAAGAGAAGTGCTATTCTCCATTAGACCTTCACAAATGTTTCGGTAAAATTATGAGGGGTCAAGTCCTGAATCCTCTCAACCTCAGGATTTTAGTTCTCAGCAGTTTTCTTCTGATATTTACAATCCGTCTTTGCACAGGAGCTTCAATCAGAGTTCACAACCATGAAATCATTCATTTTATACTATGAATGATTTTGCTGAGCAAATGCTGAGATGCAAGGGTCAGTTCTTCTGAAGAACTGAATGTTTCTTATTGTGTAAGAAATAAACTGTATGAAGGATCAGCCAAAGAAAAGATGAAGAAAAAAATCAGAAGGAGTCTGGTAGCACTTTTTCAGATTAACAAATTTTATTGAAAGGCATGAGCTCAGGCTAAATTCTCAACATCAGGAAATATTTATTGAAGTGTTCTTTGTATATGTTTGGACAAATGACCTAGTATAGCAATTTTGAATACCTTTACTCTGAAGATGACCCACTAATTTCTATTTTAACATACTATTTGAATGAATAACCGCTTACTTACTTGTTTATTTCTTGCTTTCCATATAATTTCTAGAATCTTTCTGGTGTTTTATCCAGAATGTGTAACAATAATCATGCTCATAGTATTATTTTCTTGCTTATGGCTGCTGTAAACATGTTTATTTATTTTATTTTATTTAGCAGTTCTTATATGCCGCCCTACTCCCTGGGGACTCAGGGCAGCGTACAACATGTACCAGAACAGCTACAATACCATAGAAAACAACAACAATAAAAAGCAATAAAAAGAATAAAAACAACACAAGCAATACATACATGGGGGAGTTCAACCCACGTATGAACATCCACAGCAGTTCAACCCACAAATGAACATCCACAGCAGTAAAACCTTCACACATATGGCCATACATATGTTAACCTTCATAGCAATAGCACTTAGACTTATATACCGCTTCATAGTGCTTTTACAGCCCTCTCTAAGCGATTTACAGAGTCAGCATATTGCCCCCTACAATCTGGGCCCTCATTTTACTGACCTCAGAAGGCTGGAAGGCTGAGTCAACCTTGAGCCGTTGAGATCTGAACAGCCGAACTGCAGCTAGCAGTCAGCTGAAGTAGCCTGCAGTGCTGCACTCTAACCACTGCGCCACCTCGGCTCATGTCAGCTACAGCTAGTTCACACATGGTTTAATGACTATAGACATTTGCTTAGCATTATAAATGGAATCTGACCAGGGCAGCGTAAAGTGTTCCTGTTAATGTACCCCAAAATAGCATTTGCTTTTTAGCAGTGTCATTGTAGCAATGACACTTTTTAACTGTGGTCAGTGACAACCCTAGATCCCCTTGACATCTATTACTTCCAAGCCAGGCCTCTCCTGTCCTATATTTGTTCCTCACCAACTGGTTTCATGCTTGAAGAGATTTTTATATAAAAGGTTTAACATCTCACCCTTAATGCACAGTGCTTGTAACCATTTCCTGTAATTAGAAGACAAAGCGATGAGTCATCAAACTCCACTTCTATTGTGTCATGTTCCATGTAGAAAAAAGGACAGAACAAAATTTGCTGTTGCTGTTGTTGTTTTACTTGTCTTTTCGGCAGCCCTACAAAGCTTAACATTCTGTGAAGCTTTTCATTGTTTCAGAGGGAATCCTCCTCCTTCTCAGAGCGCCTCAGATCTCTTTGAAACAATCTAATTAGAGTCAGCACAGCCAAACTGAACTGGTAATATGCATTCTATTCAATTTTTTTTCTCTAACCAGAATGTCCAGTAAGCAACACAAGACTGCTGGAATTCTTTTTTTTTCTTAATAATTTTTTTTCCTGAAATGCATTAAAATCCATCATTAGAACTGATCATATTTCTCTGAATAACAGTGCAATGGTCTCCTATTGCCTATTGATATGTGGAAAACCTCTTAATAAATGTTCGTCATTTACAGTCAAGCATTCTTTGAAGAAAATGTAATTTGTCAACCTTTAGTCTAAGAGTGCAATTTCTGTTTAACACGCTGGAGAAAAGAAAGCTATTTTGTACCCAATGAGCTTTATGCTTGTCATGTTCGGTTTCTGCCAGCAATCAGCTACCGATAAGCTAGATATGTATTTATGGACTTAAAATGTGGATAGTATGAAAAGTTAGATGTGGGTGAAGAAGTAGCCTATTTTAAAGGCTACTTCTTAGAGAAGTTTCAAGAGAAATTGAGCTGGTGCTGAGGGCTTTGGGAATCTCTTTTTAGGAGTATTGATTGGAATCTGGAACTGCCTTTTTAGCTACAGGTAAGTTCCCAGTTTCATTCTCAAGATCTGTCCTTAAGTCGAATTTGTATGTAAGCTGGAACAGCATTATTATATAATATTGTATAAGTAGTATTGTGTAATGAACTTGAATCACAGGGTGGGGACAACAGCAGAGAACACTGTCTTCCTGGACTTTGCTGGTTGAGGTTCTTTAACTGATGGGGTCTGCAACATAACTTCCCTGCTTGATGGGTAGGATGTACTGATGGAATGGGAAGATAGTTCCATAGGTAGTCTGGCCCCATGCCATATAAGGTTTTATAGGTCATAGCCAACATCTGGAATTGGATCCAGAAGCAAACTGCACCCAACGCAGTTTGGAGAGCAAACGTGTTACATGCACCCTTCTTTGGGCACCCAGATTTGCTCCTTCCAAATACTTTTCAAAGATATAGCAATAGCAATAGCACTTAGACTTATATACTGCTTCATAGTGCTTTTACAGCCCTCTCTAAGCAGTTTTACAGAGTCAGCATATTTCCCCCAACAATCTGGGTCCTCATTTTACCCACCTCGGAAGGATGAAAGGCTGAGTCAACCTTGAGCCGGTGAGATTTGAACTGCCAAACTGCAGCTAGCTGTCAGCTGAAGTAGCCTGAAGTACTGCGCTCTAACCACTGCGCCACCTTGGTTCATATACCTGTACTTACATAGAACATGTTATGCGTTTATTTAGCATATGGCGATGTTACATTGGCCAGGATATTACACTGCTAATGCAGAGTAGTAGTTTGCCTGTCTGTTTACTAGCTCTGTTTGTACATGCTCACATGCTTCCCAAGGTGCATCACCGGAGGGCAAGTTAGCTTTACACCAGAAAGAAAGATACGCGGCTTTCATGCAGTCTTATCTAAGGCTCTCTCCTTCCACCAAAGCCCTCTGACAAATGGGTTAGAATTCTAACTGTCTACCTGAAGCGCCGGTTCATCTCTCCACCGAAGTTTATCTACCTATTTATCTACTTGCAGAGAACATGCTTTCAAACTGCTAGGTGAGCAGAAGCTGAGGTAAGTGATGGGAGCTCACACTGCCATGCAGTGCTAGGATCGAACTTCTGGAACAAAGACCATCTTTATCATTAAGCCACTAACTAAGCCACCATGTTTCTTTACAGAGCATGTTGCAATATCCAAACACGAGATGGCCAGGGCATGAGTGACCAAGCAGAAAGCCTTCCTGTCAGGAAAGGGCATAACTGGTGCAGAACTTGAAGTTGAGCAATGGATATCCTAGCTATGGCTGCCACTTGCTCTTCAATCAGGAGTTTGAATCCAGGAGGACTTCCAGATTATGCACCAGGGCTCTCTGGGTTAGTGCAACTCCAGGTGTGCAAAGGGGCGTAACCTCTTTGATGTTTGGAATATCAAAGCATGTTCCCTACTTGTTCAACCTGTAAACTGTCCAACTTTCCAATAATTTTTCAATTTTCTTAACATTAGACATTCCCATTTTATGGTGGGAATTAAATCCATTGCTTTTCCATGGTAGTAATGAGCTACTTTCTATGGAATGCCATAGCAGTACATCTTTTTCTACCTTATTTTCAGTGTGCATGGCTGCTGACAAAAGTTATATTTTTAGAACAAACTGTTTCCCCTTCAGTTTCTCAAATTCCCTATAATGGAATTGTCTGAAAGTATAAATCACACCTTAGACTTCAGCTTTTCCTTTCTTAGGTTTTACAGGCTAATTGCGTGCTTTTATGGACCTCGTTTTTAGACAGTAGCCACCCAACTGTGTATCAAAATGCAGATAACTGGTGAGTGCCTGAATATAAAAACAGAGAGAAAAAGAGAGAAAGGCTCAGATCATCAGTAATAGTAAGTTTTATAGGTAGAAAGATGTAAGAGAACTGATCAGAAGTGAAGAAGAAGAGGCCATGCAGAAATTGCAGTCTCAGGGTTTTCATCTCAGTAGTAGCACTAATCAACAGCTTTGAAGAACTGCTTTGCAAACCTTCCTTGAGGATGCTTCATTAAAGAATAGGGGGTCCTTTGGTATTTAAAAGGAAAGTGGTCAGTTACATTGTTTCACTGCTCCCTTGAGTCCTTCCACAGTTTTCTCCATGACTCTGAGCATCTTCCAGCACTTGCAAGGTCTAAAAAAAAGGTTATGCTCAGATGTTATACATATCAGCATTCAGTTCTGATGTTGGAGACAAATGGAAGCATCAGAAGAGGCTTTGATGCAAGTAGAGGGAGAATATCAAACCATTTTAAGCATGTATATCTTTGCCTTTAAAAAAGAGAATGGTTTTGCTTATATGCTTTGGCAGAATCTTAATTAAGGTGCATCTGAGCCACTTTACACAAACCTATTCACCAATGCTAGACATATTGATTGCAATTATTGACAGATGCGAATGGAGAACTAGATTGTAAAACTATGAACTTCAGACCAGTAAAGTATTATTTTTATGCAGTGATTGTATTGATGACTTAAAAGTCTTCCAGAGGTCCCTTACCAAACCAACACATGTTTCTGTGAACTAAATTGTATGCTTTATTAAATAGGTAGCACATGTGAACATACAGCAATCCAGTTCTGATAGAGGCCATCGCACACCAATCCTGATTTAAACCATTAGGAAAGAGGAAAGAAACTTAAATCCCTTCCAGCAATGTTCACCCATACAAATATGGGAGTTACACTCAAACCGCCAAGAGTCTCTATGGTTTTGCTCAAGATAACCTCCTTTGAGGATGCTTTCATTCCTTCTTATATCACATGTAGTTCAGTGGTGGGATTCAATTTTTTTTTACTACCAGTTCTGTGGGCGTATCTTGGTGGGTGTGGCAGGGAAAAATACTGTAAAATATCCATTCCCTCCCCACTCCAGGGGAAGGTTACTGCAAAATCCCAATTTCCTCCCGATCAGCTGGGACTCGGGAGGCAGAGAATAGATGGGGCGTGTTGTGACCCAGCACCGCAACCCCCAGAAACACACACACACAACCGTTTGTGAGGCAAACAAAAAGGTTCCTTTTACTAATAAGGTTTCTTAGCAAAAGCTCAGAGGTTTTAAAAGTCCAAAAACAACACAAACGGAAAGTCTCAAGGAATAAGGTTCTTTGGGTTACTTGAGGGTTAAATAGCACACAGTCAAAAGTTCAAAGCAAAACTCATTAATTCTCCTCTTATCTGAACAACTTGGCTGGCTTCCCGGAATAAAGCTGGCAGAAGCTGCTGTCTTCGACAAGGTTTTCCAAACAAACGTAGAAGTAAGACTCTGGATATGCTGCAATCATGGATTTGTTGTTCTCAGCAGTGAGTACTAATTGCGCCGGCCTAATATAGGCACTGAAGGGCGTGGCCCAATTAGCCCTCACTGCTTCCTCCAAGTAGACCGATGCTTACTCAGCCAATTCTGTCTTCTGGCTGCTCTGCGAGCTCTGGCATCCAGCATGGGTTCTTCATCTCCTGATGAAGAACTCTGCTGCGCAGGTGCAGAAGGTCCTGGGAGATCGTCCTGCTCTGGCACCGAGTCCTCATCACCAGCCGTCTCTGGTGCCAGGCACATGGGCTGGTACTGCTGCACCATGAGCGGCTCCACGTCCTCCGGATCCTCCATACTCGGTGCCGGACGCGGCCAAGGCACAACAGGGCGGGGCCAGTCAGAGGTGGTATTTACCAGTTCTCCTAACTACTCAAAATTTCCGCTACCGGTTCTCCAGAACTGGTCAGAACCTGCTGAATCCCACCTCTGATGTAGTTTCAATTGTAGTTCAACTGTCTGTATGGCTCAGTTCATGATTTAAAAAGTTTTACTTCAGTATTGAATTAAAAACAATTATTATGTTGCCACGGTAAACATTATAGGTGGTCCTTGACTTACTACCGCAATTGAGCCCAAAATTTCTGTTGCTAAGTGAGACAGCTGTTAAGTGAATTTTGCCCCATTTTATGATCTTTCTTGCCACAGTTGTTTAGTGAATTGCTTCAGTTGTTAAGTTAGTAACACAGTTGTTAAGTGAATCTGGCCTCCCCATTGACTTTGCTTGTCAGAAGGTCGTACATGGCCAGGGGTGGGTTGTAGCTTACCTCGCTGCTGGTTCGCTTCCTCCCGCACCGCGTGGACGTGCCGAAAAATCCCAAAAATATAAAAAAATTAAAGCTGAAAACAAGATGGTGACTGCATGCACAGTGCCGGAAACTCGGCTTCTGCACATGTTCAGAAGAATTTTTTTAAAAAAAAATTCAAAAAAAGATGGTGGCCTCCACAGACCGGCACCAACCAAACCGGGTCGGTGATGTCATCGTGATGTCACCAGCGGGTCACTACCGGTTTGGGTGAACCGGTCTGAACCAGGAGGAACCCATCCCTACACATGACCCTGGAACTTTGCAACTGTCATAAATATGAGTCAGTTGCCAAGTGTCTGAATTTTGATCACATGATCATGGGAGTGCTGCAATGGTCGCAAGTGTGAAAGATGGTCATAAGTCACTTTTTTCAGTGCCATTGTAACTTTGGTCACTAAACAAACTGTTGTAAGTTGAGGACTACCTGTAACTAGTGCTACAAAGCCAAACTACATAGTTACTATCATAACTTTGATCACTACTGCAAAATGAGTTTCAGGAGATAAAAGAGTTGGTACAAAAAAAAGAAGGCAAAACTGTGTATGAAAACATCATGAGCAAAAGATAAAACTCTTTTATTGCAGAATATCATACAACCCTCGGTCTCATAAGAGAAATGCATGTGTTAGAATATAATTTCTAACTTCCATTATCCACACTCCAAGCTTCAAAATTCCCAGCCAAAGTGGTTGAAGAGGGCTAGGAATTTGGAGGATTGTGACCAAATATATTTGAAGGACACAAAGAGGGAGAAAAGTAGTTAGGCTGCTCTTATCTTCTGAAGTTTAAAAGATCTAGCACTTGTGGAAAAATACAAATCTCTACTAAATGTTATGCTAACTGTGATATAAACTCCTATAAACCCCTAAATAAACACACAAAAATATTTTAAACTTGTCAACATTAATACTGAGTTATACAGTGGCGGGTTGCTTACTTACCAGTGCCTGTGCGCTGCGTGCGCATCTCCATGTTTCAGGGGCACGCCCCCTCGCTACACATGCGTGCCCCCTCGCGCGATTTTGCTTCTGCGCATGCACGGAAGCAAAATCGCACCGAAATCTTGCGAGGGGACACGCGCACGAGAGAGATTTTGGTGCAATTTTGCTTCCGCCCATGCTCAGAAGCAAAATCGCCCAAAAATTCACATAAAAAGATGGTGACGCACACAATGGACCGGCGGAGAGGGCTCTGGAGCGGTTGCATGCAAATTGCGCAATCGGCCACTCCCTACCGGAGCTATGCACCGGTCAGCTCCAGCAGGAACCCACCTCTGGAGTTATAGATATTCTCACAATAATCAAACAACAGTAGTCACATATTTCCCTACAATAATTATTACACTAGAAATTCTATAAACATACATAGCATAATATTCCACCACTAAAGATACCTAAAAACAGTAGTGTACATTGATTGATTATTATCTCTTTTTTCTCCCTCCTTCCTTCCACCTATCCCTGCATTAAAAACTTCTCCAGAAGTTGGATTTTTGCACAACAGCTTCAGTGCTATAGAAAAAGATTTAATGTACATGAATGAGCCATTGAAACAAAAATGAAGTAATGACCATACATGCTCATTGAACTTCATGCATTTACTGTGATATACCCAAATATAATGTGCCTTACAAAAAAGGCACATTAATTATTAATAGAGGTCTACATACATACATGCAACCACATAACAACAAAAAGTTGTTATGTGGTTGCATGTATGTATGTAGACCTCTATTAATAATTAATGGAGTTGACTCATATTCATGAATCTGTTTTAGAATGACAAAAAAAATGCAGATGGATTGATTAGGGGTCAAGTTAATGAAGTTAATCCTTTAAATGTGCCTACACATTTTAAGGCTCTACATCACTGATGTCAAACTCGTAGCGTCACATTACCATCACTTGACATCTCGTGACGTTTTCCCCATTTGCGGAGCTGGGGTACGCATGGCCTGCGTGTGATGCATCTGGCCCATGAGCTGCCAGTTTGACACCCCTGGTCTACATGCATTTTATACTGCAGCCAAAGGCAATTGTGCCTCTACTTAAGTTTTACTGATGACAACAGTTAATAGTCGATTGTCCATAGATAATCATGATTATAATCAATACTGGCAATCATACTTACTATTTTTATTTTATCACAAACTATATCTATACAAAACCTATATGTTACATTTACCCATCTACTGCCTATTAATGCCAGATGTAGACAGGATATCTCTAATATAATAGCTAAAATGCTGAGATTTAATCTGATGTAATAATCATTTACAGATTGTCTTCTTTTAAAATATCTAAAGCTTCCCCCCCCCCCCCCAAGAATACTTCACCTAAGTGGTATATTGTTTACTTATAATGTTATGTTATGCATTCTAGAAAAACAGAGCAGAGTTACATTTGAAAGATAAAAAAACAGTTCTTGGGAATTTAATACTTGTGAAAAAGGAAACCATGTTTAAAGTATATTATAAAAAGATGATACTGTATATTTGTTTTCAGACAGAGAAATGTCATTATTTCTTGTAGCAATTCCAGATACACAACATCTGTTATCACTTTTGAAGGGGCCTCAGATAAATAGATTTAGAACACTGAACTATGGAAGGGAAAGATGATATATTCATTGATGCAAATTGTAAATATAAAGGTGAAGAGATGATACAAATTTTAGAAAATCAAAAATATTTTCCCTTTCATTTGCAGAAGGGAATGTTTCATACTTCCTCTATCATGGTTGAGTTAGCTTACATTTAATTCATGCTTCAAGCAGAAATTCTGTCAACAAAACCTATGACTTATTGATTCACCTACTGATGTATTTCTCTAAATGCACTTAAATTGTCTACTGGAAAACAGATCTAAATTTGTAAATTTTTTCCCAACTGCCCTTGAGAGTTTACAGGGTTTTTCATATGTTCAATATACTTGGTCCAATTAAAACCATTATTAAAAAGTTTTATCTCAGCATATTTGAATCACGGTATCACATAGCATACTCACTTGGGCAATATCAGTCTTTAAATGACAGAAAACTGGATGCATGAATTCTCTTTATCATTTATGTGTTGATTTTATATATGCACTTTAAAGAATGCATTGCATTAAAGTCCATTTCATGTATTTTTTTTTCTTATTAGTTTGGATAAATTTTCTAAGTAGGACAGTAGCATATTAATGGATGGAAATTAATAAAGGAGAGAAGCAATCTAGAACTAAGGAGAAATTTCCTAACAGTGAATACACTTAACTAGTGGCTTGCCTTCAGAAGTTGTGGGTGCTGCATCATTGGAGGCTTTTAAGAAGAAACTAGACAGCCACTTGTTTGAAATGGTTTAGGGACTACTGCTTGAGCTAGAAGACCTCCAAGGACTAGAAGAGGCTTCCATGGTCCCTTCCAACTCTGTTATTCTATTATATACATTATCTACATTAATTTACACTAGATTTCACCAACTTAAGCAACCCTCAGGTATATGTACTTCAACAATCAGAATTCTCAGCTCCAGACATGCTGATTGAGAAAATGTTTTGAAATGCCAAGGTTGGGGAACACTAATTTAGATTCCAGAAGGAAAAGAATATCAATTCTTCTCAAATCTATTCTTACTCCAAATATGTGTCATAATTTCAAAAAGGCTCATACACGTTTTAATTCAAGTTCAGTGTATTAGTGACAATGTACTGTCATGTAGCAGGTGTTTGTCAAGTCCAGCACCAATAACCTTGGTGAATAAAGTCAACGGTGAGGATAATGAACAGACAGAGATCTAGCAACATTGGAAAGACAGTGGTTCCCACAGTTTATATAAATTCTGTGTACATTCTGTGCTGGAAATAATCATGATTTGTGCACATATGTTGCTTATTAGTATCTGCCAGTTTGTGAAGGACTAACCAGGGTAGATGTCTACATATTGGGTCTAGATGGCTCTGCATCTTTCCTGCCCTTGTGTTGAAAATGTGCTTTTTTGGTTAGAAAAGCATATTTTCATTTAATTGTGTTAGTCTACTGGATGTGACAAAATCTGCCACTTTTGTTGTTGATGATTGTCCTAGTTCACAGTTAAAAAGACAAAAAGTTTAGGGCAAAAAGAAAGAGGAGGAGGAGGAAATCATTTTAGCTTCAAGAGTTAATATAAATTGCCCAGGGATTGTAAAGGCTTGCACTTTTCAGGTACTACAAACTCTGCATAAGCCCAGGGATAAGTAATGATTCATAGGATATATACTGTATATATAAAAGAATTGGGATTTGCCACAGTCTTTGGTGATTGCTTTATTTTCTTTCCCTTTTCCTTCCCCAGAATACAGGATATTATTCATTATCACATCAATGTCTTTCTATGTAACTTAGAATGAAAAGAATCCTATAGAATTATGAAATCATGGTCAGACTAATCCTCAGAAGGATGGGATTCACGTTTGTTATCTTTAAAGATTTGCTGCTTGTGCATGTTTAAATGAAAATTACTTAAAAGTAATATTTTGGATCATCAGGATACCTAGATTTTAATTTGAACATTCTTGCAGCTTAGGTGGTTCAGACAATATGAAATCTTCAAAAGTCTAGGAATAAACAGCTTCTATGGCTTTTTCTAAAGAATTCTAATCAAGCACTAATAAATTACCACTTCAATGAAAAGTTAAAGTCAAACTAATTGCCCCAATAAGGGGTTTCAGGCTAGTCTGTTCAGTTGTCTGGAGAGTGTAGGGGCTTTAAATTATGGCATGACAAGGTGAGCATGTCTGCTTTGTTTCCACTGTTGTCTACTCTCACCCCCACTACAATTTTATTTTATTTATGGTTGTCTGTAGGTGCAGACCCCATCCCTTCTGTTTTGATCTTGCTGCACTGACTGGCAAAGTCTGGACGAGTTTGATTCATGTTCATTTTATAGCAACAGAAGTGCTTTTCCCTGTATGGGGATTGCTGATTTCAGGAACAGCACAAGCTTTCTTCTCAACTTTGGAACTGAGAATAGTTTTATTGTTTGTCTGAATGGTTTGCAATACTGGATTCTCTATATCTTGTCAAGAAAATGAACTGTTTTGCTCAGCTATAGCTGGTGAAGTTTGTTTCTAAATAACAGGTTGCTCATCTCTCATGACTGCTTGTGATCTTTAATCTAACCTACTGTGGAGTTCTATATTTTGATTTCAGTAGTTGGCAGCAACTAGCAATCCAGTTGGGCTACTCTACTCAGGATTTACCGTAATTTGCCATCACAAATGGAGTGATGGGATTCCAGTATCTGGATATCCAGAACATCAGACTATGTTCCCTGAATAGAAATTGGCTCTCTGATGCACGCCCAGGCAACATTGTACAATGTCACAGAGTGGCCCAAGTAAGTTCCATCCCACCCTGCTAAACTTTCCTGAAATTGTGTAATAATTTTCATGTATGATTTCAAGAGATCATTCATTTAGGATATAGAGATCGGAAATACTTAGTGTTCCAATATCTCAGGGGTTGCCACAAAGAAGAGGGAGTCAAACTATTCTCCAAAGCACCTGAGGGTAGAACAAGAATCAATGGGTGGAAACTAATCAAGGAGAGAAGCAACTTAGAACTAAGGAGAAATGTCCTGACAGTTAGAACAATTAATCCGTGGAACAGCTTGCCTCCAGAAGTTGTGAATGCTCCAACACTGGAAGTTTTTAAGAAGATGTTGGATAACCATTTGTCTGAAGTGGTGTAGGGTTTTCTGCCTAAGCAGGGGGTTGGACTAGAAGACCTCCAAGGTCCCTTCCAACTCTGTTATTCTATTCTATTCTACTTCTTAAGTGTCCAGGTTTACTGGCCCATTACCAACTCTTATCTAGTGTACAGAAGAGGATGAAAGGTAAGGATTCTTGAAGGATATCAACTGTTAAATGTTTGCTAAAAAGCCAGGGAGTGGATGAAGTTGAGCATTTGGGGGGGGGGGAATCTGAAACCTTGAACAGAAACATTGCATACTACAAGTATTACTATGCATGAGCAGCTCAATGAAAGTCACATCCTGCTTTTTGGGGAAATTAATTGTATGCATTGTAAATTGCCTGGATTTTAAGACAAGTTGGATCAGTGTTTACACAAGAGACCTATCTGTCATGTACATGTAAGAAAAGGAAATTTATCTGGAGAAAGAGGTAACAGTTGAAGATCATAATTGTTATAGATGTGCAAGACCTTGGGCTGGAAAGCGTAAAACTGCTTTGGAGTATTCAAAATTCAGCTGGGTAATCTCTGGAAAAGATACCGCTGCTTTAAAGAGTTACAGTTGATCCAAAGCACTGCCTACTTCAATTTTGCTTAGGAATATTTATTTGGAAGCAAGGTCTATTAAATGGGACTTATCCTCAAGGAAGTGTACATGGAATTGTGATCTAGTAGTTAATGATTACCATGTGCTTCTTTTAGAATTAGATACTTTATTGATTCATGTGAATCTGCTCACATGATTGTTGTTAAGTTATACTATGCAGAGAATATGGAACTAAAAGGCCTATTGTTCAATTTCCAAAGTAACTTCTTGAAGAAGGCCATTTCTACACAGTTACCACCTCCAATGCAAAACAGACCTATGTCTTTAATTCCATCCTAACAATAGTGAGGATTTCTCCTACCCTGATAAATGCATCCTCCAGATGACCGATAGTGGTAATTGATAGCCACATACTACCTCCTCTGCAGACTGTCAGCACTTTCTTGCCTCACCACATTTATTTGTGTAACAAGGAAAAAATAATCTGCCAACACAAAACCTGACATCAGATGTAGACATACTGTGGCTGTGTGAATGTTTCATGGCTGAAGGGAGAGAAATGAGTCGTGTAAGCAGGGCAAGGACTGCTGATAAAGACTTGGAATATTCTGTTCCAGGATGCTGATTTGCTTCTTTATTCTTTATTTTCAGGATTTGAGCCAATAACTGGTTGTGTTGCTATTTTGTTTTATGTGGGTTACAGTTAATGGATTTTTGTGGATGTACCCAATCTGGTAGAGTGGTATAAAAATACTGTTAGATGCAGGCATACATACGCCATGTTAGAGACAGCTTTGATATTTGTCATATTTTCACCGGATTGATTTTAGCACATCTAGCCTGTGAAATATGTAGGAAAGTCATCTGTGTCTCAACTCCTGAAATAGATTCCCTGCTCTGTCCACTAATAAATCAACTCTCCATTATTAGCTATTGATAATGACACCTATAAGGAAAGTGTGGTACACTAACTCATTTCTCTCTCCCCAAATTAGCTGGCGGCAACAGCAGTGGCAGCAGGCGGGCGGAGAAGGGGGGGATATTTTTGTTTCCTTTTTAAAAGCATACATTGAAGTCTGAAAGAGAGCTATGATTTAAGTAGCTCCCTGTCTCCAGTTTGACAGACTACAATTAGTCTATTGTAGAAGTAATGATATGTTTCATTTATTTTCATGTGTTATTTTAATAGAACATTTGGAGAGGAGGGATTTCTCTGAGGAAACTACAGGATTCAGCTGAAAAGCCACTCTGCCATGGCAGCGAGCTGAGAACATTTCAGAAACATCTGTGATGTTTAATGGTGGTAACAATGAAAGTAATGGCTCCCTTTTGTTTCTGAGGTACACACATGCCTGCATTCTGAGCAGCCTCAAGTATTCCCAAGTGATCTGGTAACATCCTTATCCTCTTTTTAATTCTAAATGTCCCCCAGCATAGCAGTAATGCCTACAGTCAATTCCTGGGCACATTTTACAGCTGTTCTGGGAAAAATATGCTGAAGATTTTACTCCTTCCTAGATATTTTAAAGAACACCCGTGTAGTTTCATTTACGTTCGTAAAGATTTCCTGCCCAATTGCAGCATTTGACCACCGAGTCTTCCAGCTAAATGGCCCTGTTTCACTTTCACTGAGACCCCTTTAATGGTTCCAGTTCCTTAACATAAGAAAAGTGTTTAGGTATGTCCTGATAATCTGAAAAGGTCATCATTCCAGAATCTTCAAATCATTTGTGCCTAAATTTCCAGTTTAAACTCAATAGAAAGATATAAGATAGGAAGAGAAGGGATTTCCCCCCCCACCCTAAATGATTTGCTGTGAATCAGAATATCTTCTTAAGCATTGATAAGAGTAGAAGGAAGCATGGATTATCAAGGAATAGATAAGAAGGCAAATACTCACAATCATTGCTGCTAAATAAACATGGCTGACTTTCGAAATTAATCAGGAGTTGCATACAATGATAAACATAACCCTTCTTGTAATGCCTTTCTTTATCTCTCTTCCTATCCATTTGCTTCTTCCTCACTTGTTTGTTTGTTCATTTCCTACTTTTATTATTTTTACAAATAATTCAAGGCAGCAAGCATATCCAACACACCTTCATCCTCCTATTTAGGATCCCATTTCTTCTTTGTTTACTGCAGTTATCTCTTCCTCCATCTTTGCCTCTTTTCTTCTTGTTTTATTTATTATGTTTCTGTGGCAGAAGGCAGGGAAATGTGCTTTGTTTTGGTGTATGAGAGAGAATGGTTTGTATTTGCTGATGGAAGATCAAATAATTTATAAATGGATATCTTATTTTGCATACACATGGGTATATGGATGAAAGATGAGTTATTAGAGAGTATAGAGAAAAATATAGAGATATTTTCTGGCATTCTGCCTTCTCCATTTTTCCCTCTATGGTTTCTGAAATCTTACACAATACACCACTCTATATCAGTGTGTTACATTTATTGAGCATGGAGGTAATCATCAGGATTGGTTGAGATGAGATTTGAGAAGTGTGTGAATGTGTAAAGGTATCTTAAAAAGTTCCACTTTAACCATTGGTCAATTGATACCAAAGTATTTAAGACACAATATGGAAAGCAACACTGTTTCTCCATTTCTCATCCAGGGAAATATAATATTCTGCTTTTTTAATATTTCCTAGAATATATCAGTTTTCTAGGAGAGGGGTGGTGCTAACTTCCTACAGCAGTAACAGTATTGTTGCAGCATTATTGGCTATTTCAAATGTTAGTTATAGCGATAAACCTACAGTATATGCAAACAGCTGGTTCACAGACCTCTAGATCAGGGTGTCAAACTCGCAGCCTGTGGGCCGGATGCATCATGTGCTAGCCATGCCCACCCCATTTAGTGAAAGGTGTTGTGGCCTGCCCGCGTCTCGCACAGAAGGTCATGGATGCCGAGGACCAAGAAGCGGTTGTGGTGTGGTACCATTGGCCCGTGCACCTGGTACCCGAGTCCGATAGCGAGGAGGTTGGAAAGGACTCGGTGCCAGAGGCTGAAAGTCAACCAGGGCCTTCTAAAACTCATTAGGTGCACATGAGTGATGCAGAAGAAGAGGAGGAGCCTCTTCTTCTTGATGCTAGGGCACGCAGGGCTGTTAGAAGGCAAGAGTGGCTATGCAGGAGGAGGTCTCCTCGAGAGTAGAGCTGCAGGCTTAGACTACTTAAGTCCTAACCACACTGAGACTCATTGCAGAAAACAACGTCGCTTCTAAATCTTGACTTCTGTGACTCCAGTTTGCATTCCAGCATGGATCTTGTTTCTTGCATTTTCTAGTTCCGGGACTTGTGCCAAGTACAGTAAGACTTGCCAATTACCTCTTGGACTTTGGCCAGCTGTTAAGATAGTATATTAACAGCTGGGTTTCTGAACAGAATAACTTCTGCCTTTCTTTTGCTTTTTATGCTCCTAAGAAATTATTAGGAGACTTTGCTTTAATTACTAAAACAAACTGTGTTTGGATGTTTGTGTGTGCGTAATTATTGGTGGGCTCGGTGCTGCGGCAGAACAAAAGGTAAAAAAGGTGTGATACATCATGTGATGACGTGTCATCACAAGTTTGACACCCCTGCTCTAGATCATGTCATCAAAGCTGCCATCTTCTTTTTCAACCCTTCTTGTAGATGCCTCCAACTACGAAAGTATTTTTGACCCTCTCAGTTTTGGCAATATAAACACACCACAGTTGCCACTCCTTTACTCTTGGAAGGCCGCAAAAAGATTGTGTATCCTAAAGGATACTTCCAAACAAAACTAGAACTCTTTCAATATTGCAAGAAATAATATCTGCGTTTGAGGAAACCATATGAGATGGTGCACAAGTAGGATATGTGTAATTTCTTATACAGAAATAATATTTGCTGTATGTACAGCAGTCCCAAGGTACTTCACATTAAAGGATTTTTGACAAAGATTTTGACTTTCATTGGACATTGTAAGGAATCCAATGGCTATTTCAGTTCTAAGTACAACAGCCGACTGCTAATCAAAACTGCCTTACAGTTTTCTCTGGCAAAGTAACAATAAAAGTGTATGTCTTTAATTTTGGTAGTTGTAACTCTAAATTTGAAAAGTCACCCTGGGGTCAGATTTCTCCTCTATTCTGCACCATGAAAGAAACAATTTGTTGGACAGGGGTGGAGATATGCAGAGTTCTCCAATATTGTTGCATATTAGGAAAACATAATAAATTATCAACCTAATGATGATTTAACTTGCATATCTGCTCTCAGTAGCTTTGAAACAACTGCCACAGAGGGCAAAGGTGTTATATCTCAAACAGTTATAGTGAAAGGAATCCCTTAAACTGCAAATTTGACCCAAATATGAGAATGTGCTGAGCTTGATCCTTCTACAAACTTTTATAAACAAAATTGCCTGATCTTCATTTGCAACTGATGCTCAGTTTCCTGTTTGAAAGACTGGAGTTCCTAAAATCACTGAGGTTTCTGAATAAGCCAAAGGATTGAATTTTAAATCAATATTTAAAATGAACTATTCAACTGAAACATATCTAAATCTATATTCTATTTGGCATTCTATTTCACTGTGTAAACTATCTACTTAATTTCTTTACTAATAACCCATGAGAATGGTTATTCTCCCCTCAACCTATAGTATTGCTTCCCTTCAACAGTTTTCTCCCATCATCAAGAAAGTTGCAATTGTTCCTTTATAAAACTTGCAGATGCTCCAAACCAAAGTTAGCTTCGAGCCAGTGGGAGGTTCTTGTTTTTTCAGGCTATGCACGAATCCGATCCTGAAGGTAATTGTTGAATGTTTAATTGTAGCTCTTCTTTTTCACATACTCTTCATAGGAGTGGAGTAATCCATACATAAGCCAAAGAAAATGATCAATATTTAGTTTCCGTTAACAAGCTCTGTAGGAATCATAGACACAGAGACATGATTTCTTGAGCAAAGCTTGTCCAAGTTAGGAAGGAAAATCTCTCTGAGCTGAGCAGCTCCTGTGTTCAGAAACTCTGGTTCTCTGGACTTGCAGTTTATTATTTATAACAAATTTCTTGTGTATACAATTATAATGATTGACTTACCCCAAAGATAGCTAACTAGTAACAGGTTAATATACAGCATACAGATAGATCATATCAAGCAAGCAGGTGAGCACATGATTGCTAGTTTAACCTTTTGCTCTTAGCTAGAACAATAGAAGAACTGAATAAGTAAGTAACCTTTACCCTAGATACACAGAGAGTAGAGCAAACTTAAATAGAACAGAGGAATAGGATGTTTTTGGTCAATATAATGACAAGATAGGCTTTCCGTATCATTGGCAATAATTGACAATAACCTACAAAGCTCAATGATTTATTACCACAATTGGGACCAGAATATCTGTTGCTAAGCAAGCAAGGTTGCTGAAGTGAGTCACACCCAATTTTATGACCTTTCTTGCCCAGGTTGTTAAGCAAATCACTGCAGTTGTTAAGGGAATGACACATAGTCATTAAGCTTTAATTCAACTTTCCCAGTTGACTTTGTTTGTTGGAAGTCAGCTGAGAAGATTATAAATGGCAACTATGTGACCTCAGAATGTTGTAAGCTTCATAAATACCTGTTGGATGCCAAGCATCTGAATTTTGATCATAGGGATGCTGCGATGGTATTCCATGAGAGGACTGGATGTAAGTCACTTTTTTCAGTGCAGTTGTAATTTCATTGACCAAATACTTGTCAAAGATTACTTGTAGGGAATTATTAATTTAAAATTCAGAATATATTGCACTGCAGATTCAAAGAATCTCAATGTATGTTAGAATGAGTCTGGGTCTGTTTCAGGGTGGATTGTTAAAAGAGACTTGCCCAATTTGGTACCTTCAGATGTTTTGGATTACAGCCCACAATACAGCTAAATACAATCCAGGATGCCTGGGGCTCATGGAAGCCTTAATTCAAAACATTTATATGGTACCAGTTTAGAAATGGCTGGCTTGAGCTCTTTTTGCTAACCATACATACACATCATGCTTTTTTCAGGGAAAACAATTTTATTCAACATTTTGCAGCCATTTTCTTATATTCTTCGGTAAAGAAGACAATTTGTTTAATTGCAGTCTATGCCTGTAAGAATTAAAGACAGCTTTTAATATTGGTTCCTCTCGTTAATTTTAATGCATGTGATTAAAAGTATTAGCTGTGATTTCCACTACAAATGTATATGGCTTTGTTTTTATCTATCTATCTATCTATCTATCTATCTATCTATCTATCTATCTATCTATCTATCTATCTATCTATCTATCTATCTATCTATCTATCTATCTATCTATCTATCTATCTATCTATCCTTAAGAATATATAACTATATACATTCATGAAGATTATGAAACAATTTTGAAAATGTAAACATCTTGGATCTTGATGTGAATAATCATTAGGAAGAATATGTATCTAGTGAATAGTAACAGGAAGAAAAAATTAACCTTGGTTAAAATGTTATTACACTAGTAAGAATTATAAGAAAACTGACATTGTTTCAAATAATTTTTCCTAAATGGAAAAGGAAAATGAGGGACAACAATGAAATTTTGTATGGGTTTCTAAAGCGATCATATCAACCACAAAGATGGACAATTCCATCTATTTCCTTGGTGTTTTCACACATCTGTCATCTAGTAAGTCTGTCTAATGTTAAAATTAGTTGGGGGGTATTTTTCCTTTTTTAATGCATTGGTGTTTTCATATAAAAGCCTATTTTGGAGATCTTGTATTTCAGAACCTTTTTCATATAGTATATTTGTGTTACAATATTTAGAAAAATAAAAAAACTACAGATTTTCATTAATGTATAAGTTTACTTTTTTAAAATATATATACTTTTTTTCTACAAATGTCTAATTGGAACTTTAGCATTTCAAAATCCTTTTTTTAAAAAAACCAAGTTGTGTCATAATATGCTATGATATGCTATGCTATGCTATGCTATGCTATGCTATGCTAATTGGATAATTTTGTGGAAAGAATATAAGAAACTGATGAAAGCAAGCAAATGGATAGTAATGGAAGTGGCTGTAGACTACAGCTGAAAAACATGAATACCACCTAAAAACAATCTGAAGTACATGGGAAGGTCTGCTCACCCAGTGAATTTCAACAGTTTCTGTTGTGCTTAAATTCTCTCTCTCTCTCTCTCTCTCTCTCTCTCTCTCTCTCTCTCTCTCTCTCTCTCTCTCTCTCTCTCTCTCTCTCTCTCTCTCTCTCTCTCTCTCTTTCCTTTCTTTTTCTTCCCAGCTGCACTATGTATGTATGTATGTATGTATGTATGTATGTATGTATGTATGTACGTACGTACCTACCTACCTACCTACCTACCTACCTACCTACCTACCTACCTACCTACCTACCTACCTATCTATCTATCTATCTATCTATCTATCTATCTATCTATCTATCTATCTATCTATCTATCTATCTATCTATCTTTCAACCAACTCTTGGCTCCCAAACTCCCAAATCCCACTTTGTCCTTCTTCTTTTATTTCCAGTTCAGCTACTTCCTTTGCCCATTTCTATCTTACGTGTGTTTCCTCCCCCCCCCCCTTTTTGTGTGTGTGTGTGGCTACTTCTGATGGAAGAGGTGGGGGAAGGAATGTTTGCGAATGTCTGTAATGTCCTTCTGTGTGAGAGAGATAAAATAGTTGCTGTATGCCAACACGAGAACAATTAATTTGATAACTAGGATACCATATTTTACAGGATATTTATACTAATCGGGAGTTATTAATTTGATTACTATGCATTTATCTTTTTTCTGCAGCCCCCATTCTGTTTTTCACATTGAGTATTGGGAAATTGAAAAGTACGCCACTCAAACATTTAGTTGGAGAGCGGAACTTCCAACATGACTTTTTGCTGAAGCAAACTTAACAACCATGTTACTAATTTAACAACTGCAGTGATTCACTTAATAAATGTGGCAAGAAAAGTCATAAAATGCAGCAAAACTGACTTAACAAATTTCTCACTTAGCAACATAAATTTTGGACTCAATTGTAGTCATAAATTGAGGACTACCTTTTCCGAAGCCAACTAAAGAATGACTTGTAACCAATGCTCTAAAAATGTTTCCAGTTTAACCAGAATTTTTAAAGGCTTTTACTTTTAAAATCAATTAAATAAAATGACCTATTCACAGCATATATTTCCTCTTTTCTTTAAAAAAATCTTTCAAGATTTAAGATCCTCCATTAAAAAAATACTTTAAAAAAAGGGAAACAAGCAAACAAAAACGCACAATCCTTTTGTCCTTGCAACAATTCAAATACAACATTTTAATAAACTCCAAAAGGAGAGATGGATAGCTTTGAAATGCTCATTAAAAATGTTTCCATTTCAACGGTAATGATCTATTGAACATATTAGTTCCATCTGGCAGGTTGAATTTTCAGTTGGCATCTGAAATATCCAGCATGTCATTCTTGGCATTCTCTTTTTCAGTGGAAATTTAACAACTATAATAGAGCTATATCTGTAACAACTAATACGAGAAGCATGAAATAACCACGTTGAGATTTGATTCCTTATTCAATTTCAAAAATTTCAAAACCTTAAACTTGGATGAAAAGTGAGCATGTGTCAGACTTTAAAACACTGGTGATAACTGGTTTTGTTCCTTCTAGGCAGGATTCATGCTTATCCAAGTCTGAAAGCATTTTGAACAGGTGGATAAATCAGAAATGTTGAGCTGATGTGGTGGACATTCATAAAAGGGCTGCCAAGGGAACTCACCTTTTCGTAAACGGTTACCATAGCTAACATCCACATACCAAAAAGCTGATCTTTCCATTCCAACAACTCCCAGCTTCCCTTTGTCTTTTTCTGACAGATAAGCTGACTTCCAAAATAACCCCTAGCTATCCTTTATTTTTTTATCTAAGACTTTTTTTATCTATAATGTCAAAGTAAAGCTCAAAGACATTGCTAGGAAAAAAGTTGGTGCTGGAAACTGAGGTCTTTCTTTATAACAGGTAACTGTCTCGCTTCTTTTTTAATTAAAATACTCCTTTTTAAAAAAAAATAGTCAGTATTGCAAGGAACTTGAAAGTGCAAAGAGGCAAGGAGAGTATCCAAGGCAAGTTGGCATCTACAGGCACCATTATTCCTGGTATAAATTCATTGGAGTCAATGGGATTTTATTAAAGCAAATCCCATGGATTCCACTGGCTTATTTTTAAACACAATTAAGCAATTATATTTTGTATTGCTTGCTACAGCCAATAACTACAAGGAATAACCGTTAAATTTAATAACCTATGCAAGAATAGTGCGGTTCAGTTTTCATTTGAGTCCAAAATGAAAATGAATATTGAAAACCTAGACCTTGCACTTGATGGGTCCTGTTTTTCTGCAAAAGTGATTAACTTTTCATCCACTATTTAGTTCATTTCTTAAACTATATTCTATGGCAGAATATGGAGACATAATGCTTCGGGATGCCAAAAGAGTTCAATTACACTACGCACAGCATGCACTTTGGCTACATTATTTGTGCAGTTTCTGTAGGGAATTGTGAAAGGTCTTACATTTAACATGCTTGGCCATCTTCCATTTGGCCTTTATTCAAATCCATAGTCTGGCTGCTTACTGGATGCCGAGTGGGAAATTGGTCATTATATTAAGAACTGATGGCAAATTATTCCAGTGCAGTTTATTTTTCGGGCAGTCTGTTTTTAATTTGGAGCCAGTCCAAATTTAAAATTTCTGAGGTTCAACAAGTGAGCCTTAAATCTGTGCTTCAGACTTAAAAAAATGGTTTTTTGTTTCCAAAGCAGACTTCTTCCGGCACTGTTTGTCTAGCTTCTATGCCATCTGCTGATGCTACAGAAGATCCACGATATCTTAATCACCTTCTATTATGATCTTTTTGTTTCTAACTAGAGGCAGCTAATATTTTATTATTGCTCAAGGTTCCCAGAGTACAGACCAGCTTGGAATTAACAAAAGCACTTTCCCACAGCTAAAATATCCCTTTGGATGAAATTATTCAACGTGCCTCTGCAAAATGATCCTTTTGGACTAGGTTTTGTGCTTTTCATTTCTTAAGCTTTAAATGCCTTTGTGATAGTTGATCTCTCTTTACTTCTAAAATATTTTTTTAAAACAACAATTGCATATTTAGAAAAATGTTACTAAAGAGAATAGAATTATATTGGTCTAACTTCAATTAGCACACAACTTGCGCACAATACATAAGAGTCCAAAAGAACAGTATTTTCAATTTTCTTGTTAGATTTATATTCTAAATTCTTCGACTGTAATTTGCTTCCCTCATTTTATCATTTCAAAAATTCAGTAAAGTAGATAGGAGCACGGGGGCTCACGCGGTTAGGGCAGTGGGTTGGAAGTTAGCAAGCCCATGTTCGAGACCTGAGTATTGCCATGGGGTGGGGTGAGCTTTTGTGCCCTTCGCTCTACTTCCTGCTGGGGTCATGAAAAGAGCTCCCCCAGGCAATAGTGATGTCACCAGCTAATCATTTCCACTCCAAAGTACCTCAGCGCTTCGGACATGAGTTCAAAAAACCCAAAAGTGATGTAGATGAGATTGAAAAGGAATTGCTCACTAAACCCAACCAAAAAGTTCATGGGGTGAACAGGGATTTGAATGTTCAGTCTGTCCAGTCATAGACCAAATCTTTAACCCTGTTAAATTGCATCTCATCCATTGAAATTTCACTCAGTGTATCTTTATTGTCTAAAACAGGGGTCAGCAACCTTAAACACTCAAAGAGCCACAAAGGTCCTAACTGGCAGCCCCCCATTCAATTCTGGAGCCAACCGGAAGTCTGGTTCTCCCACCATAGAGTCTCCTCCTAGTGTGGCATCCTTTTTCCTCTACCCCTCCTAACTGAAAGCCCTATCAATTGTGGAGCCGACCAGCGACAGGGAGCCACAGCAGAGGGATGAAAGAGCCACATGCGGCTCCAGAGTCACGGGTTGCTGACCCCTGGTCTAAAAGAAAGTACGGGTGTTTCACCATTTTCTTCTTCTCATCTTTAAACTTTCATGGCTACTTCCCTATTGTTCTGGAAATTACTTTCTCTTGTTTTTTCCAGCCTGTCAAAACAGAGCTTGGGTTGGGATAAGGCACAGCAGAGGGAGGGGAAAAACACCTTCCAATATAAATACAGCTAAGCATAAAATGATATTCTATACTAAAGGGGCCATTCTACATGCAGAAGACAATCTGGGAATCCAACTCTTTCTTTTTTGGTTTCATATTTGAATTCATACCGGTTATTAGTTTCAGGAAGGCTACCCACAAAGATAAATATGTCAACATGACACTGAAATCTTACCCATGTTATATGAACCACATTGTTATATATGGGATTTTTATTTACTTACATGTAGTGATCTTTTTACTTACTTTCTTCTTCTTCTTTACATCTTTTATGTTTTAATTAAGTTTCTCAAGGTGTTAATGCAATTGTTGATTATTTTCATACAAAGTATATCTATGGAATTGTGCTTAACATGAAGGGCATTGAGAAGTAAATTCTTGCATTTGACCTTGCAATATAATTACATTTGTATAACTAGGATTCATGAGCCAATTATTTTTGACAAGATAGCTGGCGCAGAACACTGTTTGCTTTTCTTTGCTAGTTTGTATTTTTAACAAATGAGAAGCATCCCTAGTGTTAATTCTGAATTAGATTGGCTTTTACACCTACAGTATGTTCTCAAGAAATTAGCAATGATTGTGATCTCACTCCAGTCTTCATACACAGCAAAGAAT